>CAJQUW010014605.1:0-52544 GCA_907163375.1 Prostheceraeus crozeri | reverse complement strand
CCTTTATTTGGCACTGTTGCATATATGCAACAAATCAAACTTACTATGGATAACAAAATAATATTGATAGTTCAGTGTCAATACCGCTCTTAAATATAATTCTTACCTTGATTTACAGTAATTTTGCAGCAAAAATCTAACAATTGACTTAAAGCATAGTTTTCCGACTGCACAGTTTCCCAAAAAAAATAACCACTATATTTTTTTCTTCTATAGTAGTGCATTATATATTTTTCAATGTTACTGACGGGTTTACAAAGCAATTTAGCTCATGAAATATATTGAGAAAGACCATATTACATATAATCTATTCGATGAAAAAGCTGCAGAATCTCATTTTCTCATTCTGCGGTTGAAGATATTCATTTGGTTGCATATATGCGACATTGTCAAATAGGGGGTGATTTTTATGTCAATATCATGAACATTCCCACGACTTTCGGCATCAAAATTGCGAATCACCATGCAACGCTGTGTCGTCATTCATGATTGAATCGTCATAGCAAGCTAACTTGAGGATCATTGATTGCTATATATAGTACTTACGTCAGCCTCATTGCCGGTATATCATTCAATCGAGTCTTCATATTATTCGTTGCGCCGGAAGACTAAGTGAGTTGAATTTATCAGCATTCAGCATTCAAGTGAGGTTATTCTAGGAAATATATTAGCAGCCACGCATTTAATTAAGATTTTACATTCATGTGAATTATAGTGGAAAATGTTCACCATTCATGACAAGCATTCTGGTGGTTTCATAACCCTGTTATGTCCTTATCCATTACAGATAACTAATCAAAAGTCGTTAAGTTCATATGAGTTAAAATATTTCAATGCTTTGAAATAAATATTTTGTCTGTCTGATTTGAAATTGAAATTAAATATGCACCAAAAGTAACGGAATAGGTCATGGATTACTTTTTATTTCTCTCTTTCCTATCATTTCTAGTACATAGTAATCCATGATACGCTACATGAATTCATAATTGTAGACAGATTAAAAAATGTCAGAGGAAACTAGAAATGAGCTAGCACAAAAGTAATCCTAATTATAGATTTAAAATGTTGATGAAGTGTATAAAAAAGCTTTGAATGTTGGTTGGATCTAATGTTCAATCTAATCTCTATTTTATATTAATTTCAGAATGAATCCAGAGAGGAGGAAACGATATCGTGGCTATCGTATAGAAGAAGTTGTAAATCTCGTTATGGAACCTACGTCAGATTCGGAAATATCTGATCTTGATGATGAGGCTGAGGAAGATGCAGAAAATATCACACCAAATCAGCTTGTAAACGAGGCGCATACTGAGGAATTCAATTATGCTGACAATGAAAATGCAAGGTATGTATACCGAAACTATCCAGTCATATTATTATAATATTCTTTGAAATCAATCCGGTTGTTACTTTGCAATTTTAAATGAGCTTTTTCTGATATATTGAGGACTATTACTCGACTGCATGTATGTACATTGTAGCCTACATGTTCATATTTAGTTCTCGAAATAATTTCTGACACTTAATTTTCACAAAATGATAGTAAAAGACATTTTTTCTTATTTTCTGCATTGTATAGATTATCAGCACAATGTTTCGACAGGCTAGGCATAGCCCTGTCTGTAGGCCTATTCTTATGAATACATTATAATTCACTCCTATTTGATCCAACCTGTATATGAATATGATGTTTTAAATCAAAATTGAACTTCGTTATGTGATATGAACTCAAAAATATGCCTTTTTTTTCAGGAACGATGGTATGGACGACATTCATGATGAAAGTGAAGATGAAGAAAGAGGGCGACCGATTTTCAAATGTCGCAAACGAGAACCAGTGCCGGGAAATATCGAATTCCAAGGAAATTCCTTCTCTTCTCCTCCAGAAGAAAGTCCATCACCTGCAGAGTATTTCAAGATTTTCTGGCCGGATTCTATAATCACTATGCTAGTTGAGCAGACAAACTTGTACAGCATGCAGGAAGCCGGGAAGAACATAGCAACAAATTTCAAGGAGATGCAGCAATTCATCGGCATCAATATGCTCATGTCAATCATAATCCAACCTTGTTATACTATGTATTGGTCTTCCGAAACTAGGTATGGTCCCATCGCTGATGTCATGGCCCTAAAACGGTATCAAACTCTTCGTCGATATTTGCATGTTGTCGATAATACCACCAAGAATGAAAATTCAGGTAAATTATTCAAAGTCGAACCAATTATTCAAGCTGTGCGTCAGAGTTGTATTAACCAGGAACAGGAGCAATGTCAATCTCTAGATGAACAAATGATTCATGCTAAGACGAAGAGAAGTGGAATTCTGCAGCATCTGCCAAAGAAAATACACAAGTGGGGATTCAAGAATTTCGTCCGCGCCGGAAAATCAGGGATGATCTACGACTTCTTCCTCTATGTTGGAAAGAATAGTGTTGGTAAACGGATAAATGCGGAGTAGAAGATATCGTGATGAAATTGTTGAAAGAAGTTCCAAGACACAAAGGATATCGAATACTATTTGATAATTGGTTCTCCACGTTAGGTTCTCATGAGTCGGCTGAAGGAAGAAGGAATACTGGCAACCGCGACCTTCAGGACAAATCGAATTGCGAGCTGTCCTTTGTCTTCAGAAAAAGAGTTGAAAGCTCAAGGGAGAGGTACGTTTGATTACAAGACGGATCTCAACAGTGGAATTCATCTTATGAAATGGTATGACAACAAATGTGTTGTGGTCGGCTCAACTTTCTCTGGAATCGATGCAAAACAAACCGTTCGTCGTTGGGATGGGAAAACCAAGGCCTTTGTTGACGTCACATGTCCTGATATGATAGTTGATTATAACTCCTCAATGGGAGGGGTTGATCTAGCTGATATGCTGATTTCCTTGTATCGTACGAAAATGAATCCTAAGAAAAGATGGTATTTGAAGCTAATATTCCATTGCGTCGATATAGCGAAGATAAATGGCTGGCTATTATATCGCCGTCACTGTGACCAAAGGCAGCTGCCAAAGAAGGAAATGTTCGGCCTTAGAAAGTTTATTCTCCAGGTGGCCCAATCGCTGTGCTTGAAAGATGTGGATCTCCATCGTCCTGTTGGTCGCCCTATCAAACGAAGCTTGTCTCCACCTCCTATTTGTGGCAAGAAACCAGCAATTGCTAAACCTATTCCGGAAGTACGGCGGGATCAACGTAGTCATTGGCCGGAAGTGAGAGACAAAAGAAACCGTTGCCGCCAATGCGTGTCCGGTTACAGCTACATTTACTGTTCCAAATGTGGTATATGCCTATGTTTGAACAAAGACAGGAACTGTTTCTAGGACTTTCACTGCTAAATCTTCCCAGAAATCCAATCTGACGTTTTTGATAATAAATGATGCTAGTATGAATCACAACTTTTTGATTGGGCATAATTTGGATTTTTAGTTAACAGTTTATTAGGCCAAATATAGGCCTATATATATACGTATCAGCAACTGGTAACGCAAATAATCAATATTTCTTCAGAAATTAGGACGTTTTGCATTCAATAATGCTATAAATTATCAAAAGATGACATCTAAAAGCAGTTTATCAAAATAAGACAAATCTTCGTTTTTGTACCTCTATTTGGCAATGTTGCATATATGCAACAAATTATAAAATCTATCAGAAAACAGATATTGCAAAACAAATGGTACTTTATCTTCAAATAGACAATGTTTAACAAGTTAAAGTCAAAAAATAATTTTTCTGATCACTCTAACATAATGTGCCAAATACAGGGTTAAAAACCTTTTGAGAAACCTTTTCAGATAACTTATTAAAGGTTTTTCGACGTGAAAACCATTTGAGAAACTTATCTTAAAGCCACAGAAGTAGCCTTTTAGGACAGAAAAGCTATTTTGCAAACCTTTATAAAAATCATGTAACAGTTCGTCTACGTTCATGACCCCAGGCGTTTTTAAAAGCATATAAAATCTAGATGGATCACACTTGAAAGTTCGGCAGTTGTGACTTTGTCAATCTTTAGACCAATTACAAAGGCTTCATGATTTCCTTTCAAAAGCGTTTCTGAAACCGAAAGTAATCTTGAGAGCTAGTTGGTCTATGTTTGGGGTCATATATGACCCCAAACATAATGAGGTAGCAATCTGCATTATTTGCATCCGTCAGATCGAATTTAATTAAATGAAATAAGCAAAATTACTGCTATTAATCTACATACATTCGCATCTGGGTAAAAATGCATTCATCACTTAATTATTATATGATAATTACAGTAGGCCTATGATGTCTTATTCAGAAATATGTTTATATACCTATTGCAAGCACAATCATGAAAGCTATTCAAGTTATATCAAGGTAGTCCTTCAAAACGGCTTTTAGTCTTATTAAGACTGATTATTTTGATTATTCATTATGAACGCAAAATGACACTTATAGGGCTGCATAAGATCACATAAGATCGAATGAAAGTAAGCCAATGGGCCTAGCTACAGAAATAAAATTGTGCACTAATCTTACACGTGCCACCAGCTATGTAGCCTCTTGAAAACTAAGTTTATCACAAGCACTATAAAAATTAAGCTGTTCCTAAGTTGCCAACCTTTTTCGAACTTTTAATGCGATTGCAGCGAATCATTGTAACGCATTACATGTTCATGAAACTTTTGAATTTGCTAGATTCTATAGATCAAAATCATCTTAGAAACTTTGAGTTGATCAAATTGAAGAAAGCTTTTCATGTGAGAGTTTCTGTTTCAAATTGCATGCGTTCAGTAAATTTGTTTTCATCGTGATGATGTCATCGTAGATTGAGTTGAATTTTATTTTCACGCAACACGGGTACGTCTAATTCGATAGATGCAGGGCACGTGACGTCTGAGGACAGTCGATGCACAGACTGAGACATATCGTATGCTCATTGATCCACCGATGTGACAGGCTTCAACTAAGGTTCACATGTTCATTGATCTTGTGGTTCTCCATCAAATTATCTATGTCGCGAAAAGCAAAGCTAGAAGCTTATGTCATATATTTGGCGATATTTCTGAAGAAACAGACCAGGAATACGACTGTCATTTTCGATGACTATAGGTGATAACGACTGAGATGATGGTGATGATGTGAATAACGACGAAGAAAGCGATAGTGATAATGACCACGGCGACGACGACGCGTTCATCGATGTTGCTGGATTGGTAACCATTTCATCTAGTGACAGTGAGGAGGAGGAAGCTGATGCTGATAACTGTGTACAGAATTATGTCGGAGCTAATTATGTGGAATGGTTGAACAGGCGCTGCCTTCTATTACTTCAGGACGTCGCAGATCTCAAAACATTATTCGCGAGGAAACTGTAACTAAACGTGGAATCCACCCCGTCGATGAAAAAGAATTAATATCTTTCCTCATTTATGTTGATAATATTTTTGATGATACGTGTACTTAGAGAGCCGTTATGAATTGTAGAGAAATTCCAGTCGTTGCGAAAGTTGGTCGTGGCAGAGAGAGGTTCTTCCATTTATTTTTATCGTGGCAATAATGGTGATTCTCTAATGGTAAAGGAACAAGTCCATTACTATGCTTCTCTTACCGAGCATTTGCAAGGAGAGTCACATGATGGAAAGCCTGACAGGAAACAAGCATGCAACTCAACGAAGCCAGGCGTTGATAATTTGAACTACATGGTTCGTCTATAGGCCTATAGCTAATAAAGAAAATGTTAAAGATGGTCATTTGAACTGACTTTCAATTTTTTTATGTTGCATGCTACGGCAAACGCCAGATGCTGCTACATTTTCAGAACAACAACCGGAGGTGTAAGGAGTGGTATAATTTTCTTCTGAATCTTGGCTATTCGATGTGTGAAAATCATGTGCGACACAGAGGCAAACAAGCAAGACTGTGAACTCATCTGTTAAACTGACCATGTATCTCAGTGGGCTTCCCATTGAAGTCATCACTCGAGAAAACCACAAAGTCACCAGGACCGAGGTCAATGCAGCATTTGTGACCGATCGAAAGATCAGAAAGTGGAAACTCGTTGTCATGATTGCCAACGCTTTAATTGTAAGATTCATTCAAAAGTTGTAGGCCTATGTCTTCATTGTGCATGAGTCGCCAATTTCAAATTTTCATGCAGAGGAATCGTTATCTTTCTTCAATTAAAATTTTAAGTCGTGCCTGTAAGACAAGTGGATGAAACGTTTTGATCTTTTCTTGTACATGTACATAATATGTGTATATTATATATGTTTATCTTATATTCATAGTTATGATATAACCAAATAATAGACCCACAACAAATTACTTCAGATACTAAGCAGCAGGAATTGAATACATGGATCTAATTTACGAGTCCAGATGATGTGTCGCATAACTGCAAGTATCGAAAAATCAGATTCCTATGGAGTTTTTGTATCAGATTTACATTGTTATTTCTGGGGTCATTCCCAAACGTAAACTAACTAGTATCTGAGTTGCCGTAAACAAACTGTTAATAGGTTATTCTGAGAAACATTAAAGGGTGAGCGTGTGAAAAATTCTTTTTCAGCTTATGAAAATTTTTCTGACAGAGTCCTGCATTGAAATCTAGTCACATTTTTTATGCCGCGCCCTGTAGAAATTAACTGCGCATTATAATTTCCAGGTTATTCGCTATTGGAAGCACACGATTCTTATCATAAATGCTTGCATCAATAACAATGCATTCTCATTTCTGCAACTTAGATAATGTTGAATCAAAACCATTAACAAAAACAAAGAAACAAATGGAATTAGTTTGCTATTTAGAAGGCTGTCAATGGAAGATTGCTTCTGAAAGGATATTATTATGATTGCATGTATTTTTTGCATCATGCTTGCATCTGTTTACTGGATGTAATAACTTAAAGATACATATAATTCATATTTGCATCTTAACTCCATTACAGAAGTGGTATTTCAGTTTACTATAAGTATAAAAAGTCAACCGTTTTCCGCCTAGCGTTCCTAGTTGAATTTTCAAATTCTCTTTACTAAATCTTTACACAGACGTCCCTAATAAATGACATTGAGCATCAAAACTACTATTATGATTCGTCGTCACAGATGCTCCTGAATGTTTTGGTACATGAAATTTTACATATTCTGAGCAATTTTGTGAATTTTTGGAATGAAGAAAAATATATCTTATAACCACTTTATCTCAATCTCTAAGTGTTACATAAGCATGAAAATGAACTTGCTAAATTTGATCAAATTGAGCGCTCATTTGTGTGCATGACATATTCTACAGATTCATGTTCCCAAAGGGGAACGCTAGGCTGTACAAAAACATAGTTTCATGTTATTTGAAAAGCATCGCTGTTTTGTCTTCCATTTACGTGAAGTTGAGTCATGCAGATATCTACGTACCAACGTTATGTTACTAAAAATAGTCCTCAGAGAAGTACCTGAGTTCTACTTGAATGTTACCTAGCATATATGCAGCAAGTAAAAATGTCATTGAACGAATCAAGTACCAGTATATCATAATCGGTTGCAGATTGCAAGATGCGCAATATATGAAAATGTGAAGAAAATTTCTATCTTTGCAGCAAGCAGTTGATGCATGAATCCGACGACGAAGATGTACATGACATCGTTATGTAATGGATAAACCGGGATTTTTTAGATTTGCTGAAATAACGAGGACAATTATATAGCTAACTAGCCCGAGGGCATAGCCCGAGGGCAGTTCAATATGATAATAGACCGAGATATCAGCGAAGCCAAGTTTCTCACGTTATCCACGTCAATCCACGTTTATCCGTTTTAAGCTATGTCAGATTATCACTATGCTCACAGGCAGGTTAACAGGGACGGTTGAAACGTAGAGGTCGAATATATTTGAATTTTTAATTTCATTGCATTTCCTTTTATGTTAGATGAAGGCCAACCAAAGTATGTTTGACTTCCTCCTGTTCGATGAAGCAATTTTGAAGAATCACTTTTATGATTTATTTGCTGCTGCAGTATCAACCGATGCACAATGCCACAGCCATATCTAATCGACTCAGAGTGGTCACCGGGAAACTGTGGCATGAATTATTGAAGTGACAGGTAAGACCTGAGATAAATCCATACTTATTGAACATATGCTATGCATTTGATTTCAGTTAAACAACAACAATAAAAATTTGCTAACTTTTTAACAATCTACAATATTTTTTGTATGAAATTGATTTGAATTGATTGTGCATGAGCTATATAGTACTTTTGCATTAAAGGTAGATGCACATTTGTAAAATATTAGTTATTATTCATTTGACATTGCTTATATGATTGTATGATTATTGTGAGTATGCAGTATACATATAAATTATAAAACTTCAACTGAAAACAACATTTAAATCAATTTAGTTAACGGTATATATTTGTATATTCCTATTCTGTTTCAAAGTCTATGAGGAATTAGCATTTTGATACATGTTCTCGAGATATTTATGCAAATTCATTCTAGTAGGGCTACAATTCGTAGTACATTTACGGTAATATCACATACATGCTTGTAGACCGGTATAATACCCGAAATATGATACGTGCAGGCCATTGTTCACTATTTCTGGTCACAACTTTCGTATCTTGGCTTCAGATATAGCGTTAATACGTGTCAGGACCATATTTTTTATTTATTGGATCAACAGTTTAAATAGAGGAGTTTTGATCATTTAACAAACATTTAAGTGATTATATTTATCATTCATCATGACATGGCTTTATGATTCCCTTTTTATCATTTACGTTCATAAGTTCATTGATATAGGCTTATAATAACCGCATAAGCAACATGCATAATATTCCTATGTTTCAGATGGTAAGCAATTGTCCAAGAATATCACAGGTCAATATTCTAATTGCGTAGACGTGTAATGCAGAAAAGCAATTAAGGTTGGGTGCACAAGGACTGCATTTTGACTTCTCCTCATCTTCCAAATTGCCATTGTTGCCTCTTCGCGACAAACATTTTCAGCATTGGTTGATGATGGCAACAGGATAGCAAGCACTTCGCCGTTCAGAGTTACTGTTTTCTGTTCGGATTTGAATATAAACTCGAAAATGCTGACCTCTCAGCAGCCTAATGACACAATGTTGAACTTCGAATTCTGAATTTGTGAATTTTTATCCTCCATGTTTGTATCACTCACCTGTGTATTTCACTCATCCCTGTACTTTATCTTCTTTTCCTGGATATATTCTAGATAGCTAAAGAACTTGCGATTTCCATGAAAATCTATGTATATTTTTATAACTGATTCAATGTGTAGGCCTACAGTACATTAAACGTTAAATGTATACTATCCTTGTTAAATCACTATCCTTAATCACAAAATATTTCTGAACATAAACAATGATCATAACATAGGATAATTATAGGAACATATTAAGTCAGGAAAAAGTCAAAATGTTGCTTCAAAATTGAAACTTCCACAGGAAATCTTGATGTGTTTAGGGGTCTGGCCGCATTCTGATGAGTTTTTGGAGCTTGTTTGTGGACAGTTCTGATTTGTGGAACTTGCTTGAGGACAGATCAAATTGGTGGAATTTGTACCAAAATAAGCTTTGGTCATGGCTGCCTCACATTCGCTTGCATCAACATACGTCAGATCTGCGCTAGATGTGTGGCCTGTCTTCCGAACCGATATTTCCTTTGAAATTTCTGCCATCACTAGCCGAGTTTTCGCAGTTTTTCGCAACGATGTATTCGAGTTGAATTTCTCATCATCGGATGGCATGCCTCTCATTAGTCGTGACAAAGTGCCAGATATGGTATGAATGCCCATTGGCAAGTTTTTGTACCATACGTTATTCTTTGGTTGATCAATAGATGTCAAATAAAAAGCGTCATTCCCAAGCAGTCCATTGGATTCAGGTCGATGGGATAAATAGCATTTATGGAGCTTATTGATGCATTTATTTCAATCTTCATGAGGAAAAATATAGGTCACTTTTGGTTCTTGCCTGCTGCTCTTGATACCGTAATTCTTGTTTTTGAAAAGTTTTCTACGCACTTCAACTTTTCAACATCGTTTTCATCTCGATACAAGGTTATTTGTGAATCATTACCGTATCTGAGATTACGATGTTCCTGACGGGCTCTCAAGGCAAAATGTAATCCAAAATGATAGATCAATGTGTCAATCAACTGTCTTGGAGTACCACTTCCGATAACTCCCTTATTCCATAGATCGCTGTCGGTTGTCAATGTAATTGGAGCCGCTCTTTTTCTCTGCTTGACATTGCCTTTTTTCGCACTTTCTTTCATTACAGCATCAAGTGCTTCCCTGGCCTCCATAAAAGCTTCATCTTTGAATATGCTCCACGGTTTCTTCAACTTGTAATTCAAGTGATGCTGTACACATGTTACTATTTCTTTTAGTGTCCTGGGCGGATAATCTTCACCGTTTACCTTTCGAATGCTGGGTAAGAAATACTTCAAACAGTGATTCAAGTCCGATTTATTTATTTCGTCCACTTCTTTGTACATCTTTAAGCATCCATCATTTAGATTTGTCTTCCAATTTCTCATCCAATCGTTGAATATTTTCATCGCCCAGTAAACTTTTGTTTGGGTAGTTTCAGGAATCCGATTGTTCAATAAATCTTCTAATTGCTCTGATGACACGGAAGGAAAGCGGTTTGAGTTGGATAGCTGGCCTATCGACGGATCTATAGATGATAATTCACAATCAAATATATCTTCATCTCTCAAGTATTGCGTTAATGTATCATCGACATTTTCTAACATGTTGCAAGATGTTACAGGATTATCCAATAAATGATAGTGATCCAGTAACTAACATGGGTAGAATTTCAAATTTTGAAAAGCTTGCTGGTTGCTATCATTGGTTAGATGAAGCAGATGTAACCGACTCTGACGATGAATTGCCCTGATATCTACTTAAAATTCTCACTATATATATTTCTCCGCCAAAAGACAATAGATACATTTGCATTTGATATCAGCTGTGTGGTGCAACCACAATTGATCCATCAGTAGAAGAGGAGCTGAAATCAAAACAGAATAATTAGAATTATTAAGAATTTGTGCTATTTTGTAGTTAATGAAGTAAAGTCAAATCTACTATTATATTTGCTATCATAACCTGCCGCAATTAAATGTCCTAAAATTTGAATTTTGGAATGAAATAATAAGCATGATATGATGTACGTAGCCATTAATTGTTATCATCTAATAAGTAAAAGATGGAATACGTTCAGTTGCCAGTTTATATTACTTGAAATATTTGCACCATATACGTAATAGCTCAAGCTTTTGGAGTTGAATCAAAAATACTTATGGACTATCATAGAAACATAAAAATACAAAGAGACAAATTTCTCTGTATGGGCAGCATACAAAATATACATGCGTATTTTGTATATTTGAATGACTGATTTCATTTTCGTTACTTGATACTCATACACTAAGCACTATTGTTCGTTAGCCAATGATTTCATTGAATCATAAATACATTCCAGCTATCATGCGACTTTGCATGTGTTTTGTTATGTAGGCCTAGATATAAATTTCTAGATATCACAAAAAATGAACTATTTGCAGGTTAAAAAATTCTAGTATGAGTAGGTAAATACATTAGAGCAAATGCAATGCGTGTTAATTTTAATCCATTCAGTAGTTTAGAATTTAGATATTGAAATGGTGAGAATAAATGTGATGAAGACTTACTTTGTGCTGATAAGTGATAAATCGGTAGGAGTGTACTATTACTTATCGGATTCCTGATTGAGCAATGCAAACTCAACAGATCAACTGAATGTAGGTGTTGCCAGTTGCAGTAGACAACAATGAAATTACATTTGATAAGATTGAAGAAAGTTTTCCGCAAGTGCAACGATTAACCTTCGCCCCACTGGAGGGGGGCGGTCAGCGCCCCCCCCCCCCTAGTGGAAATTTTGTGTAGCTCTAGGTCAAAGAAAGATACAATCTTGAAATTTTAGATAGATTATTTTCTACGTATTCTGCACATTATCACGTAATTTGAGCAAAATCTGATCAGTACTTTTGCAGAAAAATAGTTATTTCGAAGAATAACGGAATTATTGAGTCTAAGATACGTGTGATCGACTATAAACATTTTTATGTTATGCATCTAACTGGTATTTGAATTACAGGAGATTAAGATCTTTCATTCTACGAATTTCTGTGTAGATGGATAATTAGTCTCTGATAACTTTCAATGGGAGTCTCTGAGGATACACACACAAAAGTTTGTCACAACATTACGCAATGAATCGAAATGCTCATTGACTTGAGAGTTTCTCAGATACATTATCATTCAATGTTATCAGAGTTGGTCAAAACATTACGTCATAAATCGTAACGCTCGGTGACTTGCGAGTTTCCTATATGCATTATCATTTAGTATTGGTCATCTTTTATTAGACAATCACAATGAAGTGTTTATTTCAACAACTTGAATACATAATGGGCCGATTTTTAAAACGAGGGCTAAGTTAAGCCGCGGCTCAATTCGCAGTTAGGCCAGTCTAACAAACTTTCACTTAATAAAAACACGACTTTTAAAGCCGCGGACTAACCCGCGGCTCACTCTCTCAGCCGCCTCTCTCTCTAAGCCACGGTTTTCTATTTTCTCTTTTTAAAACGAAGCTTCGCTTGCACAGCCTAAGCCGCGGCTCTCTTTTTCTTGTCAAAGTTAGACCTCGGCAGGGGCAGGTCTAAATGCTGGTGAGCTACGGGTTTTCATCCATATAAAGCGGAATTTCGATCATTAAGGACGGAAGTAGAATGAATTACTTGAAGTTGAGACAGCAAATTCGCGAAAGGCAGGAGAGATTTCGAAGGCTCACATGTACATCTCCATGTATACAAACTCGCGTTTTTCGCGATCGTCTGGATGCCTTGTCGTACTATAACGATGCCGATTTCATTCGCCGCTATCGCTTCAGTAAAGAAACCGCGAAATGGCTTTGTGAAACCCTTTACACCAATCTGGATAGTGACAACAGAGGAGCATCTCTTTCTGTCCAGCTTCAAGTGCTCCTAACACTTCGTTTTTACGCCACTGGTTCATTTCAGAAAGTGATTGGTGATACTTTTGGAATGTCGGAAGCTGCTGCTTGTATCACCATTCACCGTGTTTCCAAGGCTATCGCTGGATTGAAAGAGGATTGGATCCGCATGCCCTCAAGTGAAGCTGATATGGAACTTGCCAGGAGAGAATTTTACGATATCAGCTCATTTCCCTCGACTATTGGTGCAATTGATGGTTGTCACATCCGAATCATCTTCCCTGGTAAAGATTTGGCGCAGATTTTACGCCACCTTGCATGTATGCATATACACGTACATGTACATCATGCTGATAATTTTTGATAGTAACTTACTTCCTCTTGGGATCCCGCTTCATCTTTCGCTTGGGAATATCTAGGAACTTCAAATTCTTCGCGCTATCCTCGACTCTAAAAGCAGTATACATCTACGATAAATAATAAGAATTTACCACTTCACTAATATATGATGAATATGCATCATTATATGCTTATATGTGTGAATTAGATAGATGTCGTTATGCTTACCTCACATCTGATTCTGTTGAAGCTTGGCTTGTTGGCCGTAGCGCGTCGTCGTCGAACTCGTTCGAAGTGGCATGATAGTCTCTACCATAACCGCTGCTGCTCCCGTACTGACCTCATCCAGCTTGATGGTTGCAGATCCGCCCCCTGTTCCTAAGATGTCCCTTCTCTCAGCGCCAGATTCCTTCTTGGATAATTGCCTTCAACCTTTTCCAAAGGCCTTTTAAGCCATCCAAGTCGGTGACTCAGGGAAACCTCGCATCGAAATCTGCGGACACGCCGAACCAGGCTGTATCCTCTACTCGAATGGACTTGGTATCATAACCTTTATCATTCACACCAGGGTAGATTTTGCAGAGCTCAATTAAATATAGCTTCTGCTCTTCAGAGAAGTTCCGTCTTCTTGACTGTGCGTCTGACTCCATGTTCGATTAAAGAATTCCAGACACCTCTTCTCAATATCGTTCTTGATAATCAATCTAATGAGATAGTGGTCTTGATTGAAATGACATCAAGATGACGTCAGAGTTAACGTTTCATCGGTGTGGCTGATGTGTCAGAGATAGACCACGGCTCAAAGCCACGACTTCGGTAGGCCGCGGTTCATCCTCGTTTTATAAATGCAAATGTAAGCCGTGGCCTAGTGAGGCCGCGGCCTTCCATGATCCACGGCTTAACTTAGCCCTCGTTTTAAAAATCGGCCCAATTACAGCTTTTGAAGAATCTTGGTATTAGTCATCGACTTTCACCTTCGGAAATTGCCGCCCTCATAGAACAATCAGAAGATAGTGATATTTCTCAGATTAGATATAGATAAGATTATGATAGATAGGTTTCATTGACAAGAAAATGCAAAACGTTAACAGAATCTGATGTCAACCAAAAAATATTGCATGTTTTTGAACCTTTGATCTTGAAGATCATATTGAATTTTAAAGTAATTAATATTTTCTGATCAAGCAAGATGAGACCTTTCGATTGATGTCTGTTTTATTGAATTTGGAACAATAGTTTGGAAAATAATCAGGGGGGCCCAGTGGGGTGAGGGTTAATGCAAGTCTGCTTATGCCATAATTAAAACTTTTCGTTGAATTGTCAGCTTATTCTATCAGCAAAATCAAATGAATCATTCTAAGGCTTACCGTCTTCCAGGATGCATACGCAAGTGGTTTATGTATTTGATAATTTTTTTGGTTGAAAAGCGACATCCACCGATCCCACACACTGGCAGCATCAAAAAATACTGGGTTTTAAAATGAAAGAATTGAAGCATGCATTATAACAAAGCTTAAATTTTCTTGCCTCAACATTCTAGGTCAATCGAATATTTTAGTAGCAAAGAGAATGCTCCCCATTCTGGATTGAATAGACTAAACGCATGAAATATGCTAACATTATTTGATAATGAAAACATGCAGCATGATTGTATTTATTGGCCGGCATCATCTATGAAAAGAGAGAAATATGTCTTTAGAAAAATTCAGTGGATGAACAACGTTGACCGCAATCATCATTTCATCATGATCATCTATGACACTAGCAATTCTAACATGCTAGCGAATATGAGGTGAATTATTGGTGAAGCTGATTCAGCTGTTGGTTGAATGATAAAATAGCAATTGTAGAATTATTGGAAATTTGTATCATTACATGCAATTAAGTGTGAAAGAGTGATTGCCATACGCATCGCAGCAACTGTGTAGTTACAGCATGATGAATCATGTTGAAGATTCTACAATGGCTTAGCTGTGTGTGTTGCTAAAGAAAAATATGTCTGCAATAATAGAGATCAGAAATCACAAATGTTGCTATGGCCGCATTGTTGTTATCCGATGTCGATGAATGTCATCATGGCTCCCTTGCAACTCGCTCTCTGTTTGTTTTAAAACCTCATGTTATCTTGTTGTTAAGGTGACTGCCGAAAGCGAAGATTTATTTTCCTCAGCTGGTAGGTATGTCCTCGCATTTTTTTCACTAGATCATCTTTTTTCTGATTTGTTCAGATCTTATCGAGATAGACAGTTTGACATGCGGTTAAAGATGTTTTCAATGATTAGTGCATTGTTTTGTAAATTGTTGTCTGCATAATGAGTACACAAAGATGGGGCGGACAGCTGACAACGTGAAGTCGAGGGTTGGAGACTGAGACGGATCAACCTGACGTTGGACAGAGCAGTAAGGGCTGCACAAAGCCGTGCAGTCTGGAAGCTACTCATGGGCCTCCGGGCTTGAAGACTGAAGAAAGATAATAAAGATCTAATTGCTAGATAATCGCTTTTTCTTCAACCGGGAAATATCAAATAATCTTTCTTTTTTTTAACAGGGAATAAAACTACAAAATTTGTCAATAGAAGATGAAACTGTCATCCAACGAAGCTGGAAACATCGCGACTTCGTTCCACATAGTCTATCCACTGAATCTACCCTTTGTAGTTTTTGGACCATCATAAGAATTCGGACCATAGGAATTTGGACCCTACGTCTACAAGACCATTCGGACCCCTTCCTAATGAATGCAATTTTTAAACAGCCATGAAGGTCAGGAACCTCATTCATGCGAGTATTTATTTAGGTTTTTGTTAGATTATGACACATTCATTCAAATGTCACCACATAGATGAAATTTCAGTCAAACTTTTGTGGACCCTTTTTGTTTGTACCCTTTCGGACCTTTTATACGGCCTTTTTGAGTTAACAGTGTATGATTTAGTCTGTGTATTTCATCATCTGCTTTACTATGCATTTCATTTGTTGAATATCGTTCACTGATGTCGCGACCGTCGAGGAATCATATTCACGAAGGCCATCATAATGAACAGCGGGGCTGTTTGAAATATTGGTGTTTGGCTATTTTATATTGATGATACAAATATATCGTCAATAGACCTTTTTCCGCACATGAAGTAATTAGTAATAACTTTTACAGTTAAATCCGCGGTAATTTTCTTAATAAAGCCTATCATACCTATAGGCCTACATTCAAGTTGTTTTTTAAGACAGCATATAAGAGTACATGTGATAGTTAATTTTGTTGACAATGTTAAATCACTCTATGATGCATTATTTTCTAGAAATGAATTATGAACAAAATAACTGCGAATTCAAAACTGCAGTGCCTCGAGATATTACCGATCCAGCCGTGGTATCTTTTTTGTTCACGACTTTTGTTTCAATACTTCCATTTGATTGAGTTTCTCTGTAGAAATTTTGTATTTGATGAATAATGCTCAGTTTTTTAATTATACTTGAAGTATATCAATGATGTTTTTTTACTTGATTCTATTTTTGAGACTGGTTATATCAATGAATGAAAACGGGGACTTTGGTTGCTCTATAAGCAGTAACGTTATACAACGGTACTCAACGTTTTCCTAAATGTTTCTTACGGTAAAAACGCATAGAGTTCTGCTTGAATAGCATTATGTATCAAATAGAAGTAGAAAGCCTTGCTATATTGAAGAATGTCCTAACATATAATAGAGAAAGGCATTTCATTTCTATTCAAAAGGTGAAAAGTGTTCAGTGTGATTTAATGAAAAGTCACATGTACAAGTAACTTAATAAAACGTAACGAAACGCTGAAATAGTGTTGCGTATAGACACTGGTTGACGAAATTGCGATACCGTTGAAACAAATACAGGATAATACAGGGAAATTGCAATTTATATCATTCCATACAAATTAATCTCAATTTTATGTCAACTAAAATTACAACTTTCGCAATTTCAAAAACAGCTTGAGTCTGTTAATGATCATTGCAATTAAATTTTAGCATAAATTGCAATTTTGGGGTTCAAAATAACGCCTGATTTCGCATCAGGTAATTGCAATTAAATTCTAAACAAAATGTAATATATATTTATAATGACAACTAACAGCTAGGTCCTACCAAAGATGGGCTCTACTGCATTCATTTACTTAAATGTTCTACCGGGATGCTTCTTCCAGGTTGTCTATGAAAGCTTCCTTATTCACACGGGATCCGTATATCTCCGTATATAAATCGCTAAACACCGCTGATGTATATTTTTATCCATTTGGAATATAGTATGATGTCGGATGATTATCTGAAAAGAAAAATAAATGCTCTTCGACATTCATATAAATTATTTTATCGGCTAAGCAAGCCAATAGTCGTTTGAGATGCTTGACCTCACCTGGTGTGATGTACGAAATTAAATATATTTTGTGTGCGTTATCGCTATTTACCAGGTACTACATGTGAAAAACATTTTGCTTACTTTAGTGTTTTACTGAGATATTTCTTTCAGGTTGTCTATGAATGCTTCCTTATTCACACGGGAACACGGAACTATCACGTCTGAATCATACGAGACCGGCAAATCACGGAAAATTGTAACCTAACTTCGATTATCTTTAAAAATCAGATTACAGCAAATTATATAACCTGATGTGACCAATTATTCAATTTGATCATCAGAATATGTCAAAAATTCGTATACTTCGCCGATGATCCCAAGGTCCACTGAACGGTCCCAGTATGAGGTATACAAAGTCAACTTACATTGAGTTAATCTTATGATTCGCAAAAAACCGTTTTCTGCTAAGCAATTGGAAGGGCCGGGAACTTTTGGTCAAGAGAATGAACTGATTACTAAAAGACGTGATTACTGTTGTAAAACTTACCAAATGAAGAATATCTAAGATGAATAGTGTTTTTGCTAATAACATGTCCTGAATACTGCATCAGTACGCAGATAATCGCCAAGGCTTACATGAAATTAGCAGAAACTTCATGGTAATCCAAACACGGTTATTGTTGTCATCGTTTCCAAGACATCAGCTGTTTTTAAAAAATCAGTTTCAACCAAAATAAATTTAATGAAGGATCCTACATGAATCACAAGGGCATTGCACTAACCATAGTCAAGAGGATATATTAACATTTCCTATACAAAATATGTGAGTTAGACGGCAATGTGGCGTAATACAACGCTCCAAATTTGAATCCCACAAGCAAGGAATATCCGGCGCATGCGATTCGACATTTTCTCAGATGTTGTACGCATATGCTTTTTAGATCCGTATATCTCCGCATATAAAACGCTCAACACCGCTGATGTATATTTTTATCTATTTGGAACATAGTAGGATGTCGGATGAAAAATAAATGCTCTTCGACATTCATATAAATTATGTTATCGGCCAAGCAAAGTCAATAGTCGTTTTAGATGTTTAACCTCACCTGGTGTCCCTGATGTGATGTACGAAATTAAATATATTTTGTGTGCGTTATCGCTATTTACCAGGTACTACATGTGAATAACATTTTGTATATAACAGTAACACATATAACACCGTAAAATTACATGTAATAAATTATTTTGTTTAAAGACAATAGTCTGTCGCAGCAATGCAATTTGTGTGGACGCAAAATGTGACTTGCTTTACCTAGCTATGTCACAATGTCTATGGCATACAATAGTGATGAAAGGTGGATAGCATTGCTAATTGTTCCTTTTTTCATCTGCGCAATTCCACATAATTCAGTTTTACATCCTTCAATGAACGCATATATACTGGATAAATTCTTATAGGCGTTCAATGACACTGAACGGAAGTCTGGTCTTAGCTATAGTCTATGGCGACCATTTAGTACATATGATAAAGTGTTAGTTTATGTTATACAGTTTTATGAGATTGTTGTTTATATACATGGCTGTCATTGTATTTTTGAATATAAACTATACACTTTCTTCAACACCTGTGTGATGAACAAAACAGCTGGTGATTGAAGAGAGATGTTTCTAGAGTAAAATATGATTAAATAAGCTTACTTAAATAAACTTAATGAGAATTAGTATATAATGTTGTGCTATGTATTTAAAAACATGATTAAGTACGATTTATGATGCGTTTGAAATTGACGAAGCTTCGCGATTCCTGCTTATTCTGCTACATTTCATCTATGTATTCATGCACTGAAATTAACAAATTTCTGCGCTATATTGATTTATTTACCAATCGGATCGGTTGCAATAGATGGCATCTTCCATTTTTTTATGAGAGATGAACATCTCAAGTTCAAATGTTGACCGCTCCTTGTACTACCAAAGAAGCGAAAATAACGATCCTTCCGATGCGTCTCTATAAACTCCTAATCTCACGTTCCCTGGGATGAATGCGTATGAGCTCGGTATAAGGATTTAGTGTTTCTCAACAATCCCATGGATATGACGGTAGCGGAAATTCGCACCATAATAGGCCTATATGATAAAGATCTGAACATCAAAATTTTTATAGTTAACCCGACAGGCTGCAAGATTTGAATATAAGAATCTAGTTAGGGACCGATTAGGCTCAGTCTCTATAATAAGTAATTTTGAAATCCTAGCGGAACATTTTTGTAGTGTTGGGTATTTTGGCGCAAATCTGCGTGTAATTAGTTATTTATCAGCTTATGGCTATTCCATCACAACTTTGATTTAAAACGTATGTTCGGCTGTCCTGAATTATAAAACACTGGTAATGTTAGCAAGATGTGTGTGAAACTCCACATGAAGCGCTGGAATCGCCACATGGTTTGCTGGATTAATCCGGTGCACTCAGATGACAAAATTTACCAAAAAATAACTTCCCAGCAGTGGCGGACCCAAGGGGGGGATGCCGGGATGCATCCCCCCCCCCACCAGCTCAAACTTGATTGTGGATTGTAAATGTAAGCAATACATTTTGGCAATTAGTTCATTAAAAGTACAAGTAATGATCGTAGTCTGGAACATATTTGGCCCAGTTTCTCTTGTGATTATATAATAAACATCTGGATTTCTTATCAGCATGGAGACATGAATTAAGGAAAGGCGAGAACCTCTAACCAAGGAATGAAGAGGTCTCTGCAGAAGTTTGCTTACATTAAACTGTAGCATCTCTGACGCACAAGGCGCAGGTGACCTCTTTAATGCCGATTTTAGAAGTTCCACTTGAATTATGTAATTTGCAGATGTTATTCCTATCAACTCCGGCAAGATTTCGTTAAGGTTGAATAAGTGATTCTGGACCTGACGACCAACCGAATTACGCGAGCGGCGAGTGGCGAGTGAGCTATCCACTTGATCCTGAATTTCCAATGAGAACGCATGATTTGCACATTCTCGCATTATTCGTTCTTGATAGCTTTATAAACGATGTCAACTGAGAGGAGAGCCAAGTTGAATTACTGCTGCTACTTTTCGTGCAAACTTTCATCCCTATCTGTCCTTCATCATTGGTTATTTTGATTTAAAGAAGTGAGCATTCAAATTTTGAAGATGAAAATGATGAAATGATGCATTCACATTCAAGGTTGGTGGTACAATACAGCATGGGATAACCCCCTCAGCGGCACCAGAAGCCCTGTCGCTGCGTCGTTTCTGACAGCAGATTCGACTAACTCCGGCGTGAGGGACCTCGGCCCCGGGTAACTGCTTGGGTGTTCCTCTTTGGTGGCAAAGCGGAAGAGCTCCGCTATCGAAGCTTCGTCGGAGGAAGAATAACTCAAGGGCTTAGTGTACCACCGACTTGGCCATGAGAAGTAGGATGACCCCAGTGACGGCTGGCCACCACTTACTGTATGTTTTAATAGCAAGTCAACTCCCCTACTTCGTCCGGATGACCTGTCTGGGTGTAGTGTCGAGAGCAACAACTTTGACAGTCTGAGAAGCTAGCAGGTACCTTGATCGGATGCCATCTGAGAAGGACCGACCTGAGAGTGGAGACGGAAGTTTAAAGTTGCGATCGATTCGCCAGCAGCTCCGGTCATGAGTCAGTATAGCGCGTCTCATCTCGGAAGTAGTTAAGTTAGGGGTAAAATTTGAACTTGTATTTCCAGTTACTTTTGAGAAGTCGCTGAGGTTTCACGTACAGCAGCAAGTCTCACAGCCAATTTTTTCAACTATTTTGTTTAGCGTTGATTTTCCACAAGAATACACAAAAAATGACGAGCAATTTGCTCTTCACATCAGATTTATAAAATTCCTAAGAAAAATCAGTTAAAATTAAATTACATAGTATGTAGATACATGTAAGCTATAGCTGCTTTAATAAGCCACAAGTAATCGTCATATGAAAACATTATTGCGTTATCACTAACTTATATTGCATTTTAAAGGAATGGATTTATAAAGACTACACAATTACAAATTTAGCCTTACGCCCCATGAATATTACAGTCAAATTTCTTGCCTTAATTAGATTTTTCAGTGATTCTAGGAAAATAGGCTGAAATCATTGCTGATAACAAAAGACTATCAATGCTATCACAAATTGTTGTCAACTAATAAGCTTGAAAAGAAGATGTAGCTTATGACCGTTGAATTGTAAAACATAATGCCGTGCCTGAATTTGAATCTACGGATCTATTCAACTAGAGCATCGAGGCACCTGTTTGACTGCTTGAGTACAACACCAATCATCCCCCTTACCAGAAATTTCTACGTCCGCCACTGCTTCCCAGGGAGCAAAATAAATTATAATTGGAGTTGTTAAGTATTAAACAGTATTTGAGGTTGATTTTAAGCGTAAGTATATTTCGGCTATGTCCATGGCCATCATCAATACAAAGATAATCTTCCTAAATTCAGATAATCTCAAAATTTAGAAGTCAAACATGTACAGCAAGAAGGTGGAAATTAATAGGCCTTATCTTCTGAGATGGTGTAATAGATCCCGGAGAGCGCTGGAATTTCTGTGTTGCATGTATTTGACGCGCAATCCAGGTGTAGATTTTGTGTGTAAAGGCCAGGTATATTTACACGCCTAATGCTAGACTAGACAATATATTTTGTTGTAAACAGATTCGTGGCTTTTCAATAACATTGAATTTCCTTAATAACTATTGGTTATTTGAAAAAAATCGTACATGAATGCATCCTAATGGCGCGTGGAAGTAATATTTCACAAGAGCTTCGCCTATGCGTACGTATTTCGAGGATTCCGGGTCAGCTAGACCCCTATATTAAATTTCGAAATTTTGTTTGAATCTGTTTACAAAATATCATGGCGTGCAAATAACCTGACTGTGAAAGGCTATTTTCACGCATCTAGGCGTGAAAATAACCACTTCGGTTTGTAAATTGAATCTCACCGTGAGGCATGTAAGACCAACGATGAACTATGTCACCTAGTTAGAAAACGTGACAGATCTCAGCATGGAGTAGCTACGAGGACGATGGCCGACATACAGAGCTTTAGTCAAGGGTTTAAGATGCTCGATTGATGATAGTGACGTGAGTGTCATGCGATTCTAGTAGAGCCAATATTGATATAATTAATGACGTTTTGCAACAGTTTCAATAATTTAGACTGATTGATATCATGCTATATCTGCATTTTTCATTGTTTAGAAATTTCCAAAGCTAAAGTCGTGCTAAAATTGAGAGTATTCATTGGAATTTTCTTTTTTAGGCTCTGTTTGCATTCCTCAAATGTATTTGTATGCTTATCACTGCACTGTTTATTCTCGTTATAATAGTACGTAATCACTTATCAGTTGGTATTTCTCATTTTCGTCCACTGCTAAAATGGACGTGTTAATGTCATGTTACCACTTGAAAGCTTGATGAAAGAAAAGTCCTCTCATGTTCAGCATTCCATATACATCTAATGGTTTTCTTGATAATCCTTGTTACCCTCGTCATACCAAGGGGCTGATTTTCTAAATCACCTTATTATAAAATGATTGTAATTTCTTTGGAGATCATTCCTACCGAAATTCCTTTTACGACTTCGTCTTTCGATGCATTTGGCATATCATCTTACCATTGGTGAACTATCTGAAGCTTTACAATCAATGATGAGTGATGAGTCCCGATAACTAACGCTCTACCGATCCCGTTGTCAATTGTGTTTTAGGTGTCCAAAGGAAACCAAAGTTGAAACATGGGCTTTGTTTTTTCCCTTACAATACAACACCGACAAGTACTAAAGCTAGATGCACAGGATACAGAGCTGCTGGTAAGGCACCGAGGGCATGTAATCTAACAAATCAAAAGTGTCAAATGTGCATAATTCACCGGTGTGCGGTAAGCATTGAACTGTTATCAATGTTTTGTGTAATGGATGTTCACAGAAATAGACAATGTCTATTCATATTCACCATATGATTTGTCGCATCGTTGTATGGTGTTTTCATGGTTATTTTTTTAATGAAATACAAACATTCGCACGTATTCCGCATGTTGTTCTATACATTTTAACATGGAACATTTCAATTATTAAGGAAAACAGCTCCAAAAATTAAAATCATTTGGTGATTTTTGCAATCACCCCTTGGTATGGCGAAGTTGGGCACGACCTTCGTATGGCGAGGATGATTAGCGGCCAATCCTCTTGACCTTCACTTAAGAAAAATTTGTCCCATTGAAAAGATGCGTTGCGACATAAAATTATTTGAATGATATCACATCTAGTATAGTATATCATTTAGAATACATGCTCACAGCTTTTATAGATTCCAAGCAATCAATCAGAAATTAAATATTCCGACTTTCTGTCGCGCACTCTAACTTCGCTAGAGATAATTCGCTGGTGATCTAGACGATAGTGATAATGACGATACTGATGGAGAAATCGAAAGCGAAACCGAAATGGAGGCTCAAGATGTTCAATGTATGTCATATCCATTACCTGTTCCCAATGATGGGTTTCTGTTCGTGTCAGCAGCTCTCGTAATCTTGGTTCTAGAGAAGTACGTATCTGCTATTGCTTTCGATTCCATTATGTCATTTCTGTCGGTAAGAGTTATATTTGTTTACCAGTATTAACTATTCTTATGTTCTAAGTCAAGATTGAATCGTTCATCAGGCAGATATTTGAAATTACTTTTCCCAAATGTTGTTATTTCGAATAAAAAGATGCAGTACATGCTATAATAATTACATGCCGCAAACATAGTCTTGGAATTAGAAGACGGCCATTCCACCAAAATGTCAACCATCATGATGAAAAAACTGAAGATTTATCTTTCTACTGTAAAGATCTCATTACTGCATTTCTTTGAGTATTTGCTGCTGGCAGAGTTTTTGAATGAGTTCGACTCAACCAACTGTCGCTTGCCGGGGAAGTAGGCATGAAACAGTGCTACGTGAATTTTTTGTCATTTACGTGAATTGTACGTGAATTTTTTTCTACGATAGGGTGGACACCCTGATGTATGCCCTCCATGTCTAGTATCACTACTACACATTTAGTCAAATTATCATATATCGGTTTGGTGTGGCAGTGCTGATATAATTGCTTCAAAGGTTGCGTCAGTTACGAATGGAATTACCCTATATCATTTTATCAGTGTAGTCAGAAAAAATTTTAATGCATCATCCATCATTATAAAGATCATGGTTTATGAATAGCTAATTGTGCAAAATACTTCATTACCGAAACTTGATATGTCGTTTCTGAGTAGAGTAATTCCTACTTAATTTGGTTTGTTGAACTTTTTTGGCATCAATATTCGACTTCGAGCCTACGGACAATCTATAGAGTTAACCGTGTACTACACTTAGACATAGCATTTTTATAATTCATGAATAATTATTCATTTTTCGCAAAATCAGGAGAGATTTTCTCATAGAAAAATAGTGCTGTCTCGACGTGCTGGACGCCGAAGGCCCGTCAACGAGTACTTTCTTTATTCGTGTACCAATAAATATATTAATCAAGACAGCACTATTTTTCTAAAAGAGAATCTCTCCTGATTTTGCGAAATGCATCGACTGACTCGGAAACTGGTCAACAATGTGTATCCATGATTTGTCTTTGTGCAAGTTTGCTTTATACAGGCTTCTTATTGATATGTTTACTTTTTTCAGATAATTGGATTCTTACAACAAAAAAATTCGTGGAAAAGAATGGTGAGACAAGTGAAGAGAAGTCTTTGTTTTGATGATGCAGTACCATACCAAGTTGGAGAAGATGGTGGAAACTCGAGGGTTACCTTTGATCTTCAACATCAGATAGAAATTCTGCTACATCGCTATCAGGTTACCATAGAAAAATATCGGGAGATACTTAAGAATGACAATGGTGATATTTTACATTCTTGTAATCATCTGAGTTCTACTGATCCATTTGTTCTGCATCTACATTTGTCAACAGATGGCGGTCAACTGTACCGTTACCGAAAGCAGACACTGTGGCCTGTTCATGCTGTACTGCTTGATCTTCCTAATTATATCCGGTGGAAACCAGAAAACATAATAACCTTCCGGTTGTGGTTGGGTAAAGCAAAGCCAAATTGGAGCGAGTTTCTGTCAGAATTTCTAGAAGATTCAATTATTGGTAAAGTCATCATTCTTGGTGTCAAATACTCGCTTATCAATGTAACTGTAAAAACTCATACGGCCGTTTTCGATTTACCGGCACTGGCATCTATATTGAATCATACTCAATATAATGGAAAATTTGGTTGTGTATTCTTCTGCAATCCAAGGACTGTTACTAAAGTCCGTACCAGGCATAGTCGTAAATATTGACCAGTGGTAGATCCGTTGTCAGACGAATTATATTCATGTTATTCTGAAGTTGCGCATGATGCACAGGAAAATGTTTTCGGAAGCAAAGGTCATTCATGCTTCAGTGGTTATTTACAAATTCCCTTTGGTATCTTACTAAATCCTCTCCACCTGATGTTTGAAAACTGTGCGAAATTGTTATTGCAACGGCTTGTGGATTCTTCATTCTTCCGTGAAAAATATTATATCGGAAGTCATGTCTCACATTATGAGAAGATTTGTAGTAAGATAAAGATACCGTGTTTTCTGACCAACCCCAAGTCTTTGAAAGAGATGTCATATTGGAAAGGCAGGGACTTCATGAACTTTTTATTCTATTACAGTCTACCTACAATATTTCAATCATTGTATTACAAGTTACCTGAAGATCGTGAATATGCTTTTCATTTTATTGCGTTTGTTGTAGTGTGCCATATGTGTTACTCAACCTCTGCTCGTGCTTATCATAGTAAAATTGAGGAGATTATGAATTATCTTCAATCAAGACTAGCTGATCTTTGCGACTTAAACATGTGTACGATCAATAAGCATTTACTGTTGCATTTACCGGATCAGGCTCGCCTCTACGGTGCTATGCCGTTTTGCTCAATGTTTTCTTTTGAGCACCAATTTTTCAGTTATAAAGTGTTGTTAACTCAAGGCAACAAAAGTTTGTTAGATCAAATTAGCAATAAAGTGACGCTTCTTAAGTTATGCAAGCTTTATTTAGAATTGAGTGACTATTATGAGAAGGAACGTATAAAGAAAATCTTGTCTTTCGATTCCGATGGATGTGCACAAGTTCGTCTTAATGAATCGTGGGCTTGTTAAACGTGGGCAATAGAATTTCTATGCTTCATGTTATCGTCGACTAGGAAAATTTTGTTCTACCGTCGTGGAATTGCATCATAATGGTGAATCAGTTTTTGTTAATGTGTGCCATTTTTATAAAAAAGGAAGGGAAATTTTTGCCCGAGTGAAGATGTTAACTTCGTATAATATCCCTATGTTAAATTTCAGTCGAATGACTCTACCCACTGTTCCTCGGACCATCGCAAAAATTGTAGAAGACCACTCATATTTCTTTGGCGTGAAGGCCACAAATGTTTATGAAGATGTATCAGTCAAACACTTTCTCCATTCATGTGTTTTGATTAAAGATTTTGATCCAAATTTACATGATTCGGAGATGATTGTAATCCCATGTGTCAACGTACCTGAATGTTGTTTCGATTCTTATGTTTTTAATGTAGACGTGGTTATGTTGAATTATCGTAAGTGCAGATCGTCAATTTTGAGTAGAAACAAACGACCCGGTTAAGTTTAAAAAAATTGTGACACTTAGAAATAGTCCTGTTATACTTGCGTGATAGGACTACGTCAACCCTATACCATGCTTTCACTCATGCTTCTTGGTTTTGAAATTGCACCTATTTAATAACCGCTGATCATATCAAACGATAATTCAACATTACTACGTCGCTATACTGTCTCTTGTGTTGTTTCATTTGTTATATCACACATGCTTGTGTAAGACAAAAATCAAGATATACCATATGATGAACTTAATACAGGTATACACTCAATGCCATTTTCTCTTTTTATGACTGGTTTGATGGTTTTAATCTGTAGTTACAGTGTAAATGATATCTATCCACGTGGAATTCATAGGTTACCAGTAGATGGATCCGATAAGCAAAGAAGACAAGTTGTAATTTATGTAAAATTTATTTAAGTTAAATTGCAATTTGCTACTGATTTCTTTTTACAATCCGATGCAATTAGGTTACACAGAATCTGTACAAATTTCAACGGTTGCAATTAATACAGTACACGATAATTGCATCAGAGTGATGAAAGATACAAGATAGTTGTAAATTATTCAAAAAGTCGCATTTAATTACAACTTTCTCGCAATTTGGTCGACCAGTGGAGACTTACTGAAACGTAATGAAACGTCAAAATAGCGAGACGTTGAGACTTTCTGAAACGTTACCGTGCAACTTGCTGAAACGTTCCGTCACGTAATAATAACGGACAAACTGACGTTACGAAACGTTCAATTGAGACATTCGTGAAACGTTTCTGTTACGTTACGAAAAGTCACAATGTTGTTGGGGTTGGAAGATCGCAAAATGTGAATATTTTGTTTTCCCACATGATCTCGCGTGACTGGTTGACCTATATGAACAACTCGACATAAATCGATGTCCGAAATGAAAGCTATCATTATATTCATACACTGTAAATCGCTCAATACCAATCCCATACGAAGGATGCATACCAAAATATTCTTTTGGTATATTTCTGTGTTCTCTTGGTATATATTTGTATGCCTTTCGTATGTTATTTCAAATGTGGTATGCTTTACATACTAAAGCCATACTAGCACAATGTTAAAAGAAAGCATAAATCATTTCAAAAGTATGTTGATTTCAGGTCTTTTGTCAATAAAGATCACACTCATGTTACTACTGTTCTGCAAGTAGTGAGATAATGACATTCAAGAGTCATTCTTTCAATACTGAATTCGATTTTAATACACGTAAGTCTAAGGCATTTCATGAATAATCAGTAAGATTTCAACCATCAACAATTATGCATTATGTAATTTTGAAATTAAGCATATTATCAATCCGAAATAAAAACACATTATAATTCATGAACGCAAAAATAGTCATGTTTGAGATATATAAGTCAACATGATTTCATTAGAGATATCGTTAAAATGAAATGATGTTTATCAACTTGGGTCGTAAAGTAGAGTTAAATAAACGTCCTGTTTATGTTGCCAGACAAGTAGCATCGACCGCATATTCGTGGAGCATAAAATTCACAATAAATCTAATGTACCCAAATATCACTCTATCAAACAAAAAATATTCACCACTTGTATTACCGAAAAAAGTTATTTGACAGTAGTATGTAATACATACATTTTTTTGCTATGTGACTTAAAGCTGCACATACCAAATGGATACCAGAGGCATACGAATAAGGATGAATTTCCATCGGGCTTCGTATATAAAACATACCAACAATTCGTATTTCAGTGAAAAACAGCCAATCACAGAATAGTTCGTATCGCTCCATACCAATCACATACGAAAGTAAGTGAGATGTGGTATGAAAAACATATCAGATCTCTGTAAACATACGAGAATCTCGCATCAGCTGTTAGTTTCAAATTGTATGTAATTTTGGTATATGTTTGTATGTAATTTTCGTATCCAGCGATTTACAGTGTAGTTGAGCACCAAAAACTGATTGATGACAAACTTTTTACAGCAGTAATGATAAGTTTGAGATCTCCACAGCTGTTTTTGGTTCTAGAAGTACAGCAATTTTGACTCATTTTAGGTCTATTTCTGATAGCTTTGGATAAATTTGAAGGAATGTACAAATGGAAAGGATTAGCTGCATGAATTAAATCAATTTCATCAAAATCAACTATCTGAGGCTTTATGGTGACACAAAATATCGTAAAGCCGCCTCCTAGTACAAATGATGCTGTATTAAATGTGGTTGACTTACAAAAACACCATGTTTTCGCGCGTGTTTACTGAGAAGGCTGAAAGTCACTCAAGGGATTCGTTATACCGACCTGCTACACGCAAACATCATTGTTTTACTTAAAATCAACTTTCCTAATGTTTTGATATCGATTTAACCCTTTCAGTCCCAAATTTTTTTTATTACTGATCATTTTTGATCATTCTGGGATACTTTGTAACTACAGATAAAAAATTGAAGCGATTTGTACTTTTCTTGTATATTTTTTTGCTTGTATCATATATGATACATTGGGACTTAAAGGTTGCTTTAGCATTGTGTCATACAATTGAACGGAAACGCAACAATGACTGTTTGATTGTTTGTATTATTCAGCAGCACGCTAATTTCTACAAAGTCCTACAAAAGTCCTACTGGTGATATTCCACAAAACAGTTTCGCTCTGGTCGCAATCATAAATGAATGGCACACTTCATGCAACGAGTTTGTGTAAGGGCACTGCATTGTTTGCAGCGTTTTCTTGAAGTAACTGCAACCATTTCTGGCCCGTGGGCGACGGCGTCCTTCTTCACCTCCTCAATTGGAGCGACCTGGCGCACTCGCAGAATCTTGTTATCTGGCTCATTCTCCATGATATCGAGATCGGGTGCTGACGTAGCCAAAGGCCGTCCACGTTTCCGTGCAGAAAATTTCCCATGGGGCTTGTCCTGCATGATAAGTGAAGTGGCAATCTTGGTCGTGAATTCCAGCAAATCCATAACAAAAGGCTCATTGAGCTGCTTGCAGTCGCGTTTGTAATGTAGCCAACCGTTCACAACACACAAATGAATGACCCAAAGAAAGATCGGCCTGTACCACTTTCGGGTCTTATGCTCACAGCGGTAAAGTGCCATGAGCATATCGAACTTGTCGACTCCTCCCATATGCTGGTTGTAATGATTGACGATAGCTGGGCATTTGACAAATACTTTCTTCGCCGCCTTCCTGTCGAACCGCCGAACCTCGCACACCGCCTCAGCTGCCACATAAGTTGAGCTGAGGGTTACAGCTCGGTTGTCGAACCATCTAACGATGCTGACTCCCATGTCAGGGTCGGTCCAACATTCGAACGCTCCTCGGCCCTCCTTCTTCAGCTGCTGTTCCGATTTCAGCTTGCATCCTCGAACCCGATTGCTCTGGAGAGTTCCCACCGAATGGATCCCCCACTCCAACAGCTTCACCTGCAAATTGGAAGGTTCTCCTCTTACTCCGTATAAGAAAATGAAGGTGAAAGGAATTGTCAATCATATACCTGTAGCTCAGGGAAGTTAAAAAAATTGTCGAAATAGACAATGTGGTTTGCATGTTTTGGAAGAGATTCGCAGACTTTGAGTACAAGATCTCCAGGCTGAAAGCCGCAGGGATCCGCTACTTTTACCCTTGCTCCATCGACGAAATGAAAATCATAAGTGAAACCATGGACATCGTTGCGGGAGATAACCTGAAGAAAACATAGATATAGGTAAATAGTATCAAATATAAGCTTATAGCAGCATCCGTTTATCTAAGAATTTCTATGCCTGAAAACATGGCTTCGAGTTGAGGAAGTACTATTATCGAATGCTCTTGCTATGTTGACCATAGTAATGAAAGATGTCACATTTTGAAATGTAGAACGATAAAATACATTGCAAGATAGTAGAACAGCAATATAGTACAGCAATATGGGATGGTAATATGGTACGGTAATGCAGTACAGTAACATAGATAATTCAAGACTCAAAGCTACTTCACGTATATGAAGCTTTCCATTAGTTTGTTAGCATGAAAAGGCATGAATCATACAGTCCTTGCATGAATTATAGTCTATGTACGAATATAATTTTGATGGATGACATGTTGGTACGAGGATTTCTATAAGTCTACCTTAGAGCATTCGATAATAGTTATGCAGCTGCTCCATCCATTCTCCATCCAAAATATTTTATATTTTGGAATGTCGTATGGATGTCGTAGCTGTATAACTATAATATATAATAATTATTAACTTTCTAAACTTTTGTGAAAAGAAAACATTTCTCATTTGCTTACCTTGAACCCCCATTTTCTTGGCTTCTTCGGTAGGTACTGTTTTAGGGCAGTTTTTCCCTTGAAAGGGATGATCTGCTCATCTACGCGCTGTCGCTGTTGTAGAGTGAACTTCAAGCAAGTTCTTCTAATAAATTCAAGAAGCGGTCGGATCTTGAGCATTCGATCATGTTGAGGATCTTCTCGATTGGTTATCTGTTCCTCATTGTTAGCGAAATGTATGAATTTGTTCAAGTCGAAGAATCGATTTCGCGACATAACGTCTGCCACTGCTGGAACACGGCAATCATCTGACCAAAAGAGTCGATATCGTGGAAGCCCATACCCTCCCATCTTTATCAAAATTCCAACGTAGCGTTGAACTTCATCACAGGTCGTTGTAAAGGATGATCCATTTTGCACAGCGTATATATTGGTCTGTAGTGTTATGTATGAAAACATCGAAGTTTTGAAGTACTTATGGAAATATGCCACCGGTGATTCAATCGCATCGGGAGCCGAATTATTCAAAGGTCTGATATCGAAATCTAGCTCTAACTCATCTAATTGCTTCTTCTTCCAGTTGAAGATAGACGAGGTTTTCTTGCTGCTACCAGTGCTTGTTGATGGAATAGTTGCGCTGACTTCCTCTTCATCACCAGAATCACTATCTGATGATACTTCATAACTTGGAGCATCATCTTGGTCGTCGATTTCAGGTTCCGAAACATCCGCGTCCGGGTAGACAATTAGCTCCTTAGCTTTGCGGCCAAGCCTGTCTCTGCGTGTGACAATATCTGCATCCATCGAGATACTAATATTATGCTTTGCTACACACAACGCACAAGACTGACAGCACTGACACACAAGCAGCTGGTAAGCGATTGGATCTTGAAAAGACCAATCATATAGAATGCAGTATTCGACAATCGAAATATGCATAGAAAATTGATTCATACGTCTCTCGGCTGAAACTGAAAGAACCACGCGCAGAAACAGTGAATTAATATCCATGAGAACTTGAATCGATATTCACATAAATTGTTCAGATTTTGTTCCATTCAGTTCCAATGTATCATATATGATACATAGGATTTCATGCCTCTATTTTATAGTCGAAGAATGCTGAGTTACAAAGGATCATCAAAACTGTTTATTTACATACACAATAATACAAAAACATTTTTTGTTGGAATTATCAATTACCATTACATGCAGAAAAGATGCAAAATCTCCTGCATGTAAAAAAAGGAAAAAATCAAAAAAAGGTTTTTCAAATTAGTTGACACTGATTTTAGACCTGAATGCGTTTAACACAAAATATATTAATTTGATACGTCCTTAACACGGATATATCGTCAGGCAGAAATAAAACATCCTGCAATACATAAAAATGGGCCGTTGAAAATTTGTATCATATATGATACTGTGGGACTGAAAGGGTTAAGCAGGCAAACTAAGAATATTTTAAAGGGGTACCCCCCTCAGGTCTCATAGGGTGTGAATAAGCTCAGGTCTTTGAGGGTTAATGGTAATGTAGACGGGTAGATGTGTTTGGGTCCTCCTCGAAGTACTGCACAACTCGCTCCACTTTCTGCTCCGTTCGTTCAGAAGATGACTGGTCCCGCTTGACAGTCACTACACTACCACTGGTAACAGGTTTGTGTGCTACCGCTTTATGGTACGGGCATTCGGTGCTCTCGCGTTCTTGCCATACTCTGAATGATAAAGCCTTTGTACCTCCACTGACTCTTGAGCCATTCGTACCAAGCCGCGCATTTTGCTCGTTCTGCAACCGAATAATCATCCATTCTTCTATGTTCGATTCTTTTCAGATAGTGATTTAATCGTCGAATGGTATTTTATATGACCTGGAAGTAACTGAACAATATTCACTTCAAGACTGCGCACAATTCGTTGTGCAGAATACGATTCATGTTAAGTTAATTAACTTGATCTAGATTTTCGATGTCAACAAAATGAGTACAATTCGGTCAATAGAATCAGAATTTTCTGACAATTCTCAGTACAACAACAGGTATAATCATCATAAATCCTATACTCCAAACTAGTATGAGTCGAAATTTCATGACGATCGGATGAATATTTGAGGAGTAATAAAAGTTTAAAATCTGGCGGTTTACGTGCGCCACCCTGTATATCGCCAAATCGAAGGCGTTAGTATGGGCTCACCATTATGTCCTACGTTAGCAAATTTATTTCTTTCTAACCTTGAGCAAAGTTGGATGAATGAAACATTTGCCCCTAAGTTTTATAGACGGTATGTCGATGACATATTAGTTGTTTCTGATAATATTGAGAATATAGATAAATTTCATTCTTTTTTGAATTCACAGCACCCCAATTTAAAGTTTACAGTAGAGAAAAGTAAAAATATAATTTCATTTTTGGATGTTGAAATTGACAAAAGTATTGGCCTATCCACATCGATTTTTAGGAAAAGTACATATACAGGTATTTTAATGAATTACAAATGCTACCTGCTCTATCCAATGGAAACGTACCCTTGTGGTAGGAATGTTGCACAGAGCGTATAATGTATGCTCAAGCTGGAAACTTTTTGACATAGAGATTAAAAATATCACAAAATTTCTATTAAGCAACTCATATCCCATTGACTTCATCAACTCGTTGATAAAGCAGTTCCTGGAAATAAAATATAATACGGATAACTAAGTAACAAAGAAAGATGAATGGGAGGATACCAAGTTTATGATGCTTCCGTTTGTAGGTAAAACATCCATAAAATTCCGACGCAAGCTTGTTAAAGTATTTAGGAAATTGGACCATGATGTTAAAATAATATTCAATACTTGTAAAAACATGACAGTATTTTAGTCTGAAAGATAAAACAAATAAGCTGATGCGATCATGCGTTGTGTATAATTTTGAATATCGGGTTGATCCTGATACCCAATACGTGGGACAAACGAAACGCAGATTACATCAAAGAATAAAAAAAACATATAAGAGGTAACTCAGCTGTAAGTGGCCATCTAAACATATGTCCAAACCGTAGTAATGGCATTAATAATTGTTTTTCTGTTAAATACACAGGACGTAGTGAATTTGAAACTCGTATAGTAGAAGCGTTGTTAATATGTATGATAAAACTTCTAGATTAAATCAAACCCCTAGGTCTTAATGGTAAATCTCTTTTCTTAAAGTATTCGGTAGGCATACTTCTATTCTTCCCCCCCCACATTTTTCAAGTTTTCCAAAATCATCAGATTTCGCCGTAGTTAGTCACATTAGGTTTAGAATAGACTTCATGTATCACTGAGTGACACTACAAGACGACTGAGAAGTCTTACTTGATCCCTGGGATGAAGGATTGGTCCCTTGGACACTCAGTTAGAATGTAAGATGCAGCTGTGATCATGAACTTCGTGTGGTTGTTGTCTCCAGACAAATGACGAGCAGTTGTCTAATTCTGAGGATGCAAATATTCTGCAAGTCAGATAAGAGGTGCTTTACAAACTCAATGCTATGCCACGTTAAGCCGCGTGTACACTAGTCAACTAGGTGGAAGTCAACTAGACGCACATTGACGCTCTCATCGACACACGCGCCAAAATGAGCGCGCGGCATCAATTCTGTTTAGTTGACTCCATGATAGAAGTCAACTAAATCACTTTACCTCACAGGTAAACTAAGAGGTCAACTAAGCAGTAGATGGCAATAGATATCTGACTTCACAGCACTCGTTGATGGATTCTCTGAGATTTGCTGAGGTTCCATCGATTTATTATCACCGGTTGAGGACATCGTTGTTCTCTCCCACGCACATAATTTGTTGAATCATTTACTTTGCTTGACGCTGATCGAGTCTGTCGCAAAATGGCTATGGATAACAGTAGATGGAGCTCCCAACAAACGTATACTTTCGTGGAGGAGTATTTCAAACATCAATGCTTGTGGGATTCACTGCATCCCAACTACAAAAATAGAGATGCAAGAGATGCAGCAATGCACAGTTTGATACAAAGTATTGATAAACAAGGATGATAAACCTAATTCCTTTAATAGAGCATTCGATGCCCCTTGCCTGTCTCTTCGTAATATCCACCTTCTTGTCCAGCATGAACGTTTCCTTGACCTCCTCTTTCTCTTTATTATTTCGGCCACGACTTAGGCGGCAGCCAACGCAACCTCTTTCGACGACATCTCGTGCGGAAATGAAAATTCAACGTTTATTCTTCCCTAGTACTTTAGTTGACCAGTCAATTAAATTGCAGTGTACACGGAGGTCAACCTAGTTGAACGACACCAACTTCGGAACAGAGCGAGTGCGCGGAGTGAAAAAGTCACGTGATGTTTAGTTGACTTCCACCTAGTTGACTAGTGTACACGCGGCTTTAGTGAGACTGCCCGTAGGAGCAAGAGAAGATCGTTGACGATGCAACACTCCCGGGTGTCAACAACAGAAATGTGGGGGGGGGAAGAATAGAAGTACCAAGTATTCGAATAATTGCTTTTGATAATTGTTATTGTTTTCATTGAATCGTTGTTATTGTCAGCGTACGAGCTTATTATGTCTTTGATTTATCCTTTCAACTGCAAGTAGTTCACTGATGAAATCGCGTTACATTTCGGTTGTTTACGCTACAATTGTGTAGGACGTTAAACACTGCAAGCTAAGGACGTCATCATATTCATTTACTGGGAAGAATGTATTCTTTTCTTCTTAACTTGCAAAATTAGTTCATTCTGATGTCATATTGAAGATCGGGAGATGATGTCGATTAAAATGAGCCCCATTTCATGCATTACACTATTAAACAATCGTTCATTAGCAAGGCAGTTATCATTTTGATGTTTTATCTTCTCTGAATGATAAGTGTCAACAGGCGGGAATGAAGAAACTGCTTTGATCTCCGACATTCACGCTTGCATTGTTAACACTGAACGCGCGCTTATTATTTTCACTCGGAATGTGCGTCGAATTGCCAGACTTCTATGACTCGATTGCAGGGCGTTGAGAGCAAGTGGTGAATGCAGCTGCGCGCTGAATCGGCACGTCAATGAAACTTGATCTAGCATTAACTGGTGCTTAAGTTGACGCTAGGCTTTCTCTATTACTACCACAGAATTAGATTGTCTAACCGTATCACTTTACTAGAAGTGCAAACTGATTCAAACAGATGTCACATGCAGGAACTTACTAAGTGAGCAAAAAGAAATTCCTAATACCTTGCCGAGATAGGAAAAATAGTCGTGCGTCGCTTCCGGATTGCTCTGAATTCCTTCAAAATGCTCCCATCGTCACGGTTCTTTCAGATTCGAAGAATTCAGATCATTGCGCAAAAGTTTTCTCGATCATGTTGGCCCTTCCGATGATTATTAAAAAGGTTAGCAGGTGCATGAAAAAACAAACTTCTCTGTAGAACTTGACATCGTTTGTGTCTCTTTGCTGTGTGATCCGGTTGATAACAGTCACCGAAACTTTGCACAATTTGGCGTGTTTAATGTTGAACTGGCTGATCATTGTTCGATTGCTATGGTATTTAGTCAGGAGATTGTGCCATTTCATTTACGTTACATATTCCAATGCTTCCCTTCTAGTCAAACGGAAGAGACGACCGGTGTTATAGTTCTCTCTCTCCCTCTGTCTCAGTTTCCTACCGGAAACTAAAACCATGGTTTAATATTCCGATAGGACAATTAAACCCAACATTTTTAAGTGTGTTTTAGTTTTCCACTGGTTTTCCCCTGGTGTTGCGGCTTCTAGTTTCCTAATAGGAAAATAAAACCTGGTATCATTTTCCTACTAGAAAGCTAAAACCATGGTTTTATTTTCCGATCGGAAACTAAAACCTAGGGAAACTGAATCTCGTAACACCGGTCTAATTCTATGATTAACACGGAAATCAAGTTGCTACTACTCCTAGTAGCAACTTGCCTAGCGCTACCCCTAGGAAATGCTATGGCAAATGATAGCTTTATTAACATGATCCCTGGTCATTCTCAAAGTGTGAGCCATCATATCTTCGTTGTGACACAGCCGTGAGGGCCCGAAGCCATTTTGCTGTCGATAATACCCGATTTTACCCTACACGGTGAACTGACTTATATTTTTCAGTGAAATAGCCTTGTAATTCAATAATGAACACTAAGTCTATTCTTGAATTCACACGCACTATCTGACTTTGTTGAATGCTCTAAATTGATAAAATGGACAAAGGTTAGGTGGTCGACAGTGAACTACATTTAGGAGAGGATAAAGGAAATAGTTTGGGAAACACTGATTTAGTCTATGTGGTGCATTTTTCCTGACTCCCATCAAAAGATCTGATACGCCAACACTTTCCCAATTCTCATTTGATATTGATGAAAAGATTAAATCCCAGATCATATTAAAGAATACAAATGAGCACGGTTATACATCTTACATCAGCACTTGAGTCATGCAGCCTCTGATGGTATTCTTACTTTTCACAGCTAGTGTAATAGCTGGAGGTCAAGACGTTTCACACAGCTTCTTTTCCACAGTGGATCCTGCGCTTTTCAGTCATGGATTGTTGTCCCAATGCTCAACTTCTGAGATAAGCACCGAGACAAAAGAGTCGAAATTGAGCTGCGCTGTCGCATGCAATGTCTTAGACACATGTGGGTCAATGATCTATGACCATCAGAGCTCTCGTTGTATGCTGTACACAAGAGCATGTATTCCTGCTGCATCAATACATCGTCAAAGCCTGACGGTGAAATTTGCGAATCTGGCCGGCACTTTAAAATGGAGATTTGAACGAAAGCTGTATATACCACTTGCATCAGCCACAGGATCGTACATTCAAAATCGATTCGCTTGCGGAAAACTTGGTATGTATTTGATATCTCCAATAAGCAAGAAAGAAGATGATTTCATAATAGACACTATTATCCCTAACTTGCCAGCGGACTTCTTGGAGACATATGTTAATCCTGCACCATACTACACGAAAGTCCGTTGGCCAAAGTTCTTTCTTGGCATGAAGGATTCGTTAAACAAAAATCGTTGCATCTTACAAGACGGTAAAATATGTCCATATGTTGCATTCATACGGGGAATAGAAGATTCAGCTAGTCAAGAATGCATAGATTATCTACAAAATAATTACTACTTGATCAACAACATTTATGATCGTTTCGGATGGAATGATGTACCGTGTACATTGTCATTTTACGCACTTTGCGAAGGAAGATACTTTTAAACAAACACTTGAAGAGGAACTATAGTATGCCAGCTCCACAAAACTGAACTTTATTTTATCATAGCTGTAAACGACTACATGTAATTTCTGGTTGAACAAGAGGGAGGAGTTGGTAACCTTCAAGCGGCAAAAGTCATTGCTCAGTGCAGGAGAGCAGACAGATGGGAAAGTTCTTACTCCCAGCTATGACGTTTATTCCCTTTCCCGACGAAAGGACCCCTGGACATGATATGCCAAGGAATAAGTGAGTACTCCTCAACAACCCTCGATCCGGCTTTAGCCGATTTAGTTCTTTATGACTTTGTTTAAACAATCGATGTTTCTGTGGAGAGCCTCAAATGCTTGAGCACATCTTTTCCTTCAACACTGTGACCATTCACGTCCCCAAGAGCCTCAAACGTGTTCAATTAACATGCAGAATCGGGGAAATAAGAGAAAATACTCCAGAAGTCGGTAAAGAAGGCGCATGAGATCACGTGGAAATGGTCGAGAAAGCGTATGAGTAGACGGGCGAATGGACAGTTGAAAAACGGACCATCAAGGAGAGAAATGACACCAGTGCTTTCTTTTGTGCTTGCTTGACGATTAGGCTATATAGGCTAATGTATATTCTGAGCTACATTTAAAACGCAGCTATATATTGAAACAGTGACAAATGTTAGAATGTTTTTGCACGTGCAACTTGATTGCCGACACTCTTCTATCCATAATGAGTCCGAGAAGAATGGACAAACAATGGAATCAAAGACATGCCTTCAGTAATCGTGCTTCGTGTGTTATCAGACAATAGCAATTTTGCGAATGGTGATTATAGAGAAATGCGTTGATATCATCAACTATTAATTAGCCTCAGTTTCAGTAAAAAGGGGCAGCTGAAGTTGAACAAGGCTTACTTTAGGTGTCAGCGCTTACTTTAGGCTAACAGAAGCTAATAGCTGATGATATTATCAACACATTCTCTATAATCACCATTCTCAAAATTGCTATTGTCTAGTGATGACGCACGAAGCACGAATACTGAAGGCATGCCTTTGTTTCCATTGTTTGTCTATTCTATTCGGACTCATCATGGATCGAAGAGTGTCAGCTATAAAGCGCCCTTTGAGTGTTCCTTGCATAATTGTCATGATGTGTGTCATAAATAACTTGAATTATTTTGAAATATGACTTCTGTAAAATTCGGTTGAGAAAAGTGAAAATCTCCTACATATTGTGAAAATGCACTATAGATCTCTCTCACCTTGTTTCACCTTGGCCGGGCTCGATCCAGTTTCAGCCTCCCGGATGATCGGGTAGCACGGGGTGGCCCCTCAGTCCGTTGCTTCCACATGGCTCGGTCGGAGGCCATGTCTTCGTTTATCGATCTGAAAATAAAAATTTTAAAAATAATTTTAAAAATAAAATTTATATTCTGAAAATGCACTATAGATGATTGTTTAAAATCTTGCATATAAAAACATCGGTCGTTAATTTTACATCTTGCATGATTGGTATGAAAGTCATGTCATATCAAATACATGGTGTAGTGATTAGTCGACAATAAGACTAAATTGAGATAATGACATATTTATAATATTCTTGTTTCAATCACTATAATAGATGGAATTTGAGTTGAGAATATCATAAAATTCATCTTTGCATCACATTTGCATTTCGGCAATCTATCTTGTTCTTATCAAACCTCCAATGAACATTTGATTAGGGTTGGGTATTTCAGCTGATTTGATAATGAAAAGAATACCTCTGACAGCAAATAAAAGTGAAAATGAGTTCTTATCGTCCGATCTTTCGTCGTTCTTCTTCTCGGCACAGAAAATCAAGTGATGCAGATCAGAGTCGATAGGATTCATATTCATCATAGATTTGAGTTATAAATCATTGCGGGCATTGTTTGCTCACCGGTTATGCATTCTATCAGTTGATATTCTGTGCCGAGAGGAAGAATGGACGAGAAGAATTCGCTTTCACTACCAACTATGTACTGCCGGAGGTAATAGCATTCGATTTGATTTTGATTTATAAAATGATCAATAATCTGATAGATTTAATTATTGAATTTCTTTACTATTGGAAAAAAGGTGCCCACACGAGGACATTGCTGGAACTATCGGTCTCTGATCTTGCTAATATACACGCCCGTTAGTCCGGCAGCCAGAACGAGTTTCTGCAGGGAACGAGGCCGAAACTGAGACTTTCACAGAATGATGTACTGTTCTGGCTGCCGGACTGCATTGTTATTTTTTCAATCATAGACTCGTGTCGATTCGCACATCAGCGGTATACTTGCTCCCACAGTTGTGAGACTGACAAAAACGAAAAGTGCGACTTCTTTTCACAATTCCTTCACAATTCAACAGTTAGATCTAAAAATTCATGAATGAGTCTCAAACATATAGGTTTTTTAACTTTGTTCCTTGATACATAACGGTGAGATGAACATTTCAAAGCATAGATATTGACAACAATAAAACCTCTAGGATGGAAATTAAGCTTCATGCAATACACAATAACGGCACATAAATCGCACGCATTTTCACTTAGATACACCTGCCAACGTCTGTATGATTGGGTTAGAATCAGTCAATCGAAATCGAAATCAGTAAATCGAAGCTTTTAATTGGCTCTTCATGCCCCAACTTAATTCCCCCGGATGTGCCGCGACCTTGAGTCAATTTCCATTCTAGCGAACTTCAGATAAACAGTTTATTTCTATGTTTTAAAGATATCAAGATCCGTCTGAATTAAACATTTGGTCTGAACTGATGATATCCAAGCAGAAAAGTTCTTTGTTTGTGATGTCTAAAGAGAAAACACTTGCCTTAGTTGATCACCTTATGTCATCGAAGTCCATTATTTCCATCATAGCAATAGCAATTGAAAGACAAAGAGATAGAGAACATTCGGGTAAGTTGACAAAGAATGCTTCCTACATAAGTCATGGATTTTTGTCTAAATGCCGCAATCTTGGCTAGAAATTAAGCGCTATGAGTCCATGACAAACCGACAAACCAATTCGACAATGAAATTCTGCCGGGCAATAGTTAAGAAACGCTTTCAGAAATCATTGGTCACGCGGTCCGATTTCTATGATTCATACAACTCATACTTCGAAGACGCAATGTCAGTTTGTCAGAATGCTGTGGCGACTATTCGGTTACACCCACAGAATTAAATATTTTGTTTGTCTGCTTCAGATCGGTTTGCTAGAATTGTGATTAATTCGAAATCGACGGCACATCAAGGAACTTCTACGGCAAAAAGGTATTCCTAATATACCTTTTCCATAGCTGTTAGCAGTAAGAAACGGCGAACACTCGACCGGCGCCCCCCTCTGGAACGACAGAGTGTCGTGGTCGGCCGCCGCGGTGCTTCGAGTCTGACTCCCCCCCCCTCTGGAACGACAGAGTGTCGTGGTGTGCCGGCCAAGTGGGTCCGAAAGGTTCGCTGACGTCCCCCCCCTCTGAAACGACAGAGTGTCGTGGTGGACTTGGGCGACCGCCAGGTTTTGACTTGAGGCTATAGTGTGTGATGTCTTTCGTGCAATCTGCTGAATGTTGGGTTGAAAATGGGCTGTTTCGAGTGGAAGCGGTGCTCGGATGTGAAAACGGAGGCCAGATTTGGATTCAGCGTGAAATTCTGCATCGGTATGGTGAGTTTCAAGTCAATCGGAGAGAAAAATTTTCGCTGACGTCCCCCCCCCTCGGCACCGACCTTCCAACTTTGCTTCTAGTGGACGGATTTTGTCGTGCAATAGCTCGTTTGAAAGCTAAGAGTAAGAGTGAGACAAATTCAGTGAAAGAATCGGCTTGTTCATATCTGTCTTCGTTTAGATGTGAGACGCCATTTAAGATTTTGGGACATTGGCGAAAAATGACAGAGTTAGAATTTTGGACGTTTTGGGCTGTAGCTTCAAAACGAAGCATCGGATGGGAAAACAGATTTCAGATTTGGAATCAGCGTCAAATTCTCCATCAACATGGTGAGTTTCAAGTCAATCGGAGAGAAAAAATTTTCAACATTTTTCGAAAAACGACAGAGTTAGAATTTGGGACGTTTTGGTCTGTAGCGCCCAAACGAAGCATCGGATGGGAAAACGGAGGCCAGATTCGGATTCAGCGTGAAATTCTGCATCGGTATGGTGAATTTGAAAGCAATCGGAGAGAAAAAATTTTCGCTGACGTCCCCCCCCTCTTATCGATTGCATATTCACAGGCTATATAAGAACGGGATCGGGAGAGGAATTTCACTAAGTTGAGAAACTGACTACAGGTAAGTCGTTTCTCTTGAGTTCCGATATCGGACTTCTGACTTTCCATTGCTGATATCAGCTAAGGTGTCAGACTTATAGGTTAGTCAGTATAGCAAGACTGACCATTTGATGATAGTAGGCCGAAATCTTCAAATGGCTATAACTTTGCTTCTACAAGTCCTTTAGACTTGATTCAAAAAACATTCGACAGCGTTTGCTATGCTGTAGGTGACAGACTACTTATAAACGTTTTATGAGTAGTACTAAAATACTAAAAGATTTAAATTCATATTTAATGATAATAATTAAAGTTTTTGAATAAAAAGCAGTCGTTTATGAGTCTCTGTGACTTGGGTCGTTTCCTCTTGTAAATAACTCCACCGGTTTTCATGTCAAAACTGGGACCCGGATACCAGCATAGTGATATGACGCACGCTCTGTCCAATCGAGGTTGGATTTGTGGGTCGAGGCCTTGGAGCTGGGATAAGATCCCCTCTGAGTAATGCCTGTAACGGATTCAAGAGCTTAACACCCAAACGGTTGCTGGCTTGCTATCAAATGTTTGGTAACTTAGTCTTTCAATGCATATCAGCAAGTAGTATCCTATAAACGCTTGCTATCAAATTTTACTCTATCTTTACAGAATTATCATGACAAAACCGAGTAACGCTAAGATGTGGGTTGGCAAGTGCAGTTTTGGCAAGATTGCCAGAGGTAGTGAGCTGAAGAAGCATTTAAAAGAAAAGGAGGGGACGATGGGCCATGAGAGGAAAGTGATGTTGAGGTTGTGTGTGTCTTGTCGAAAATGTGTGATGGGGGATGAGAAGGAATTTATCAAGGCGCATTTACAGTGTGAGAGTGGGATCATCGAAGAGAAGGGGTTCAAGACGTGGTTTGAGGGAGAGTTGTTGGAAAGGGAAGAGGTGAGGAAGGCGGTGGCAACGATTCAGGACGTGATTGGGGAGAAAGTGGTGAGGAATGCGAGTGATGGGAGTTCGAGTGAGGAAGTTGAGTTGAGAGCGAAAATGAAGAAGAAGGATGATGTTGATTTCGATGCGGTGATGGAAGATTTGTTTGGGGATATAGCGGATTTGAAGGAAGAGTAGGAGGGGGAGGAAGTGGCTAAGCCGATGGCAGCGTCATCGCCACGGCAGCAAGAGGCGTATGATACGGAGGTATTTGTGAGGATGAAGGATCGTGTGATGGCTTTGGAAAGTAATAATAGAAAAGTTTTGAAGGAGAATGAAGAGCTGATGGTGAAGGTTGAGGAGTATAGGGCAACGAGGGAAGAGTTGGAGAGCTTGAGAAAGAAGGAGAAGGAATGGATGGCGGAAAGGAGCGAGTTGATGAGGAAGGCAGGTTTGGTGGAGAGTTTGCAGGCGAGTGTGTCGAGGAAGGATGAAGAGATAGAGCGGATGTGAAGCGTGGTGAAGGAGACGGAGGAGGTGAAGGCTATTAATAAGAGGTTGTCGGGTGAAGTGGAGCGACTGCATGAGCGTTTGAAGTGTCAAAAAAGGAGAGTATATGAAGTTCATCTTCCCCTCTTTGAGAATAATATATGTGATGTCCCCACAATCTCCAGCGATTTGAATGAAACACAGGTGTGTTACGAGGGGGATGGAGTTCGCTGCCTCCACATGACGATGAACATCAATGGAGAACTTGATGACTTCGTCGTCAGAAAAGTTAGAAAGAAGATTCCCAGTAAGTCTTTTCAACATAATCATTTTTGTAGCTCATCTAATCTCCTATTATTTTCCTTTCAGAGTGTTTGCAGTAGTAGTGTCAGTGGACGGAGAACGACCCATGGGCTCTTTTAAGGGCCAACCTTCTAATGCAGCTAATGCGGTCCCAAGCCCGCCTCATATCCTCGGATATGGAATGCAGAGGGGAAGAAAAATGATGAATGGAATGAAATGGGAGGACACTCACATGCCACACGCAACATAACACACTTCTCTCTTCCGTAGTCTAACAAGCTCTTTACACATGGATTGCAGTCGATTGCTATCCCTGTATCAGAGGTGTAAGCTATCTTAATTTTATTTAACACTATTTCATTTACCATCATCGCCCATATGAAATGTTTTAAGATTTACAAGTTAGACTAAGCGTGCTACTATTTCCAAATGAAAAGTATACATGGTTAAATCATCCACTTAAGCCCATCCGTAGTCTAACAAGCTCTTTACACATGGATCGCAGTCGATTGCTATCCCTGTATCAGAAGTGTAAGCTATCTTAATTTTATTTAACACTATTTCATCTACCATCATCGCCCATATGAAATGTTTTAAGATTTACAAGTTAGACTAAGCGTGCTACTATTTCCAAATGAAAAAGTATACATGATTAAATCATCCACTGAAGCCCCGTTCAAGTAAGTCAGTATGAAAGCAAAGATAATACGAAATAAAAATTTATTATGGCATGTATTTCAAAAGGTCTTCATCGTCAATATCGTCCCAGAGTCTGGCTTCACATAGATCACAAAAACAGTTCACTTGCTTCAATCGTTCTTCCACTGCGAGCCTCACTTTGTCGATATACTCCCACTCCGCATTGTTCGTGGCTGGGAGTTAGGGGTGTACCACTCCCATAATTGGTAGAGGAATTTGGTGCTGGTGATCTCCATCACATCGTCAGTATCGTATTGGAGATACTTCCACCTCACGCCTGTTAAGTCGGGACACTCCTTCTCACATACACTCTCCTCTTCGTCGTCCGCTGGTAATGACAACTTTCTGATATTGTCCAGTCGGTACACCTTCTCTACCTTCCCCTTCGTTGGAGCGTTTGGTGCAACGAGCGCCTTTGGTGTTGAGCATGGAGAAGAGAATTTTGTATTTGGCGTTGTCGGAGGGCTTGTCATGTTGACTGTGAATAATAACTTTGAAATGTTTTCTAATTCTTAAGTATCAACAAGAACCAATCAGAATGAACAGCCAATGAATGATGAATATGAAAGTATATATGTAAAGTGACATTCGTGTCATTTCACTCTGTCTTTGTGACATATAAGTGAAGTGTTCTCTGGCGAATTCTGTATTTGAGGCGTACAAGTGAACTGCTCTCTCGTGAATTCCAAATTTGAGTGAAGTCTCTATCTTGTTGAAGTATCAACCTTAAACTTGATTTCGTTGAAATGGTAAGTTGAAGATTTCCTCTCTCATCTCCCTCAAACGTGTGGCTAATAGCATCTTCCTCAATTTCAGGCATCAATTCATCACCAACGCCCTCCCTTCTCGAGGAAAGTTTAGAGTTGTTGAGTCAAGGTAGGTTGCAACAATACGCTGAGACTTGAACAGAGATGATAGAATGATTTCTCTTTCAGGTGATACCAGTCCCATCTCGAGCGAGTTGGATAACAACAGCGACTCCATGTCAACATTGTCGCGGGAATGCAACGATCGGGAATGTGCTGACTGTGGACACATCTTCACAAGGAAGCGTGATCTCGCCCGACACATCAAACGAGGTGTTTGTAGACCTAAGTCAGCATCAATCTCCGAATGTGGGGATGATTCTGTTAACGATGTCTCCTTTTCTTGCGATTTATGCATTCAGTCTTTTGAGTCACATTTTGAACTATCTTCACATAGACTTCGACATACACACAGTGACGATAGTTATACTAACAGCACCTCCTCTATCCGACTCTTTGAAGTGTCGATAAATAATTTAGTGAGGAACTACCAGATGGAATCCTCAGAAACCATTACTGACTTTGAAGAATGGTTTCATCAAAATTCATCTTTGATTGGTGTGCTCTTCAACAATTTAGTCAATTTTAGAATGAAGGCGCTCATCTATCTCAAAATAAATATATAAAAATCGACCACCATACTGGTCAAATAGTAGAGAGGTTGGAGTTTCACATAACCTCCTCTCCTGCAACCGAAGTTGTAAACTGCGAGTCTTGGATAAATTTTCATATCCAAGGGTTAAAATTAAACATAGATAAATTTAACGAGCGTGATAGTGGACTCGTTTTTGATGGTATTGAGACCGCCATGATTAAAATCACTTTATTAGAGAACTACTCTGGACGAGGCTCCTTTAAACTTCCGAAAAATTTAAGAAATAAAGCAGCAGTCATTTCTGTAGATTGCGAATCGCAATGTTTTAAGTATGCCGTCCTCTCCATTCTCCACTATAATGATGTACAGTATAGCCGATACCGTAAGAGTAAGTATCAACAGTGGGAGAATGAATTAAAGTTTGATGACTGCAATAGTGAAGATATGAAAATTAAAGATATAGAAAAATTTGAAAAATTGAACAACATCAAAATAGTTCTCCATGTTTGGGAAAAGGGATTGAAGGGTGTCCGCTACAACTCGCGTTCAAGTTGTTAGGACCACGTTGTCAACCTTTTATTAGTAAGACAGGATGATAGTGAGGAATGGCACTACTGCGGTACTCCCAAAATTTCTCGCTTATACCACCACTTAAGAAATTCTAGCTCATCAGAACTTTATTACTGTGACAGATGCATTCGCAACTTTAGGAGTAAAAATAGATTTGAAACTCATTACGAATGGTGTAAAGGAGGTAAACTACAAATGGAGCGCATGCCCAAAGATAAGGAGTTTTCATATAGAGAGAATGGCGATGAAGTAAGTCCTCTTCGTGTCATCTATGCTGACATCGAATGCTATATCGATGATAACACCCATCGATCAGCAGCCATTTCCTGCTATGAAGTATGGCATGACCATTTCCAAAATAGAAAAAATAAAATGCACGTCTGGCAAGGTGAGGATTGTATTTACCAATTCCTACAATTACTCGAACAGGCTGTAAAATTTTAACAAAAGTATGATGGTGAACTCTATCGCAGATCATTGCGTATGACAGCAGATGATCAAGCAAAATTTGATAGTTGCAACGTTTGCCCCAAATGTAGTAAAACATTTGATGATGATAAGATTAAGAAAGTGCGCGACCATGATCACATCACTGGTAAATTTAGAAACGCACTATGTTCAAAATGCCATTTTCCACTTAGGATGAAACGGCGTACATTACCCGTCATTTTCCATAATTTCAAGGGCTACGACAGCCATATGATAATAAAAGGAGGTTTAGGTCAAATGAAAGAGTGGAAGATTGATGTAATAGCACAAACGAGAGAGAAGTTTACGGCCATGACAGCAAAAGTGCCTGTTGATAAAACTAAAGAAAATAAGACGGTCTATTTTGATATAAAATTTTTAGATTCCTACCAATTTATGACTGCATCACTGGCCTCTCTCGTACAAAATCTAAAGTCTCTTCCACTAACAAAGAATCTTAAGAAACAATATCGAAATCTAACCGATGAAGTTATCACACGGAAAGGAGTCTTTCCATATGCATATTTTGATGCGATTAGTAAACTCGGCGAGACTTCTCTTCCACCCATAGATAAATTTAAAAATGATTTGACCGGCACAGAATGTAAGACCGAAGATTATGATCATGCACAAGATGCATGGATAAAATTTGACTGCCATACATTTGGCGAATATATGATTGCCTATTTTAAGTTAGATGTATTTTTGCTGGCTGGTGTATTTTAGGAGTTTCGACGAGTGGCATTAGAAGAAGATAAGTTAGATCCCGTCCACTTTGTCAGTCTGCCAGCCATGTCCTTTAAGTCTGCTTTTAAAATGACTGGTGAGACCATTCATCTCTTACAAGATCCAGAGATGTATAATTTATTTGAGCGAGGAATTCGCGGTGTTTCTCACATTTGTAAATAACATAGGTTTAAATCAAAATTAGTAGGCGATGATTAGACTCATCTTAAGTATTATGACCAAAATAATTTATATGGTAGTTCACTATCCAAACCACTCCCTCCCTCTGTGTTTAGCGGGTTAGATGATAGTGAAATTCAGCATCTCTCCAACCCTTCTAACATACTAGCAATTCCGATGAAGGTGATTGGGGATATTATTTTGAGATAGATCTTATCTATCCAAATAATATTAAACATAAAACCGTAGATTTTCCACTCGCACCCGAATCAGGTGAAGTGACCAAAGATATGTTTTCCGACTTTATGAAACAATTTCATAAAGATTTAGAATCATGCGGTCAGCCCGACTATAAGCCTTGCCGCAAACTTTTACTCACCCAATATGATAAGGAAAACTATCTAGTTCACTTTAGCATCTTAAGATTTTATTTAGAAATGGGCATGATTTTAAAAAGAGTTCACCGCATTATTAAGTTTAGACAGAAAGCCTTCCTCAAACCATATATTGATAGCAACAGCCAGAAACGTGCACTAGCCCAAAATAATTTTGAAAAAGATTTTTATAAGTATAAGAATAATAGTCTATTTGGTAAGACGATGGAGGATGTTAGGAAACGTGTAAACTATAAACTAGTCAATGATGTTACAAAATTTAAGAAATTGGTCTCATCACCTCTATTCATCGATAGAGACATTATCGATGAGGACCTTGTAGGTGTTAAAATGATAAAATCTGAAGTTGAGTTGTGCAAGCCCATCTATATTGGTCAAGCTGTATTAGATTACTCTAAGCTTGAAATGTACCAACTCTTTTATAAAATACTAAAACCATGTCCTCTCGTAAAAGAGGTTCGTTTGTTGGGTGGTGATACAGATAGTTTCTTCTTAGGTATTACCACTCAAAAAGATTTAAATTTCAATGAAGTAGGAAAATCTTTAGAAAGATATTTTGACACATCAAATTATCCTACTGATCACCCACTCTACTCCATCAAACATAAGGCAAAACTTGGCTGCTTTAAGGATGAGACAGCAGGGAAGGAAATAGATGAAATGATTCTCCTCCGTCCAAAAATGTACAGTATGAAATTAAAGGATAGCGACAATAGTATTAAGCGCGCTAAAGGCATATCAAGATCATTGGTGTCTAACATGAAACATAGAAATTTCAGGAAAGCCTATAGAAATAAAAATATAACGTTTGTCAATATGACAATCTTAAAATCTAAGTCGCATGAGATCAAAACTCATACTTTTAGGAAACGGGCGCTTTCAGCATGGGAGGATAAGAGGTGCTGGTTAGAACATAACATATCTCTTCCACATGGACATCCTGATACAGACATACCACCACCCAAAAGAATTAAACTCACACTACCACATTCAGTAGACGTCTTAGCATAATCATCCTTAACTTAGTATTTTCATGTTGATTTCTGTAGATAAACACTGCTGTTTTATGTATCGCTTTAGATTGCACTTCCTTGTGAATATATGCCTACAGTCAGCCCATTCCCCCTATATCTGTGAAAAGACTTTTTCATACACATATTTTTATTTCAATAAACATATCACAATGACTTCACTTTGTTTTCCGAAACACTAAAGTTACGAGGGATTTAGTATCTTTCACATGGATGCACTCTTGTAAACCATTGGTAATTTTGATAGCAATAGAGGGTATAGTTTGTTTGACGACGGGATGATAGAAAATAGATTCAAACATCTTCTCGACTATTCCATATGAAGCGTCTTTATCATGAATGAAATCACGTAAAATGTATTCTTTTTTCTCACCAACAGAAATAGGTAGAATCAAATCACTTTGAATGTAAAGGTGCTGTTCATGTTTATCAAGTGTCATTGCGTTTCTATACCAATCGTGATGCGCAGCAGTAAACACTGTTTGTAGCATTGAAAAACCAAAGAGTTTTTTCAAAATTTTTACTCAATTGACATTGAATGTCATCACCCAGTTTCAGAACAACGCGTTGATTTTTAATTGAAAACGAAATGTGGTGTGTCTTTACATCATATTTACTTTTCATCACATGCTTCAACTTCTGTTGTATATAAGGATTTACTACATGAATGAAGCTTTCAACTGTATGATATAGACGCGGCATTATATTGATAGCAACTTCAGATTCTTCATAAGACTGGTAAATTTTCTTGATGCGATCACCATAGATGTCCACCCACCATTCATCATTAACTGAATCAGCTTTAGTGTGATATTCATGAGAACCATACACCACACCGCTTCCAATAATAGGTGTATAATGTCTTACAAAATGACGCAAGGTTGGAGAGAAATAAACTGTAAGTTTGTCATTATATTTCTGAATAACCAACTTATTTTTGTCCGCCATAATTTTCTCTCCATACTTCTTACCCACAGTCTCATTCCATCGTTTTACTAACTCAATAAGTGATAAAGGTTGAACACCACGCTTTTTCAAAATGATGCGTTCTTCACATTCTACAACATCTTCATCAAATATCTTAAATCTATAATGAAATTTGTTGATTCGATTTGAATAAACTTTTTTAACATTTGCAGTAGCAATTGACGTTAAATGTAGTCCATGGCCAAAACCGAGATGTGGATAGAATTCATTATCCAACCTCAGTGTAAGACCTTTAGTAAAAGAATGAAAGCGAAGGAACTGTCTCCCACTCCAATGATAGATAGTAAACTAATAAGCTTTCTGATTTTTATTCTTCATGATGGAAGTATTACCACTATTGAACGCCTTAATAATTTTCTCATTCCAAATGGTTCATAATAATCTGATTTTATCTGAATCCATTCATAGTTCCACTTTCATCTGATGTTAAATTGTATGGGAACTGGAATGCATTATTCATCGTTATTCCATCATGGGTGCGAGGAGTCAATATCATTTCTTCCAAATCATTCACATTCTGAATATTGCTATCATAGCAAATACTAGAAACGCCAACCTCCCATTCACCTTCTAAATGCAGTGGGCGATTTAATTCTACACGATAGTCTGATGGTTTATTTTTGGGAAATTTATTCATAGAAGCATTACTGGGTAAGTAGATTAGAAACGAGTCCTTATTTTCACTTTCCATATTATTCACATTCGAAAAAAATATATTAGCATACTTTTGCATTAACTCTTCATTCGGAAATGGAGTGTGATACTTGTCACAATATCTTTATGAAAAGGAATCAACGCACCAGCATCGTCATAAATTGCAATATCAATTTGTGGGATGTAGTTTGATTTCAGCTTTGTATAATGCACTTTCTTGAAAGTATGCTCAGATAAAATACTGCAGCTTTTTGGCTGGTATGGTATCATTGCTAGCAATGGAGCTTCAACATCTCACACACGTACATCTTCACCAATATTGGAATATATCTGAAAATAGTTAATACGACGCGATAGCGACATGTCTGCGCTAGCTTTGGTTACAGTACCACTTTTAAAGATATTTTGATCAAAACCCAAAATGTCCATTAGAGTTTTATCCCTAATTAGTTCAATACCTTTTCCACTTATAGTGAGAGACAAAGTACCTTCTTTTTCAGAAAATGAAATATGTTGCTCATTAATCACTTCATTTAAATAATCTACAACCAATTTAACTGAAGTAATAATGCGAGGCATCAACACTCTTGTTTCATGTAAGATACCACCTAAAGGCTCTACACACTTTCTGTATAAAGATACGGTCCATTCTGTATCAAATTG
>CAJQUW010014604.1:465000-466073 GCA_907163375.1 Prostheceraeus crozeri | reverse complement strand
CCCCCCCCCCCCCCCCCCCCCCCCCCCCCCCCCCCCCCCCCCCCCCCCCCCCCCCCCCCCCCCCCCCCCCCCCCCCCCCCCCCCCCCCCCCCCACTCCCCCCCCCCCCCCCCCCCCCCCCCCCCCCCCCCCCCCCCCCCCCCCCCCCCCCCCCCCCCCCCCCCCCCCCCCCCCCCCCCCCCCCCCCCCCCCCCCCCCCCCCCCCCCCCCCCCCCCCCCCCCCCCCCCCCCCCCCCCCCCCCCCCCCCCCCCCCCCCACCCCCCCCCCCCCCCCCCCCCCCCCCCCCCCCCCCCCCCCCCCCCCCCCCCCCCCCCCCCCCCCCCCCCCCCCCCCCCCCCCCCCCCCCCCCCCCCCCCCCCCACCCCCCCCCCCCCCCCCCCCCCCCCCCCCCCCCCCCCCCCCCCCCCCCCCCCCCCCCCCCCCCCCCCCCCCCCCCCCCCCCCCCCCCCCCCCCCCCCCCCCCCCCCCCCCCCCCCCCCCCCCCCCCCCCCCCCCCCCCCCCCCCCCCCCCCCCCCCCCCCCCCCCCCCCCCCCCCCCCCCCCCCCCCCCCCCCCCCCCCCCCCCCCCCCCCCCCCCCCCCCCCCCCCCCCCCCCCCCCCCCCCCCCCCCCCCCCCCCCCCCCCCCCCCCCCCCCCCCCCCCCCCCCCCCCCCCCCCCCCCCCCCCCCCCCCCCCCCCCCCCCCCCCCCCCCCCCCCCCCCCCCCCCCCCCCCCCCCCCCCCCCACCCCCCCCCCCCCCCCCCCCCCCCCCCCCCCCCCCCCCCCCCCCCCCCCCCCCCCCCCCCCCCCCCCCCCCCCCCCCCCCCCCCCCCCCCCCCCCCCCCCCCCCCCCCCCCCCCCCCCCCCCCCCCCCCCCCCCCCCCCCCCCCCCCCCCCCCCCCCCCCCCCCCCCCCCCCCCCCCCCCCCCCCCCCCCCCCCCCCCCCCCCCCCCCCCCCCCCCCCCCCCCCCCCCCCCCCCCCCCCCCCCCCCCCCCCCCCCCCCCCCCCCCCCCCCCCCCCCCCCCCCCCCCCCCCCCCCCCCCCCCCCCCCCCCCCCCCCCCCCCCCCCCCCCCCCCCCCCCCCCCCCCCCCC
>CAJQUW010014604.1:0-460000 GCA_907163375.1 Prostheceraeus crozeri | reverse complement strand
CCCCCCCCCCCCCCCCCCCCCCCCCCCCCCCCCCCCCCCCCCCCCCCCCCCCCCCCCCCCCCCCCCCCCCCCCCCCCCCCCCCCCCCCCCCCCCCCCCCCCCCCCCCCCCCCCCCCCCCCCCCCCCCCCCCCCCCCCCCCCCCCCCCCCCCCCCCCCCCCCCCCCCCCCCCCCCCCCCCCCCCCCCCCCCCCCCCCCCCCCCCCCCCCCCCCCCCCCCCCCCCCCCCCCCCCCCCCCCCCCCCCCCCCCCCCCCCCCCCCCCCCCCCCCCCCCCCCCCCCCCCCCCCCCCCCCCCCCCCCCCCCCCCCCCCCCCCCCCCCCCCCCCCCCCCCCCCCCCCCCCCCCCCCCCCCCCCCCCCCCCCCCCCCCCCCCCCCCCCCCCCCCCCCCCCCCCCCCCCCCCCCCCCCCCCCCCCCCCCCCCCCCCCCCCCCCCCCCCCCCCCCCCCCCCCCCCCCCCCCCCCCCCCCCCCCCCCCCCCCCCCCCCCCCCCCCCCCCCCCCCCCCCCCCCCCCCCCCCCCCCCCCCCCCCCCCCCCCCCCCCCCCCCCCCCCCCCCCCCCCCCCCCCCCCCCCCCCCCCCCCCCCCCCCCCCCCCCCCCCCCCCCCCCCCCCCCCCCCCCCCCCCCCCCCCCCCCCCCCCCCCCCCCCCCCCCCCCCCCCCCCCCCCCCCCCCCCCCCCCCCCCCCCCCCCCCCCCCCCCCCCCCCCCCCCCCCCCCCCCCCCCCCCCCCCCCCCCCCCCCCCCCCCCCCCCCCCCCCCCCCCCCCCCCCCCCCCCCCCCCCCCCCCCCCCCCCCCCCCCCCCCCCCCCCCCCCCCCCCCCCCCCCCCCCCCCCCCCCCCCCCCCCCCCCCCCCCCCCCCCCCCCCCCCCCCCCCCCCCCCCCCCCCCCCCCCCCCCCCCCCCCCCCCCCCCCCCCCCCCCCCCCCCCCCCCCCCCCCCCCCCCCCCCCCCCCCCCCCCCCCCCCCCCCCCCCCCCCCCCCCCCCCCCCCCCCCCCACCTCCCCCCCCCCCCCCCCCCCCCCCCCCCCCCCCCCCCCCCCCCCCCCCCCCCCCCCCCCCCCCCCCCCCCCCCCCCCCCCCCCCCCCCCCCTCCCCCCCCCCCCCCCCCCCCCCCCCCCCCCCCCCCCCCCCCCCCCCCCCCCCCCCCCCTCCACCCCCCCCCCCCCCCCCCCCCTCCCCTTGACTAGGCCCCAGCCGTATAAAAAAATCCTATTTTATACAAAGCAATAGAAATGACGTTGACTAACCTACAGCACTGCATTAGCTATGAAAAATATTTGATGGCACGCACGGTGATGTCAAAAGCAAGTTCCAGAGCACAATGTGACTTTACAGTAAATTTTACGTGAACATTAGCAGTGCTCGTCATTTTACAGGCTCAGCTATGTTAAATTACAGACATCTTTTCATAATGTTGTTTTACATTGAATGGCACGTAAATTTACGTGACCCGAAAGTTGCACGGTAAAACTACATAGCCGAGTCTGTCAAATTACAGAACTTTTTTTACAGTGTACAAGTGGATTCGAAGTTCACAAATTTGGCGTGTTCGAGAAGATAGGACATGGCATACACAGCGGCAGCAGTGTAAAAGGCCTTCACTCCAGAGAAACATTTTCGTGTCTGGTCTAAACTAATGTACCCTTCGTCAGGGTTGGTCGGCAAAAAAACCCACCCGGGGTTTTATCGGGTTATATCCGGGCGGGTTTTTTATACCGGGTTTTTCGGGTTTAATCGGGGTTTTTCGGGTTTAATCGGGTTTAATCTAGTTATTTCGATTTTCTTGAAATTAAGAGGTAATCTCTTATTTTAAAATTATCATTTTATTGAAAAATCAAACTACATTGCACACATCAGTGTAATGTAAACCATGATTAAAATACAATATCATGAGAAAATATTGGTGAGTACTTAGTATAGGTTACTGTATTTTAGCCGTACCAAATATTCAGATAATTACAGGCTATCTAAATAAGGAATCATATGAAGTTATTCTCTCACCTACATTTACGAATAGTATACTTTACACAAGATTGGCTGTTATCTAAAATTTATAAGTTTTTTCTATTATTGTATTATCAGAGAGAAAACACATGTTAGAGGTCTATACATTGAACTTTATATAAAAAATATGGTCAAAACGGGAAGATCTAATGAGTCATCTGAACATCGATCACCAAATATCTGTTTGTCATACCGGTATCCCAAAAGTAAGAAAATATAGGCCTAGACAAAAATATAGGCCCAACTGTTGTCAGTGTTACTGATACTAAAGCTAAATAATACGCAGATCGTTTCGTCGAACTTTCATATCATAATTTCGATTCATTTTATTTATTTATTTTTTGATAACCTGAGGATGGTCGTTTGGTGTGGTCGAAAGACCTCGTCCTAATATGTGAAATCGAGGACGCGCGCTCTTTCTTATGGTCCGAAGTGTCCGTCGCAGACTTGCAGCCTGCTGCGGTATCAGTAATGACGCGCGCGTACCACGCACGCGCCACCCCGAACTCCCCATCATTTCCGAGTGTCTTTTGTATGCTATAATAACATTAATGACCAGACTTGTGGGCTTTAAATCATTGTTTGCCAATATCGATTTTATCTTACGCACTTTCGACTGCACCAGCCACCCAAAGATATGCGACCAGCAGCGTCAACCAATATGCGTGTGCTCTCCGAATTCCCCATCATCTCACGAATGCATCACTACAGTCCGCTGTTGACAAATCCAGGCTGGCTGATGTCCGGCAGTCAGGATGGACAATGGGCATCATATCAGCATAGGCGTTAAATTTCTTGCGCAATGAAAACATCGGACATTGCCATATTATTCGGTTTTCCTTTTCAATATTTGGTGTTGTAGTAAGAAACATGTAGATTACGGAATTGTATACATTCCATACGATGATTTTTGAGAAGAGGCAGAGTCAATAAATCAGAAAAATGAATTGGCATTACTGTATTTTAATTAGAAGCATCGAAAAAATGACATAATATGGAAAAATCCATTTCACCCGATTTCGCCCGATTTCACCCTATTTCACCCGCCCGATTTCACCCGCAGGGCGGGTGAAATCGGGTTTTTTTCTGACCGGGTGGGTTTTGACCAACCCTGCCCTTCGTCCAACAATCTAGCCAAGCGCTGCGATGTCAAAAACCCTGTATGGATCTTTTTGTCTTCAAGGTGTGCACGGTGATCTCCGATATCGATGTTCAAAATATCTGGAGCATCCCTCAGAATCTGAACTTGGATGAATCTGGACAACAGTTTCTGCAGAAAACCTCTCATCTGATCAAAAAGGAGATGACAACTTGGAGCTTCTCTTTGCAATAGCAAATTCAGTGAATTGAAGACTGAAAAGTTTGATTGGAAGAAGAGGAGATGAATTTCTGTCATGGGATTTTCAAAAGTTTTTTTTTAGCCGTTCAAATCTCGGGGCGCACTCATTTTCTGATAAATAGTAGCTGGCAAGAGATTGATATAACTTCAAGATGCGATTTACAACTAATTCTAAGCTCAGCCATCGGGTGGAAACATGCTTGATGATTTCCAAGTACTGAGTGTCACAAAACTGGCAGTATTTCAATGACTTTCGAACAAATAGCATCGAAGTTTCGTTTGATCTTATAAATAAAGTCTGCGATCCCACGAGAGGTACTAGCATACTTGACAAAATCCTTGTGTCTTCAGAAATAAGCTCCCATTACATAGCATGTGAAGTCATGCCTGCTCTGTCTACATCAGACCATAATTGTGTCCTACTAAAAGGCACATGTCCTTCTACGGATGGGGAAACATTTGTCGTGAGGGATTACAGGAAATCAAATTTAGACAGGTACTTGGATGCCCTTATCTGCACTGATTTTTCGGATATGTATCACTGCGACACGGTTGATGAAAAGTTGCGAGTCTTTTATTCAAAATTAGAAAGGTGCATTTCCACTATTCCTACAAAACAAGTGGTGCTGAGTTCCAGAGATACCAGTTGTGAAAAGCCTCATCGATCAAAGATGGTTCTCCTTTCGTATTAAGAGCTTTGGTATGTACAATCATCTCAAATTAAAAGTCAGACAGGAAATAGTCAATGCTAAAACTTCATGGGCTTCCAAATGTATGAATAGCTCCAAGAATGCCTGGAAAGTGGTAAATAATATACGTGGTACAAACTTGAAGTCAAGCATGAGCAGTATATTGTCCCAATTTCCTTCTGAGTTAGACTGTTGTTCTCATTTGAATAAGCTTTTCGAATCACGCTTTTCTTCAGATGATGCTACCTATAAATTCGGCGGAATACAGACATCGACTAGTCCAGAACCTGAATGCGTTTGGTGTCATCTAGTTGAACCATTTGAAGTCGATGAAATGCTAACGAAAATTAATGCAAATAAGTCTATTGGAAGTGATAACATCCCACCAAGACTCCTGAAGGAGGGTGCACTTTTTCTCGCGGAACCACTATGTCACATCTACAATTCATGCTTCATTGATCGGACAGTACCATCGGCCTGGAAACATGGTTTAATTACACCTATTCCAAAAACTAATCCCCCAAAATTGATCGAACTTCGACCCATAACAGTTATGCCTGCTATTGCGAAGATCTTGGAGAGGATTGTTCTCCGCTAGTATTCGCAGTTATTTTCTTCGAGAGATTGACGTGAATCAGTATGCCTATGCACCAAATTCATCGACGACATGCGCCCTGATTCACCTTTTAGACAGGATCACTTGATGCACAGGATACCCGGGGTGTGGCAATTATGTCATTGGATTACTCAAGAGCTTTTGATACCGTTTCCCACAATGTGCTCATAGATAAGTTGAGAATGAGAAAATTTCCACAACAATTTGTTCAGTGGATTGAATCCTACATAAGCAATAGATCTCAATCAGTGCGATTGGGAAGATTCGTCAGTAATTCAATACGAGCAAGAACGGAGTACCCCAAGGATCAATTATTGGTCCCCTTCTTTACATATTTTACACCGCGGATCTCATCGACCCTGTGAATGTCAACTATGTAAAGCATGCTGATGATATTGTCATAATTAAGAAGATCGATCAAAATATCTTTGAGTGCATCAAACATCTTAAAGTGATACTCAACACTATCTCCAGTGACAGCAGAGCAATAAGTTTGCGACTGAATATCAACAAGTCAAAATTATTAGTGCTGCCTAAAAGAAATGAAGCAAGTTTGGATGCATTCTCATTGCCACATTTGAAAATCCTCGGAGTCACATTTTCTTCAAATTTGAAGTTGAATTCTCATGTTGACGATATACTCAGGAAATGTGATTCAAGACTGTGCTCTTCGTGCCCTACGCCATGTTGTGTCTCGTGATATCCTGATGCAGACCTACAAAGGCATTATTCTATCTCTATTGGACTACGCATCGCCAGTATTTATTGGATTGTCTCGTCTCCTACAAACAAGATTGGAGCGATTCTTGAAACGCTGCCATCGTATAGTCCATGTAAGTGAGTGCGATTGCAAGGAGTTTGATAACCTAAGTGAACAACGAATGGAAGTTGCCTGCAAGTTGTTCAGGTCTGCTGAGAACAATATGGAGCATCCCTTACATTCAATCATTCCTCACCGGCTTGCAAAAAGTGGACAGTATATCATCGAACTTGCGAGGACTTCAAGACGACAGCGTCAATTTCAAATTTGTGTTGCCAGATACCTAAATGGTATTTGTACTTAACTGGTACATTTCGTCATTTTGTCAATTTTCTTGATTTCTTTGTGTGCCATGTAAACAGCATTTTCTACTTACTTGATTGCTATTACTTCGAAATATAAACGCTTTCTTTCTTTCATTCAGACAGAATGTTCTTTCGCTTGGAACTTTTTTCGAACCAATAACCAACTTCAACGCAGAAATCTTCAATATCAAAACCAGTCATCTTACAATATGCACCCGCTGCAGCAGAAGCATTGTTGTGAAGCACATGGCAAGGACAGCCATGGACGTACAAACTGGAATTCTTTTCCAAAACTCGGAAGCTGATTGAGTTTGAGGATCCTACATTGACGTTAGCATTATCCACAGACAAGGCGATGCAGTTTTCCCAAGGAATTTCATTCGAGGTGAAAATCACATCAATTTTCTCAAAGATAGTCTTTGCTGTGGCCCCATGTCAAGAAATCGATGGCTTACACGATCAACATCAAATAACTTGACAGTTAAAGGATTCATTTTCTTTCTCCCTGTGTCATTAGAGCCGTCAGTTGAAATGGAAAATGGAATCATCTTCATCGATTCAATCAGCTGCTTATGGTAATGAGGCGCTAGAGCTTCATTGACAATGCATGTCGACTTTGTACGTGCGGAACTGTACTTCTTGGCTATGTCTGAATCAACAAATATATTTCTAAGAAGAGGACTCAAGTGATCAGCATATGCAAATGGAACGTTGTGCTCGACAAATGACGAAACAATTTTGACTTCTGCACGTCTCGTTTTCATTTCTAAGGAAGTCAATTTGTCCATGTCATCACTTCTTGTGAACTTATCCACGGAAGTGTTCTTAGCCGCGTCTTTTGCAAATCGCTTGTGAGAATCAGATGATACATGTATGTGTCTGGAAACATCCTTTTTACCTTGATGGGAACAACTCAAGTTGATTTTGCAGATGCTACAATAAAAATGATAGTCAGAACACCCCTTGCTCAAAAAGGGCCATTCAACCTTCCATTCTGATTTGAAAGTGGTTTTGTATGTTGCGGCACCTCTCCCTTTTTGCACACCGTTTCGCAAAATCTTGGAAGTTGTCTGTGCATCGTTCAACGAAGATCCTAAGGAAGAATTGGAATCATCATCAAGATCACAAGAAATTATGGATGCTTTAGAGACGCTATTTGAAGAAGTATGTTTGTCTTCCGTGGTGAACGAATGAGCGGTTGAGACATTAGCTTCAGCTACACTCGCGGTCAGAATGTTTGCAACAGTGCACAAAAAATACATCTTCAAAGTACAAAGCAGCCTTTCATTTCTATTTCTATGTGCTTAACTTCTGCTTTGCTCTCAAAAAAGACGATATAACTGAAATAACAATTTTCATGGCTCCTACAATTTTCAGACTATTTATAAGGTGATTTGGGAACATTGTAAGTCATGCGTGGGTGTACGTGCTAATATTAGTGATTTTCCATAATATGCATGTCTCCTGCTTTTTATTCTCACATACTTGTTGTTAGTTCTCTTTCGTCAAAACTGCGTCTTGTTCAAATTAAGCTGACAGTTTTCATTGACATTCACATGAAAATAAGTACTGTGATCAGAACGGAGCGGCTTGACATCTTGGATTTGTTCTTTGATTGCTGATAGGACCAATGCTTTTTTCTTTATCACCATTCGTTAAATTGCTATTGTCTGGGCAGTGACTGCATGTTGACGCATGAAGCACGATTGTAGTGACGGCGTGTCCTTGTTCCAATTGTTTGTCAACTCTTTGACTGATCAATGTATCGAAAAGTGTCAACAATAGCACTGAACGTGTAAACGCAGCTCAGCAGCGAGTTTATGCAGCTAGTCGGAACGATTAGAGGTGAACTTTTGTTACTCGTCTAATGGCTGAACGTCATGACAGAAAAAGGCTTGAGATGATGCAATGCAAGGCTTGAGATGAATGAGACTGAAATTGGTCGACGCTTGAATGTTGACAATCAACTGTCTCTAGAGTTGTCAAACAACTTCGTGAGTCTGGTACATTCGAGACTCAGTACAGCAATTGCGGCCGCAAACCCGTCTTGAATGAACGTCATCATCGTCGACTAAGACAGGCTTGTGTGAAAAATCCACGATACTCAGCACATGATATTGTTGAAGAGGTCGGTGCGGAATGCTCAGATCGGACAATGAGAAGAGTGCTCAATGAGATTGGATGCTAGGCCCACATACCTGGACGTAGGCCTTTCATCAATACTTCGCAAATGGAAAAGCGGCGTAGATGGGCTCTTCAACATCTCGACTGGACTGTTGACGATTGGAAGAGGGTCATTTTCAGTGACGAGACAATAATTGAAATACGCGATGATTGCCGCCAATATGTCAGAATTGTGGATGGACACGAACTTGTGCCTGAACACTTCATAAGAACTACGAAACATCCAACCAGCGTCATGATATGGGCCTGTTTCGGTTGGAAAGGGACCGGTCGCTGTCATGTTATAGAACGTCGAATGAATTCTGAGTGCTATATCAACGAAATTGTGGACCGCCCGTGCAGCAGCAATTGCAGGAGTGGTTTCCGGATGGATCCGGCTATTTTCAGCAAGATAACGCTCCTTGCCATGTGAGTCGAAGGAGTATGACTCATTTCGATGAGAGAGGCATACGACTTCTGCCTTGGCCCCATCATCACCGGATGCGAACCCCATTGAGAACCTCTGGTCACTGGTAAAACGAAGGCTAAAGTCGTCGAGATGTTCGTCGAAGTCTTCTTTAATAGCAGCCTTTATTCAAGTGTGGAACCACGATGAAGAAATTCAGTAAATGTGTAAGAAATTGATTCAATCGATGCCTGACAGAACTGAAGCCATACTTGCGTCGAAGGGTGGTTCTACTCGATATTGACTTTCAGAATCACAAAATACATATTTTTGAAATGGAAGAGTTGTTCTTGCATTTAAATTACTTTAAAATAATAGAAACACTGAGTAGAGGTAGGTGGGCACGACATATTCTAATAATAAGACGGAAATTCCAAATTACATACTGTGTTGCAAACTTTCTGTCTGCGAGTGTATATCACATTCACAATTATTAGTTTCACGTAACTCATTTTCTGAAGACTTGTCTAACGACTTCGTGAGATTGACAGACCCTGAATCTTGACTTCTGCTAGCAGAAAGGGAATCTACAGAAAAGTATGTGCTCAGCGGTCTCATTTTCTTAATTTCATCACTTGATGCCAATAATTTTCTTTTCTTTGAATTTCCAGACTGTGGCATCATCCTGAAAAAGAAAAGATAATCGAATTATGGTTTGTGCACATATAGTCATTAACTACAGTTAATATCTCCATCGTGTAATTCAAAGTATGTAGATGCACGATAAACAGGAAGACCAATGCCCTGGCGTTCATCTCAATATGATTGAGAATGGTCAGTCACAGTTGCTAAAATAAAATAGTCATTCATTTGGAAAGAGATTTCAGAAATTTGAGCTAAAATCCTGGAATAGGCCTATTCACAGTAGGTAGGGTAGGTCCTATTCTGAATAATTGCGTATAATGCCTGGTGCCTTCACATAAATGAGTTTGTTCTATAATGATACTGCTATATATCTACAAGTACACTGACTTGACATTTCTATGTTGGCATCTGACATAGGCTACGGTAATTACATAATTATGTAGTTCCTGTATGGCCAACTGTGATTACAAATGTTTACATTTTCAAAAATGCTGCCTATACTGGCCTACCAGCTACCACAGTTGCGCGGGGATTGATATCTGCTGTAAATGGAATCATGGCTGGCGGAAATTATGTCGGGGCCTAATTCTTTCACAACCTTGTATTGAGTCTGAGTGTGAATGTAGGCATTCACTAAGCATACCGCGCTTAAAAGAAGCAGCCATTTGGTGATTCCTCATGAACACAAGTGGAATGTGTCTTAATATACATAATTCAGAATGCATCTTATCTATATAGACTGCATCTTACAAAGTTACTATATTTGGTTATCACAGAGAGTACATGTGCACGTAGGTGGTTTACTCAGTAGATAATATAGGCCGGGTAAGGCCTATACGTAGTCTCACTTAGGGAGTGGCGTTTCTGAATCATGGGTACACTTCTGATAAATAGCAAAGGACGTTGGACGATGAGCTGGTTCGATGGCACAAAATACATGTAGAAGCACTATTTGAATTTCACTAGAGGAGCACACTAGATAGACGCCTATTACTGAATGCGCGCAGAAAAGTGACTTGTGAAATGTTCAACTTCCTCAATCAGCAGGTGAATCAAGGGTAGATTCAGCTAGCCTATCACATGACTGTATAAACCAATCGTTCTCAATGTCTATTGTCTTGTTGATCAACTTAACTTGCTGAGGTCGACGTCTGCTTGCAACTGCTTCCTCCCGTGTCCTTCACTGGTTGTCATGGTACTGATCGCAGTGCACTGGTGAACGAATTCGACAAACAGTAGACTGATTTCTATGGACTGAACGCACAAGTGGGAACATCAACAATTTATCACATCAGGAACATAGCTGCATCGTACAATCGTACAATCAAACCGCTCTGGTGGTGGTGTTTGCGCTTGGCTATCAAATTCACTAGCAACTGTTCCAGTGAATCGATCTGATTGCCCTAAAAACATTGAAGTTTTGATTTTTCGAATTCCGTCTAATAAAATGCTGCTCATATGTGCCTATTTCCCTCCTGGCCTACGTTCATCTGAACTTAATAATCATATCCGAGTTTTTCTGTTATGTTTTAGATGAAGAATTGCTCATTTCTCCTGACTTTCAAGTGATGGTATGTGGCGATTTTAACTCATTTAATACTGATGTCTTCGAAATAAATTTTAACCTAACAAATTGAGTAAAAGAGCCTACTCGGTCGACAGCATTTCTAGATCAGATTTGGCTAAGTCCTGAGCTATATGACAGATATTCCTCTGATGCGTGTGTTGGACTGCCATTGGCGAATTCTGACCACAATATGGTCATGCTATTTGAAAAATCTATGAGTTTTAAGCCAACAAAGTTCATAAAGTTATGGGACTTCAGGAAATCGAATATTGATCATTTTCTCAGAGTGCTCTCTTCAATGGACATTTCTCCTGTATTTAATAAGTCGTGTGTTGATGCTGCTTGTGATCATTTCTATCGACTTACGTACCAAGCTGCTTCAAATATTCCATCTTCATATGTAATTATGTCATCCAAGGATAAGCCTTGGATAACTCCTTTGCTGAAAGAGCTTATTAACAGACGATGGTACGCTTTTCAAATCAATGATTCGGTATCATTCTCTCATTATAAAAAGAAAGTTGAGTCAGAGATGGTGAAGTCAAAGCTTTTATGGTCTCAAAGGCAAATTTCTTCGAACAAGGGTATTTGGAATTTGGTAAATGAAGTCAGAGGGAAAAACGTTCGTTAAGCCCATTTGATCCCCTTATTAATCAGCATGGAAATTTGCAAACTCTCTTGTCTTTACTAAATGATGAGCTCTATCGTAATTACAACTTTGAAACACTGCCTCATCGGTGTGATATTCGTGATGAGTACTGGGATCCCTCATTTTCGATTTCTGACGTCAAGCGCTATCTTTCATCTATCCATACGAGAAAATGTTCTGGAAGTGAATTGGACTCAGCTCAGACTTGATATGTGTCCCTCTAAACTCCATTTTTTGAGATCAATTGAAACTCGAAGGGTTCCTAAATGATGGAAAATAGCGGACATATCACCTATTCCGAAGGTGAGAAATCCTAATATTGGTGATTTTCGTCCAATTTCCCTGTTGCCTACGTTAGGAAAAATTCTGGAACGGATAATTTTAAAATCGATATTACCATCGATGGCGCAATTATACGGTCCACACCAACATGCATTCCGGGAATTCGGGTGAACAGATAGTGCACTTATTAAGATACATGACTCTGTAGCATCCTATCTTGACATGCCATAGGTAAATTCTGTGAAACTCACCTGCATTGACCTCTCAAAAGCCTTTGAGAAAGTACATCATAATATACTCATTGATCGCCTCTATCAAGGTAATATGAACTGTGGTTTTATTCTGTGGCTGAAAGACTATCTATCAGATAGACATCAAAGAGTGAAAATCAATTATACATATGGTCCACTTTTTCGTTTGCCCTCTGGAGTTCCTCAAGGTTCTGTGCTCGGACCTTACTTGTTTGCGTGTTTCATGGGTTCCCTTGATATCCCAGCGCCGGCTACAATTGTGCTTTATGCTGATGATATTTCTCTAATAGAACCAGTCTCATCAGACAAGTTACCAGATAGTATAGAGATCATCCAGTGCTGGATTCAAGACAGTGGACTGATTGTTAACCTCAGTAAATCAAAGCAGCTTATCTTTCATCGAAGCAATACAGATGTATCCTCTGATACACATTTACCGGTTGTGGATCAAATAAAAATTTTGGGTGTATATTGGAGTCAGTCTTTAAAGTGGGATCTCTACGAGGGGTGATTGATAAGTTCGCGGCTTGACATAGAAAGCTTAAAGCCAGGCCATTATGCACATGTGGATTGATACAATGGAATGTGCTGACGGCGCATGACGAGTGATCAGTCGATCCGGTGAACTGTTGGTAAACCACAGCTACTTAACTTCAGTTACTAACTTATCAGTCAGTTAGTCGGGTAAGTGTTGCGTAAGATGGATCACGTTTCAAATCGAGGTGTCATTCGTTATCTCGGCTTGAAAGGACTCACACCAAAGGAGATTCATGATGATATGGTTGGAACACTTGGTGAGAAAGCTCCGTCCTACACCACATTCAAGAAGTGGGCTTCAGAAGTCAAGCAAGGAAGAGAGAGCTTGGAAGATGATCTCCGTTGTGGAAGACCAGTGACAGTGAGCACAGAAGATGTGATCGATCATGTTCAAAAGATTATTCTTGATGATCGCCGTACAACCGAGCGAAAGATTGCCTTCGAACTGAAGATTTCACAAGAGAGTGTCCATAACATCATCCATCATGAACTTGGCATGAACAAAGTTTCCGCTCGATAGGTGCCACGACTGCTCACATCAGAGAACAAACGAGCCCGCTTTCTCATCTCAAGGGACAACCTGGCGCTGTTCGTAAGAGATCCTGAAAATTTCATGGACCGGTTCATTACGATGGATGAGACTTGGGTTCACCACTATCAGCCAGAGTCGAAAGAGCAATCGAAACAATGGAAGCACCCAGGATCACCAACTCCGCGGAAAGCCAAGGTCACCAGGTCCGCGGGAAAGGTCATGGCCTCCATTTTTTGGGATTCGAAGGGAGTTTTGCTGTTGGACTTCCTAGAGACTGGTCGGACAATTACTGGCGAGTACTACGCTCATTTGTTGCAGCAGTTACGAGTGCAGATCAAGATCAAGCGGAGAGGGAAGCTCACGAAAGGCGTGCTCTTCCATCAAGACAATGCGCCTGCTCACATTTCCGCTACCGCCATGTCTGCCATCCAAGGTTGTGGGTTTGACATCATTTCCCATCCACCCTATTCTCCTGATCTGGCACCATCGGAGTTTCATCTCTTCCCAAAGATGAAATTGGAGCTCAGTGGTCAGCACTTCGCATCCAACAGTGACGTCATGGAGGCCGTTGAGGAGTATCTGGACTCCAAAGACTCACACTTCTATGAGCAAGGGATCCGCGCAGTGCAGCACCGTTGGGCTAAGTGCGTTGATTGTAGGGGCGATTATGTCGAAAAATAAATATGTATCGTATGCGAAATATGCTTTTTTCTATATCGGGCCGCGAACTTTTCAATCACCTCTCGTACACTTCAGTGAAATGATCAAGTCTGCTTCACGGAGATTGTACGTTATAAGAGTACTGAAACCTCTCTTACCTAGATGTGAACTGATAAAGGTTTATCACAGTCTCATAACGCCACTGCTACTGTACGCTTCTCCCCTACTTTGCTGGATTCCTGTACATCTTGAGGAATCTCTTGCAAAGTTTCAGAACCGCTCCCACAGACTTATTTGTGGAAGACAGTGTAATTGCGAATTATTCAAAGATGTCTACGAAAATCCAAAGTACTGAAATTTTTGAATTTATGTGAGCAGAATGTTCTCCATCCGTTGCATTCTCTTTTACCTGGCCGTTTACAACACTGTGGCCACTTTTGCTTACCCCACATTTCAACATCCCGACGCATGCATTCGTTTGTACCATGGTCGTGTATAATTTCAAATAATAATCCTTATGACAGTTTGTCGTACGATTTTACTGATGATTTTTTTGCCGTTAACTCTATTTCTCTTGTGTCTGTAATTGATTTCTGTAATGTCTTAATTTCCATTCATAGCGAATGAACGCTTACTTACTTGGTACAGCCAAAATGTAAGAATGCGTGAGATCTTTTTGGCCTTGCGTGATATGGGGGTCGAATGCGTGAGACTCACGCCGAATGCGTGAGAGTTGGCAACCCTGCGTTGATGGTGGTTCGTTGTATTCTGATTAATTTATTATTATTATTTATTAATTGTTAGAAGTTTTTTATGATATCCATATTTGCTGTAACTTGTCGACTGTCGAACAACGCTGCACTGAGTCACTTCTTGATGCACTTGTGGGACATGTTTTACTTAGTAATTGACTTCGCAACAAGCGCCATTAGTGTGTTTGTGTGAGTGTGTAGTTGATCTGCACATTTCACATTCATTTTCACCTGAGCATGACCACAGATCATGAGGCCACTCACAAAATTCAGAAAGTGATTTGAAGTAGGAAAAGAACTTTGGGCTGATTATGATGAAACCCACATATTTGGAATTGACACGATTCCAAGCTTTCATTGAAGTTAACATTGGGCCTATCTTGAGTAGAGGAAGCCTGAAAATAGTGATCGGCTGTAAAGCGTGAACATAACAAGTCGTTCACAAATCAATAGCCTGAGCAAGTCAGAGCTATCCTATTATCAACTCAAGGTATATATCTACTAGTCCGGGAGCTAGCGTGAAGTTTTGCAGGGAACGAGGTAGTACATAAAACTTTCACATAGCATAGTACACCTCTAACCTACTGCAAAGCTTCGCGTCTGCCGGATCAGATCATTTGCTTTTAAGAAATAGAGAGGATAACAAAATCCTATGTATTTCCAATGGTAAAATTGTGACATTTAAGGTGTTGACTCCATTTTTTCGAATTTTTGCTCATAAAAGTTACACAAATTGGCATTTTGTTGAACTGGTTATTATAGAAATCATCTACAGATCATGATCTTTCAAATGAGTTATCATTCAGTGACAGAGGATGAAGTAAATGCACGAACAGACACTTTTCGTTAAAGTATATCAACAATTTTCCTGAAATTTCTATGTTAAAATTTGCAGTTACACCAACGAAAAGTGTCTGTTTGTACACTTTACTTCATCCTCTGTCACTGAATGATAACTCATTTGAAAGATCATGATCTGTAGATGATTTCTATAATAACCAGTTCAACAAAATACCAATTTGTGTAACTTATATGAGCAAAACTTCGAAAAAATGGAGTCAACACCTTAAATGTCACAATTTTACCATTGGAAATACATAGGATTTTGTTATCCTCTCTATTTCTTAAAAGCAAATGATCTGATCCGGCAGACGCGAAGCTTTGCAGTAGGTTAGAGGTGTACTATGCTATGTGAAAGTTTTATGTACTACCTCGTTCCCTGCAAAACTTCACGCTAGCTCCCGGACTATACACATCTCATGCAGCCAAATAACTTCTTAACTATTTCGGTTAGGGCATATATCTGCACTGTTGGGCATCTTCAAAAAGAAAGTTAGTTCCGTCAACTTTGTTCCTTTAATTAAGAAACGTAGTTCCGTTGACAATAATCCGTTAATTTGGGAGTAAAATAGCGGAACTTAAAGTTAAATCGTTAATTCGTTAAATTTTATGTTATCTATAAAATCGTGTTTTAGTTAACATTGTGTCTTCACAGATAAATTCCCTGCTATTCTAGGTTTCTTTACTTTTCTTCGGCTAGGGATCCATTCAACTCTTGTGAAAACTCACAAGCCTACATCCTTGCTCAACATGCAGCTTTTCTTTAAAAAGACTTAAATCACTTTTAAACATCTGTATTAAAAATCTGTAAAATCTGTGGAAAACAAATAAACCGTAGTTATGCAGAATGAATAACTTAAGAGGATGGTTGCACGTGAATTGCGAGTTTTTGGTAAACAAAAGTTAGTTAAAAAAAGACTGTGTTAACTTGGTTAAAAATTGAAAAATCAATCAGTATTAAACAGTTTAACATGATTAATGATATTTACATTTATTCCTGCCCACTTCAGGGCACGAGTCAAATGCACTTATTCCCGCACATGAATAGCAAGAATTCAATATTTCGGTCCGTTTGGCGTGACCTCTTATCCCTGGACACATCTTTGCCGCTGGAGAATAGTCTTTCTGCAGAGGCACTTGACGTTATATGCCAGTATTGAATTTCTTGAAAAGTTTCAGTAAGACAGAGTTATCTCGGAAAGCATTATCGATGAATTCTCCATTTCTTCAAGTGCCTGATAGCCAGGAATGAACGATGGAATAAGCGGATTCACATGAACCACCTCTTTTCCGAGTTAGGGTCATGCCTCGAAAGAAATCGGCATCGTCATTCGAAGCTTCGATGTCTGTCGAATTCTTGCCGTGATTAGTTGAATTGACGTCATGAGCTGAGCTCTCAGCCGCATATTTATTAAAAAAGTTGACGGATTAACGGACTTCCTTGAGAGTAACGGAATTTAAACTAATCGCTATCTTTTTTTAGAAAGTTAAAAAAGTTAACTTCCGTTAATTAACGGATTAACGGAAGTTAACGGATTGTGCCCTACTATGTATATCTGTAGTCAACGTAACATCAGTTTCATGAGGAACCTCAGTCTTGAAAGCTTTGAATACATCCCAAGCCTTTCCTAACTATGTCAGACTTATCTTCTTGTCCGCACTTTTTTCTTGCCTCTACACATGACAAAGCAGCAAATTTCTAGTGTTGTATGAGTAGTTTATGCTGATTGAGTGGATATTGAGACAACTGTGACTTGTCTAGGAAGAGCATTCTTTTTTAAAGCGTTCGAAACTAAGGTCTCATTAGATGGAAGACTTTGCTGCTTTGACGCAAAACATCAACCTTCCCACCTGAAACAGTGGCGAAGTTCTAGTGTTGTATGAATTACTTTAGTGTATAAGGAGGATAGGCGTAAATAGATAGTTCTGGATAGTTATAACTCATTTACGCTTCAAAGTGCACCAACGGTTATTGTTCTAAAGTGGTTACACCGCATGAAGCAAGTTATTATGAAGGAAATGATTTGAATTTCATCGAAATTGAAAAATGCATCACCATAAGGGTTATTGAAATCCTAACTCAATGTCACCGTAATTGCTTAATTTGATTTTGTGTGGTTCTTTTTCTGGACATCAGCAAGTAAAATAACTAAAACTGCACATTTACAAGTCAACTGACCGGACAGTCTGCCAAATTAGCTTATGAAACTTAGCCTTTCACTTGTAAAATTTATTGAAATTGACCTCTTTCAATGAATCAGATTTTTTATATGGGTCATGCTGTCAGTCAGTTTCCATGAATGAAGTTTCGTGGTCATGTTGAAATCCAGGATCAAGGAAAATCGTCAATTTTTGTGAGCTCTTCTGACCACTCATCAAGTTAAGAATACATGACCGTTAATTGAAAAATAACTTCTATAAAAATCCGTTTGAAAACTTCCTGACTTTGTGCAATTACTTTTGAAACGATTGATTTGTATTATTGGATGAATTCGGCAATCTCGCCGGCAAGAAATATCACTATCAACGTATTTTGCTTGAAAGAAATACGATGTTGGCAGATGTTGGATCCGACGCATGAATCACTCAAAGTGGGCTTCAGTCTATTGAAGATTTGTCCTTTGCTCCTACTTGTGATATGCAAAGTGCGATCAAGAATGAGGATTATGGATTTCCATCATTTTAAAGAATTTATTTTGGCGTCCCCATTTTCCTGAAAATAATTTTCAAATGGTAAAAATATAGTCTAAGGGGAGGGGAGTTAGCCCTTCTCATTTTCAAAAATGCTCTGATGAAAAGACCAATCTACCTCGAACTGGTCCTCAGCAGTTTCTCAAACTCTTTCCTCATGCTCGAAAGAGCTCTCATGAAGCTCAAGGGCACCATGGTGAAACTGATGAAATGCAGTTATGAGGTGTCTCATGAAGCTCAGAGCCGCTCACACTCTAATCTTCCTTCGGCGACCCTTGGAAGGCAATCACATCACTACATATTGCATTATAGTAAAAGGATAGAGCAAAATCCTTTTTACAGAGCAGATGAACACCTATCTTAAGCCCTGGAAATGCGTTTCTCAAAAACGTAAGAAGTGCATAGGCCTTCTTGCCTGATCAAATATCTGTCTCTGTTTACAAAACAGCCCTATTTTCTCTAGAATTAGTTAAAAAATGGATTGACCGGTGTTGAGATTCAAGATGAGAATGACGCCGAAACAATTTCTGTCTTGTTACAGGTTGTATCGGCCTATTGCAAAGTATGAGTCCTAATCAGTAAATTCCCCATCACGATTCTTCACCAATCGATTGATGTGAATAGTGTTCACATTCTTCTTTCATTTCACAGATGATGGAAGCCATGAACATCTCGCCTGTCGAAAATCGAATTGTGATCAAATTTCAGTGTTAAAAAACTCCTATTATGAACTGAATAGCCCATTTTATCTCATGCTTTCAAACTTTGCGCCATGATCTTTTGTTTGATAAAAGTTGCCTTGACCTTGAGAATTTGAGATATCAAAACAGGCTCTGTTTAAATACGCATCTTTAATACCAAATATTTATCGGGTGTTTAAATGCGCACTAGGATGATATAGGTGCTATCAAAAGCGCCAAAACGTCATTTTTAGTTGATTTTCAACGAATGCAGTTATTATTACCAACGGCGATCAAGTGCCTTTAATTTCAGGATTTTATTTCATTCAATTTCCGTTCATGCACTGTTTATTATGAACTGAGCTACTGAATCATTACGTTGGCAAACCTTATTAGGCCAACAATTTTAATTAGCAACATCGACTCCTCATGACAAAGATGGATGTCATTTCTTTTTGTGCGATTATGGCCTACAAGTCTCAGACGTGCTATTCATCAGTGGATTTTAGTTTTTGCAGTGACATGTCTGCAGTCTTTCATAGGCCAGGTGACAAGTGATACGATGCTTGTAATATATCACATATCATTTGCTCTGAACCGCATATCATCAGATATGCGATACTCGAATTATCTTATCTTAGTGAGTGAACTAGGAATATAAGATACGACGTTGATAGCGGGGACAAAGCAGTAGGCATCTCCTGGAGGTCGAATCCCCGTGGCAGCACTTTCTGTGGCATTTTTGGCGGCTCTATTCTTCAAGTTGAAATGCAAAAGTAAGATGCATTGAAATTCAACTAAAGACATTATCACATTCATGCGCTCAGTTTGTTTTAGAAACCCTGTGTCAACATTTTAAACCTAATGTGGAAGTATAGGATAAATTGTAATGGCATTATATATGGAAAAATGCCACCTGCCATGTCGTAAAACCCTCAGTTTAGCCTTGGTCAAACGCAAATTGCGCAAGTTATGTTGCATTAGAACAACTTCTTACAATAGGCCAAGCCATTTAAAGCAGTTATCTAATGTTTGATGGGGTACGTGTCATCCATGAAGACCTATAATTTCGAATTATTTCAAAATTTAGAAAAGCCGGACTGCGCATCATCCCACTGGGCATTTCTATACGCAGCAATGAAATGTATGAATCAGACTCCATATAAAGTTGGAATCACAAGAATAAAGTCATGATGAGTCATGACATTAACTAATCAAAGGAATATGATTTTCTGGGATTAGAAATGTACTCACCTTTTCGTCTTTTTAAAGAAAAAAAATAACGTGATTCTCCTAATTGTATTCAAATTCAAGTGGATAAAATTCAAGATCATATAAATTTCAGCCAGATTTGTAGTTTCCTGGGCACAGAGTTTTTCATAGCGTCAAAAAGAATATCAGGCCTGTATAATTCTCACCACGATCTTGTAGACAGTTGTCTGCAGCCATTTCAGTACACACTGGGATAAAGTGGGTTAAGGAAGTCCACCGTGTGAATAGTAGTCATTGTCCTGGAAATCGACTTATTATAGAATTCCTGAGTTCAAAGATGTTTAACAAGACTTCTCGAGGGTCGGACATCCCAAGAAATTCCAGGCGCACTACGATCAGAAAGCTGTCTACTCAATGCTATTTACGGGACTTGTGATGACGCCTTGATGACTTCTCAAATGCCTTTGAAACAGGAATACCTGCGATTTTTCACTCCAGAAATGGCAATTAGACGAATGGAATGTCCCGAAAAAGAGCTAGATTTCAGTGAACAACATCAAAATACCGACCTACGAATACTGGAACTTACGTTCCTTTTGCTTCTTACGCTCCAATGAAATACAAAAAGTCCGCTGTTCGTTCCTTGTTTATCAGAGCTAAACGCCTTAGTAGTTCGCATAATAATTATGAGAAAGCTTGTGAGGAAATCACCAGCATTTTTCTCAGTAATAATTGCCCTCTTAAGTTATTATATACTCTACGAGTCTATCAAACGTGAAGTTGAGAATAAAACCACTACTGATGAAAGTAAAACGGCTATTTTTTGGTCATTACCGTACGTCAAAGAGAAAGAGCGCGAGACTTTAAAATCTGTTCAAATTAGTAATTCTATGTTAGATAAAACTGATTATAAATTCCAGGTTGCATTTAAAACATTTAAGACCGCTAGTATTTTTCCCAACAAAGACAAAGTCTCTCCGTGTTTATCATCGAACATAGTCTATGAGTTTAAATGTCGACAGTGCTCAAACTGTTATATAGGTGAGACACGGAGATATCTGTCTACGAGAGTGACAGAACATTTAAAAGGCAAGCCTACGCCAACTGAAATCACCCACCACCCGCATGAGGCAAGCTTAATGGACTTCAAGGTCATCTTTAAAACAGCTCACACTCGCATCGCTGAAACACTGTGCATCAAATCAACCAGTGCCCACCTAATTAATGAGAACTGTTCATCAATTCCGCTGCACATGTTCTAATTTTAGCTTTTTTCCAACTGTTTTAAGTGAGTTGTGTTGTGACCATGCAGTTTGTATATAACCCTTTGTTTCCTCTGATTGTATTGTCCTGAAGATGAGTTTTTAATATATATTTTTATATATATATATATATGAAAGATAAAAAACACTGGTTCCGGACTAGTTTCGATTCATCTATTGAATCATCCTCAGCGGTCACAAAGTTATAAAATTGCATAAAATTCACATTATATACAAATTTACATCTGTTCACGAGTCAAGGTCATCAAGCATGGTTCCACTCTACGTCATCGATAATGATGTTACAAGTTCAGAAGAAGAACATATTACATATATATGTACGAGTACATGTATATGGAAACTATATATTTGATATAAAAATATATAAATATACATCTTGATTTGAAAACTTAAATGCTAATTAAATGAAAACTCAATAGCATTCAAGTTTTCAAATAAAAAAGTAAAATTGATTTATAGAGAACTGGAGAAAAATTATTTAAAAAATTATCGAAAATTGATTGTGATTTACTTTTTTGTCAATCTTGTCTTATACATATATTTAAGAACATGAAATTATGTACAAATTAGGATTTGATTCGAGCCAACAATAGTTCTCGAATTAAAATTATTGAATTAAGTTCTGTTATCACGATGATGTTGGGAAGTGAATGACTATTAACATGAAATTATTCGCTGAACGAGGAGGACAAATTCATAGAATCAATTCCTACAATTCATTCATCTCACAACTTGTGATAATTAACTATGACGAATATTATGCATGCATCAGAAATAGAAACATAAACGGGAGCACGCGATGATTTGTTTGATTATTCAAAGTTTTAGGGACCATTCACATTTATCGATTGGTAATCGTGACAGCATTTATTGACTGTGTTGCACTTTCCCTAACCCACATTGGCTGGTAGCTTGCAATAAATCATAAATTCCGGCGGTTCCATTTTCTTTTTGAATCCCCAACAATTTCCTGTTGATCAATGTTTAGAATTCTTACTTTAAAGAAAATATGCTCCGAAAACAAGTGGTTGCTGTTTGATTAATATTGTAGGCTTACTTCTATGTTTTTGGGAAATGCATTTCAAGGACAAATAAACGGTCACTCGTCCTGTGAAAGAAAATGTTCTGTCTTTGCATTTTCATCGTTTTTCATGGTTATTAGTGAATAGGGCTCTCAGCCCAGATGAACGTCAAGACCGGGCTCCACATCTTCGTCCGAGCCGATTTTTAAACTTCGCATTTTAGTCCTTTAAAGTATTGTTATCAACTTGCATTCTTCGTTTCTTGATAACATTTCTTTCTATATCTTGTCTTGCACCTCGCCTTTCACCTTCATAATGATTTCTCCGATAACATTATTTGATTTCGGAAGATCTGACTTCAATTGGTTAACGTCTTTACTTTTTGACATGACATGAAAAGCAAGGCTGTCAGTGGCACCAAGACGCACAATCAAGAAGTCTGAATTTCCCTTCGACAGAAACCCTGTTAACGCTTGCTCTTTTGAGGCCTCGCTAGCTGTTTCATCGTAATGTTTAAGCAAGTTCACTTCATGTGTTTTGTGGTGATTGTGCTTGGTAGATTCTCGGCTCACCGCTAAAATCTAGTTGCAGGCCTTACATTGGACTTAGTTATTACCTGTCGATTATTGCGATAGTGCTCCTAATTTTCGTGTTACTTCTTCAATCTACTCATCATTGATTGTCTAAACTTTCCATGAGCTGATATCGTATGGAGGTCGCATGTGTGTCACAAAGCGACCACCTTTTACAAGCATGACGTCCTCTTAAATGCAATACTAAAATAAGGGGACCGCCGTTGAGGCTCTTCTCATGTTATCCGCTACTGTCAGAAAAATTTTCGGTTTTTTAACATTGATTACGGATTTCGGTTACATTATTTTTGATTTGTACTCATTGAATCAGCAATGAGACACGTTCTCTCTCATGCCAACCAACACCGCCAACTCAAACCAGTAATAGTCAGTTTCTAAATATGTTGTCATCAGTGCAACACGACTAACAGCGCATCCAATACACGTCGGCATATTTTATGAATTGCCGGTGTTACTGGACGAATGAGATTGTTCTTTCAGCGATTTTCCACTAAAATTTCACCGCGCAATCCAGGCGAATGCAACCTGTTGCAATGTTCATACTGATGCTGCATCACTGTGAGAGCCTTGTGATGCTATTACCAGACTCCCTTCATGATATTCCATAAAGCTTCATCTCGTTCGACAGCCATTCAGGTAAGTGCTTCGAAGCTTCACCGGTATACCTGCTTCTCGATGCAGTTGCATCATCAGGAATTTGCAACGTAGCGCGTATTCTTCTCATCAGCCTTGGTCAACGGTGATTAGTACGAATCTCTGTTCGCCTCCCAGTAGCATCACACATGGTAACTCACTCAATCGTAGCTAGCGAATTCATTTCAGTTGTATTTGCAGATTCGAGTCCATCATGGAAGCTGACAGACCACTTAATAGGCGCATTTTGGAGTAGTTGTCTAATTGGCTGTCGAACGAGCTAAAAAACACTCCAGGGTCTGGCAGCTCTATCTCATTAGTATGAGCATTGTAAGAATTTGATTCAACAATGCCGGTGGAGCAATTAACGCTGATTGTCATGATCAAGAAGATGAGTGCCGCTTTGTGTAAACAGACTAAGTTAAAACATAATTCTTCTCACTGTTGATCAGTATTAATTTGTCCCATTCTACTTCCTTCAATATTTTTCATTATCTTTTCCAAAGTGTAGTATTGCGCATGCATATTTGTAATAAAATTTGAACGATCGAAGGACACGCCAAGACTCGAATCGTCAGCAGAAATTTTGTTGTAAGTAAGCCTATCATATATTCAGCTTATATAGACTTTTCGTGAAAGAATTTCTGTCATTTTGACAATTATTTGGTCTTATGACCGCTTCCATGACATCTGTCTATCAACCTCAGCGCTTGGTTCTGCAGACTCATTTTGGGACTGATATGAGTGAGGAAAAATTCGATAAATGATAAGTTCACATGACACCGAATTGAGTATGTTTGTATCTTATGTTGTTATCCCAACATTCAACGTTTTCTACAGGTTTCTCAATGTCTATACGTGGCTAACAACCGGTATTTACTTTTTGGAGATTCCAAAAAGAATTCCTCTTACTCTCACTCACAAATCTTCTAACCAAAGTCAGCGTGAATTTGTTTGATGACCCATGTGCTTGCAAAACGCCTTCTTTGATAGCAAAATCAGATTTTGGTTATCATGTTGGCCTTCTAGATTTCATCCTTGGTTAACTTTCATTCCTCAGATTAAGAAGTGCCTAAGTGTTCTTCTGCATCACAATCTCGTTCGAGCGACAAAACGGCCAGAGAAGAAAACTCTTTTCTACACGATACAATGGAAAAACTGCTACAGTTGTCTCAGGTGAATTATGATCTTCAAGCAAAAGGTTCCAACATGCTACAGTAAAATCTTTATTTGTAGGTGGTCTCGCTTCACTTGTCTAGTGAATCAGGCATTCGGGGAAACAGCAGAAATGATAGTGGAAGAACTGCTTTTGACTGGACGTGCTACTGCCTCTGAGATAGTGATGCGGACGGCAGAGCGGATGAAGGAATCCCAGGATGACGCAACTGGTGTGTAATAGTCTGATGATGTTTTTATGAACTGTCATGCATATCAGCATTCATTTGATGGATTTCGTTATCCTTCAAGTTTGACGTCTGATGTCGTCAGCATTCACCTTAGAAATTGATGTAATATTTGAAATGCTTCAACTCATGTTTTTACAAGTATTGATAACTTTTTCAGTTTTTGTAAAATACAATCACCAGAACTATTCGACGAGAAGAAACTAAGCGAATCCAGTATGAGACAGCTAAACGCTCGATCCAACGAAATAAATTTCATCACGCAATAACGGATGAGAAAACTGTATGAAAAGCATGATAATCCCGATTCCTTTTTTACGTTGTGCTGTCACATTTAAGACTTTATTGTCTGCTATTGACGACAGCCAAAGTTGCACTACTAAAGAATGTTCTCTGGTATCCCACATGTTAGCCCGTCTCGCAAGCCATGCAGCTCTATTTCTGTAAATGAGAAGCTATCAGTGGTCTCTCAATGAATTTCTCTCTCAAAACACCAAACAAGCCCCCACTTACATGAGTCAACAGAAATGGCATCAGTCAAATGACCATGATCGAGCATCTGGTCATCTGGACCACTGTTGATGAGGTTAATCAAATAGATGCTGAAATAGAAAACACTCCAATGAAAGCCGCAAATAATTACCGTTCGACAGCTCTGTTCCACTCAGCGCTGCATTACACAGTTCTACTGTGAGAGAAGAGAAATGATAAATCCTGTCACATCCCTAGCTATTATCCCCCAACTATTCCAGCATCAGACATGCTTCGGTTAGGTAGTATGCATGAAAATAGAAGACACGTGCTTCTAGACAAATACGTTCTCGTGGAATAACTGTGAGTATTACTTATTGCACTGGAATATACGGTCGCCTATTCATATCATTTGCGAAAAAAGTTTCACTTGAAATTCCCCATGATTCGCCGGACATCGAAATGATCATGCGATGCTTCCGAGTTTGTAACTTCTAATTGAGTGGTTTTCCTCCCCATTAATTGGAATAACAACAATGCTCAGCTATCATGCATAGAGAATCATTTCTGTCTGGATGTGAGAAATTTAATTTCTTTGAAAAAGAAATTGGTCGGGATTCGTCATTATATACAATGAAAAGGTACCCGGTCCTCATCCTTATCACAACTGTCAACCAGTTAACTCACAAACTTTTGTTGAGTAAATGTGTACTCATCAGGAGGCAGAAACTGATTGGGATGTAAGTGAATGAAAATACAGTTCGATTGAATAGATAAAGCATGTACCCATATCACTTTTTATTTTCATTATTCGTTTACTTATTTGCCTTTTTACTGTGCATATGGTCTACTCTACTCTGTCGCAATTATTCCGCAAATGTGTTTTCTCAAATATACATTCTCGTGGTTTACGAACCACCCTGACCATGTCATTGATAACTATTCATCTTCCCGCTTTGAGTGAATTCAATGATTCTCTTGCGTGCCTATATGGCAAAATTGAGATGCAAATGTCTACAATTGCTTCCTTTCTTTCAACAGTTCTATGTTTATGTAATACCAACCAACATACCTGCATGTTATTAGAACATTATATAAACATAGAATTGTATAAAAATGTTATTTACTTATTGTTACTTAATGTTTTGCTTGATTGTTCGATGTAATATTGTTTCGTGATAATATTGTATTTTAACATTGACTCCAGATGACACCAATGCGAAGTCTGTGGATATTACTCGCATCGGATACACTTTGGAACGACTTATTTCTCGTCATCAGATCATAGAGCGAGCACCTCCGAATCTTGTGGAGCCAGAGGATGGTTCAGAAGAGATGAAGAATATCTTGAAACTTCGATTTATTCTCCCATCCAATTATGAGTCTACAATGGGTAAGAAAAATGCGCATGTATAAAATCTCCCAGTTTAAGCAGGGACAGACTCTCAATCCAATAACAAAATTAAATTGTTTCAGCTGATAATGAGTGAATAGAATGTTATTTGACAAACGAAAAACGTTCTAACAGAAACAAGGAAAGTTTTAATCACATTGGTAGACAATATCACAGTTTCACTCGTGATCTTACTTCAGCGGCTTTGTCACGTTGTGATTGGTTGTTCCGAACGTCTTATCTCCCTGTTTAAGACTGTCAGAGATTTAAAGATATGTATGGCACATGATGACATCTAAACATTTTGCCGTGATCTTCAGTCATGCTTTATCAGAAAGCTTGTTGTCTCAAAAAACAGTCGTTAATTATATTGTAGAAACACATTACTTGCATTACAGTTATACAAGATCTCCTGAATATACAAGACGATAAATAAACAAGCGAAGGATGCTTCACAATGTTAAGATTTCGTTCAAATGAACTTTTGTAAATATCTGTTCTAGTTGCATATCAGCTGAAGCAGTTTAAACAGTGATTCGATGAAACGAATTACCCAGTGTCATCATTGCACTGTAATAGCAACTAATCAAATATTAATTAATTGCTTCAATGTTTTACCACTAAAGGCAGTTGATTCGCTCATTATGGTCACACTGTATTATTATCAGGTCTATGGACTCGCTCAATTTTTTTACCGAATCCGTCCGTCTTGTAGCCACCAAGTCTGAGTCTGAGTCTGGGTTCGATAAACAACTAATCATGAAATTAATGGTGGCTCACGGGAGGTTCTTCATCTCTTAAGTATTTACCCAAAATACTTAGAAACTAATCATGATTTAAAGCAGAATTGCCAATAGCACCATGTACCATATAAGGAGAATGCTAAGCCTACATCACAAAGTCTATAACGCGGTCTCATAAAACTGTCTTTCGTCAAGTAGGCTTACTACACATGGTTGTTAAGACTCCATGAGATCTTCAATATCCCTTGGCTAAGCAAACCGCAAATCAGAAAACTAAGGCAGGCGATAGCTAAATTTTAATGATTCGATTCGACTCAAATTTGCCGATTCACAGGCTAGGTCCCCACTTAAAATCATCAATATTGTCCGATTTTAGAAATTTCACCGAAGTTTTGACTGTAGATCTGTTGCTTGGTAATGCATAGGGTGTTTGTGATACCAAATTGGTTGAATGTTGTGAGAAGTTGCTTTTAGTAGAAAATGAGATTTAAAAGATTACTTTTCGCTTTGAAAACAGCACAAATGTACGTGGTGCGTTCAATAAGTGGCCAACCTCACGCATTTAATTTTTGATTCAGTTGTTGTTATTTCTTTTACAGTAGAACATGTGTATCAAAGCTCGTTTAATACCAGAATTTCTGAAGTAAAGTTATATTTTCCCCCCCAATTTTCAAAGGTCAAAATTCGTAAATGACATCTTATATTTTCAGTCTTTAAATTTTCAAATTCTTATTTTTGTTACTTCAGAGCACGTGTATCTTAATACAGAGAAAGACTGGTTACATGAAAACAAATTCTGCTTTAACACTTCATTTTTCTACCTTTCCACCGTTATTTTCGACACACTTGCTCCAGCGCTCAAGGAGGCACGCGTCTTCAAAGAAATCCTCTGACAAAGAAGAAAAAAAAAGAGTTCAACGGATTCCTGAAGCTCTTGGTCGTTGTCGAAATGATGTCCACGCAAGTGCTTCTTGAGGTGATTGAAAATCCAGAAGTCACTCGGTGCAAGGTCAGGACTGTAAGGCGGATGTCAGTCCTGCGTTCCCGATACTCGATTCTGTAACAGCTGCCTCATGAATTGGTGCGTTGACATGGAGAAGCCATAGTGGGACATTTCTTTGCTGTCTCCGTTTTCTCCTAACTTCCACTACAAGATCACTGTAATACTTTGCATTAATGGTTCTTCCTGTCGACATGAAATTGAGCATAGTGACACCATGTCTATCCCGAAAGACAGACAGCATCATCGCGCGCCGATGCGACGTTGAGGATCTCATTTTCTTCGATGGCTTCTCTCCTGGAAGTTTCCATTCTGATGATTCCCTCTTTGATTCAGTTAGATAACGACTTAAGGGAGTTTCATCCTCTGTTATCATGTTAGAAATTCCTCAACATGCTGTTCAAAAGTATTTATGTTCAGCAAACAGCATGCCTTTCTACGTTCCATCATTTCAGCAGAAGGGAACCGAAGAACAAATCTTGAGCAAAGGTTTCGAATTCCCAAAGCTTTGAGACGTTCGCTAATGGTTCCAACACTACAATTGAATTTGGTTGACAACTCCCTTGCTGTTATTAGTCGGTCGCTCTGAACTTTTTCCATCAGATCCTCGTCGATAGAAATTTCTATAGGTCTTCCTTCTCTTGCTTCATCGACGACTGAAACTCGACCACCTTTGAATTCTCTTGCCCAATATTTAACATTCGAGTGAGAAGGAGCACTTTCGCCATAGACAGCATTGAATTCATTGAATATGTCTTCAACAGAAGTCCCTTTTAAAACAAAAAATCGAATGACACCACGATATTCAATTTGCGAGAATCCCAACGTCATTTTCGTCAACTTCGATCAGAAAGCACACAGATCGTGTTGCACATTGAACAATGCATTGTTGTGCACGGTGCGCAGATCAACTTTTTGGGAAAGAAAAATGTCCATAAAAACGGAAAGTTGATTCTAGACCAAAATTTTGCAAGAATTCTGAATTTTTAAGTTCGAAAATCTTTCATCTAGCTATTCAAAAGATGCAGCCGATTTATTGATCAGTATCGATCTGATTGACTATTGGTGATTGATTTTGTTGAAAAATGCATCTAGAAATGCTACAAGAATGAATTCTAACCTAATTTGCAACGTAGAATTCGAATATGGCATCAAAATATTTCGCTGATGAGTCAATATGAAGATAGAGGCAAAATATTGATCAGTATTGATCAGATTGATTGGTGTGATTGATTTTGCTAAAAACTCACCTAGGAATGTCGCAAAAATGAATCGTAGTCTAACTTATAACGTAGAATTCGAATTTCACATCAAATTTATGCCCTGATAGGTCAACATCAAGATAGGGACAAGATATTGATCAGTATCAATCAGACTGATTGGTGTGATTGATTTTGTTAAAAATGCATTTGAGAATGCCGGAAGAATAAATGCTACTACCGAAAATGTTGCGTTGAATTCAAATTTCGCGCTCTTATAGGATAAGATAAAGGCAAGATATTTATCAGTATCGATCTGATTTATTGGAGTGATTGACTACATAATACAGTATGTCACATGAATACTAACACAAAATGATAGAAATGAATGTATGTGTTAACTTGAACTTACTATGTGATGCACATGCCATGATACATGTATGATGTGCTAATGAAAGCAGTGACAACAATCAAGTAAAACAATCTCAAGCTGTTCAGTGTAGTGATCGGAATGAACAATGCTTGCGGCGTAAACAAATCGACGATTGCAGATAGAGACCACCCACGCGCATGCAGCAGCTGCATGACTGCATTGTTATTTCATGATTAGTCACACTCCGCCTTAGTTCGACCGACAACACAAGGAGGATCAATCAACTTTTTAGTCAACAACATGTACCGTAGATGACCAGTAGATCCGTTTCTTAACGAAGCGCTTTCTCTGTAAAATCATATGATCAAGTACAAGGTAGGGCCTACAGTAGATTCTGATCAAGATAGGAAAAAATATTGTTGATAAACATAGAAAATGAGTAGCTACAGTGTATAGCCTACATGTATTTACAGCACAAAAGACGGATAAGTATTTCGATAAAAAATCAATCAAATTCATGCTGATCAATATATTGTATCTATCTTCATAATGATTCATCATTGGCTTATTTGGATGTGAAATTTGAATTCAAACCCACCATTTTCGGTAGTAGCATTTATTCTTCCGGCATTCTCAAATGCATTTTTAACAAAATCAATCACACCAATCAGTCTGATTGATACTGATCAATATCTTGTCCCTATCTTGATGTTGACCTATCAGGGCATAAATTTGATGTGAAATTCGAATTCTACGTTATAAGTTAGACTAGGATTCATTTTTGCGACATTCCTAGGTGAGTTTTTAGCAAAATCAATCACACCAATCAATCTGATCGATACTGATCAATATTTTGCCTCTATCTTCATATTGACTCATCAGCGAAATATTTTGATGCCATATTCGAATTCTACGTTGCAAATTAGGTTAGAATTCATTCTTGTAGCATTTCTAGATGCATTTTTCAACAAAATCAATCACCAATAGTCAATCAGATCGATACTGATCAATAAATCGGCTGCATCTTTTGAATAGCTAGATGAAAGATTTTCGAACTTAAAAATTCAGAATTCTTGCAAAATTTTGGTCTAGAATCAACTTTCCGTTTTCATGGACATTTTTCTTTCCCAAAAAGTTGATCTGTGCACCGTGAATGGTTCAGTTGACAACTCATATAGTCACATGGCCGCGCGCGTAATAGTCAATAACAGCGCATAAGAACAATAGTGGCTCATTATGACTGCTAACACTAACTAACTGCCTGACAAGTGATGAATGAATAAGTAACTGAGGTTAAAAAAATAAGAATTTGAAAATTTATAGTTCGAAAATATAAGATTTTTTTGTATGTTGACAATTTGTATGTGCCATTACTACTTGCTACTAGTCAGGATTTGAAAACTACAATTGAGGCACTACATGAAGTTATGAACCACCATGAAGGGTTTGATGCCAGAATGTGCCGCTTTTAGAAATTAAATACGATGATTTAGTCATTTTGATCACTCATCTCATCTGTCATTATTTCCAAGTTAGGAATAATATTTGACTTCTGATTGTGGTATTTCCATATTTCCAGACTTCAGTACTGATATTAATGTCCGCCCAACCTTTGGTAAAGAGAATTTGGTTGTTAAGTAAATCAATAGATAAAGAAGCTATTTGAAGGTGGAAGGGAACACTCACTTTACTAGCTCAGAGAAAGTGTGTGCCCTTTTTAGGGAGTGCATGTCTAGTTACATTTCAGGATCGCTGAGACGACAGTGGATCAAGAAACTACAACAAGAAGAAAGAGGAGAGACAGAAGAAGCTGATGATGATGACGAACGTGAACCCGCAAGCAAGAGACGTAGAATTGACAATGTGAGTTTTCGTGCCAGTTTTTCTTCTACATATCACAACATTCTGATCAGAGATACTACTTAATATCAGTACTACGAATTAGACATCTTTTTGCGACAAGTGTGAAAACTTTTGCATTTCAGGGACAACAGTCAGCCGAAGATCCTCTGTTTTGCGTCAATGTTCAACGTTTGGAGGCCTTGTGGAGAGACGAGATAATCATAGAACGTGTTGAGCATCGCACTGAATCGGTAAGTGCATTCATAATTCATAATAGATGCCTAATAACAAAAATCAATCGATTGTAGACTTGTTCAAGTTTCATGCGCTACTTTTTGAGTCGATCTCGTGATGACAGGCCGGAGTATCGTCCTGAATGGGAATCCACCAGTGTTCACGTATCTGAAGTCGAGGTGGGAAGTGAACATTCTTAGTTATCATTAAATCATTAATTTTGACCATTTCGTTGTAATTTCAGCTTCGCCGGAATCTGCCAGCTGATCTGGCTGCCTTGCCCGCATCCCATATTGATCAATGCCTTCGACTGCTTTGTGAGGATTCAGGAACCTTCCTCATGAAAGTGGAGCAGAGCGGAGGTGGTGGCATTCTCGTGTGCCGTATCCTTTTCATTGCTATTCTTTACTGATCTCGGTCGCCTGGTGCATTTCACAGAAATGCGCGCGGTTGCAGGCGTTGAATTTGTTGAACCCTGACAAAACATATTTCAACCGACCACGAATTGCAATAAGTACAAGAGCAGGGTCATATTTTAGAGATAACATAACACTTGTCAACATATTAAAAGGTAGGATAGTATAGTTATGCCGCTGTCATACAGAATATGGCGTCATCCATCTTCCATTTGGGAATTCCCTTTAATTGCATGTAGAAAAGAAGACAACCTATCACACAGGAAAAGTCAGAAGGCGTCGTCCATCGGATCGACTGATGAAATTCATTTCCAGGCGTTAGCCGCGAGACTGTTCTAAAAATAGAACGTGAAGTGACGTCTGAGGAAAGATATAGGAAGCTGTCATTTGTGAAGAGAAGCAATCAGAAAGCAGCCTTTGTTCACAATGTCGAACGAGGACGAGGATCAAGACAGTGCAGTCACAACAACGGTAAATACTGAAACATAGCGCTGACTGCATCGGAAATGGATTTACCTAGTGTGACTGCGGTAGGGGGAAGATGGGCGATGGAAGGCGGAAGACAGCAGATGAAAATCGTCTCATCACGCCTTATTGAAGACGCCTTATGAAGGATGTGTAAAGAGGCGAGTGACATGGAAGATGGAAGATGCCTTATTCTGTGTGATAGCGGCCTTAGTGAAACCCCATGAATTGTCTTGTTGGAGTCACGTGTCTTCTCGAAATATAATTACATGTATTCTACTCTCATGCGAAAATACAAGTGATGGAAAGTTAATTTACTTCTTTTCTAAAAATTATTTAAGGCAAGCAAGCAAGCAAGGTAATAATGTGTGTAAATGTGTTTTTCGTGTTTCAGTGATCTGAACTTCCATGCGTTTTCATAAGAGACTGGTTGTAGTAAATGATCATTGCTCTATGGAAGAACACACAGTTTCGTGTTCCAGTCTGCATCAGTTAACATAGACATATGCATAAGAAAGTGTTATTCAATGTTTTAGAAAAGTATTCGTTTATTGATGGAGAAGCTCTTTGATTTGTGGCTCAACTTGTACAAATGTGCGCCAATTTGCATCTACAGATAGTGATATGTGCTTTTTAACGTTTTTTAACTAGTGGCAATGACTGAGAAATCTAGTCGCTCTCAGAAACTAAGAAAATACTTCTGGATTTGATGAATGCCATATAATGAATTCATACATAGGTGTACTAGTAGTCACCGCAACTGTAGCCGAAATTGATAATGAAGTCGCAATACTCGTGCAGCTGTAAAAATTGCAGAATTTAAGAAAGTAAATTGTGTATTGTTTCACAACTTGTACAGTGCACATGATTCGGTGAAAACTGACAATATGAAACCGAGCAAATACAGACAGATAATAAAGTATAATGTAAAATATTGGTAAGCATAGAGTTTTAGATATAGAGAAATGAAAATACTATTTACAAAGCCTTTTTTTAGCAAAAGGAGACTGAAGCGAGAAGCAATACGTTGATCCCGAGATATAAACATATCCCTTTACGGATGAGCTCCATCGTAAATACTATCAAAAAGTTGTCTGCAGTATCGAGGATTGAATTTGTACAAGGAAGACCAATGATAAGGTAAACTCGACGTTCAAGACGCAACAGTTCGTTCAACAAAAATTGAGGAGCATTACAAAAGTTGGGGTAGGCGTATAGCATCATGGAATGTATGAAAGCATTGTAACATACATTATCATTAGGGCAATACCTCACCCTTAAAGGAAAGCTATTGTATCATAGCTTTTAAAGCAATCGGTCGGGGTAGAAATACGTGTAAGTTTACATAAGAGTTTAAAGATCCGTATTTTGCTCGACCACTTATTGAAAATATGGATAAATACGATCAGATAAATAAAATTGTTACCCTTGTCGAAGGATCACGTCGGAAATTTGGCAATGTTGTTTTTGATTATTATTTTCAATAAATGGCAGAAGTAATACAGATCTTCTATCTCTTACATAAACTTTTGCATGATTCTACACATATGGATAATATGCTAATGAATATTATCTATAAGCGCCCATGTTGCTGAAAAACTGAAAGTAACGGAGTGTCAACTACTCTTAACAATCGCTCATGAATGTTTGTAAGCGTCCTACAAAAAATGTAGTTGTGGGATTAATTGTGGCGATTATCGTTATTTTTAAATGCATTTCTCATCGTCTCTATCTCAATCTCTAGATCTCGCATGAACCGCAATTCAGTTGTCCTGATGTGGAAATTTCCTAACTCAATTGTTGTTCTGATTCCTTGAGCTTGAATAAGAATAGCTCCGGTTTTGTTCTGGAAAGCATTCGAACCGAAGATCCTCATAAAGAACGGGAACTGTTTCCTTACCGTCTCTTAAGTATCTCTCATGCGTTCTTTCAGTGTGTATTGAATGGAATATGTGATTGTCTGTTCTTCTTTATCGTCATTTCCTGAACTGTCCAACAGCATATGAAAGAACGTGGGGAGAAATTACTATGGAGATCGTGGAATCAGCAGTCCAAGAACGGTTAGGTGCTCAAGGGAAGCGTGCGTTTCGTCTTATCTTCTCTGAAAATTACGTCACTTTGCCGTTTGTAAGTAAACAAATTGTTTGATCCATAATTGTACATATTCTGACATACAGAGTGTTAAAGTTTGATTAAGGGGCTGTTCAATAATAGTATAATTGGATATTTTGTAAACATGCACATACGTGTATATTGGTCACCCCTCTAAGCGCCTTGCCGATTGGATTATGTAATCACTAGACTTTCGCCCCTCCCAGCGGTCTTACTATCATCGAAGTAGGCATCGGCCGTTTCATTTTCCAGTCATGTCATCATTTTCTCCAAATAAGTTGGGTGTTTATGGTGACTGGAAGATAAAGTTAACCAACTCTCTCGACTTACCTGGAGGAGAGCCATCAGCTGCCCTTCCTCAGGAGCTTGGGAGTTCAAAAGGGAGCAAGAGATGGTTGTAGCATAATTAATGTTTTGGTTGCATCGAAATGTGTTGAAGCTAACATATCGGACAGTGGCGTATTCAATTACTACAAGCAGATGTGAATGAGTGGAAGGCCGACGGTTAACCGACCATCAATAGAATTGTGCTGTTTTACATCGCAAAAAGTTAGCTTTCTCTGATAATCACCAGATAACGTCCCAATTTATTTTTTTTCAGATTGAAGAAAGAGCTTTGTTGAACTCTGTAGTGAGCCGGCAATTTGTGTATCGCCTGCAGGATCAAAATTTCATCAAGAAAGTCGTAAGTATCGCAGACTATTCTTTTGACTCACATTCATGCCTATGTTTTTATCTTCAGGAGTTGTCGAAAAGCAATGACTTCAGTACAACAGCCACACTGAATGTGTATCACGTGGATTTGCCAGCCGTTGTAAGAATGCTGTTGCAATGGTGCTACCAAGCAATTCATCGCCTCATGATCTGTCGTGACAATCAGCTCATCAGCAACAAGTGAGACAATCCGAATTTCAGAGTTCAGTTTTTGTGCAGAAAGACATTGCTGCTGTCACGGAATTCGGGGTGATAACTCGGGCGCCGCCACGTGGTTTTCTGGAGGGAAAGAGGCCGAAAATAAGATTCTTTGTCGATGACCGTATAACTACTAATGACACACTTCCTATTGAATTCTTTAAAACAGACCACCTGACAGTTTGAGCATGCCAAATAGTTCCCTATGGTTTCGCTTTTTTTATATTGACTTTCGTCATGACCTTATATCGCACTTTTCTGTCCGCTTTCACAAACTCGACCACGCTGCGGGTGATTCAACACAGTGCAGCACGTTAAATGATGCTATGTACATATTTCATATGTGGATGAGCGTGTGTGCTTGAACTGAATGACTTGAGTGGTCAGAAGCTGTTCAATTTTCGTAACGAAGCATCAGTATAGAGCTGTGAAATACCGGTATTTCTTCCTTTCCAACATACATCTGAGTAAAAGAAATCTGGCGTACTTTGGGCCTATTGTCTATCATATGCCAGCTGTCTATCATAGTTGCTATGACAGTTGGTGTTTGATAAAGACTTGATCTCACCATTTGACACCATGAGTCGCATGCAAGCGTCTGCAGCTCATTCAGTCGGAGCAGCAAGTCTAGATACCCTGGCTTGGTCGTGGTTTCAATAGGCCGGTTGCCCGTACGAGCTTCTGCAGGGAAAGAGGCGACAATGGGACTTTCACACATGCATAAACGCCCTATAGCCTCTCTGTTCTGCCTGATTCCTCTTCTTGTCAGACAGAATCATAGAAAGACACATAATGGGAAGCAGATTGAAGCTTACGGTAAAAATGAAATTTTCGGTGTTTTCTCCGATTAAGTAAGGAGTACCAAGTCTAAACCCAAACGCTCTGGCATGGAATGTCTTCAAATAATTTCCTATGGTGTGTATATGTTATTATCATACTTCTCATCGGTGATGTAAGCGAGAATGTGGCTAAATGCAACTAAAATTGGAAAACATGTGTTAGGATCTGGATGTGTTTAGTTTTCATTGATAAAGATACATGGACACACGAGCTTATAACCTGAAAACATTCCATGCCAAAAATGACCTTAAACTTAGTATGAATAGAGTACGCGTAGATTCGGAGCTATCATGTACATAATTCTGTGAGTCTCATTCCGGCCTCTTCTCTTACAGAAACATCCTTACGGCAACAGTACAAGTCCATCTTTTGCACAGCAAAGAACGTTTACTCATTTTTTCATTGTAAAAATGATAATTGCAAATACTTGTCACTGGCGATGAGAGTATTGACAAAGAGCAAGTGGTCACTCTTTCCTTGTTTGAAACATCCATAAAAAGAGGCCTCTACATATATATCAAAGGACCAACGTCGTATTTTGAATATGACTAGTTTCCTATGAATATTATTATAGTCTTGCTTTGATTCCTTCAATAGATGATTCGCTATTATTTCGCTCATTTCGAACCGATTGACAATGTGATGTAGGCCTAGTCCAAGCGCGTGAGTTTTATTCACATCCACTGATTACTTATATAGTTCGACTGTTGACATTCGTTTTGAATTTGATATATTCTGTATGGCAGTGCATTCGAAATTCTGAGTCAGTGAACGAGATTTTGAGCCGCTCACTAGTGAACGTGTGAACTGAGCAAACGGGCTTTCTAGTAGCTGTTGTTGAACTGAACTGAACTAAGGTTTCTCAAATTTCTACTATTGCTGGCGAGAAATGTTTTCTCATATTTGCATTACATTATTCACATGATAAATTTGAAATGAGATTGAGGACTCAATTTCAAGTGGTCTCCGTTATGCTGAGGTTATACGAGGGATTGATCAACTTAGGCTAAGGACTTTTTTCATTTTCGCGAAGGTATGCGAATGCATGCGATGCTTGTGTGAAAATGTAGAGGGCTTTAAAATTTGAGTTTGGCTGAAAAATTCACCCAAATCGTTCTTCCTGCTTCTCTAAATTCAATGCGGTACAATATAAAATTTTCAGATTGACTTCAGGAATGCACCACTATTTCACTAAGCCTTCGAAATATACGAGAAATAGGCCTATATAGATGATTACTATCGGCAACTGAAAATAAATGGAATTACAGTATATGTCAACTAGTTTCCGGGATATTCATATTCATATTCCGTTCATATACTAAGTTGACAATAACCGACATTCGCTAAACCATTTTGGGCATTAAGTCCTCTAAGAGGGAGAAATAAATATGCGAAGACCCATTGTGAAACACGATTGAAATTCCAGTCCATATAACCTTACATGAACATACGAGAAACTTACATGCACTTATAGACAATTTTGAAGCATTTAATGAAAAAATAATAATCGACAAGAATTGTGATGCATAATTCATGCTAAGACTGTATGACAGCGTGTTCTTTTCGTTTTCTTCAATGGAACAAGTTTGCAGAGTGAATGACCAGAGGCATCAATGTCTGTATAATTTTTTTCTGTTCATTATTCAATCATGGAAGGAATTACACATGTATATCATGTAAGCACATTGTTTGATTGATACTGACACGCCTGCTGAAGTTGACAAGACTATCTGCTAAAATTTTAGCTGCTTGTTGAGGTATTTTCAAATTTGGAGTCATTTTATAAGGATTTACTTCTTAAGTTAAAGACGCTTGTTTTCCTCTGAGTTCCCAAAGCTGCAAACTTTCATTTAGAAAATTTCATATTTATGTTTCAATTTTGACCATTATCTTACGTATTTTCTACCTAACACCAAAGACTTCTCGATCCCATTGACATTCAAGAAGTTCATGTCTAAGACTTACGGCAGAAAGAAAAAATTGCAGTCGGCTAAATCACATTGCATTCCATATTTTTCGAATCAGATAAAATCAGAAAAAATACCTCCTTTCAAAAGTTTATCAATGTTCATAAGCCTCGGAAAGTTGTGAAAAGTCAGCAACAATTGACATTCACAATTCATCCGCTGATCAATTTAATTGTGAGAACTCCTAGATTTAGCTCTCAAATTTTTGAGAATAATTTGCAAGTTAGTAACTTTCGCGGTCAATTTAGCATTAATTCAACATATTGTCTTCTGACAAATCAATATATGCCTACATGTAATGGTGACGATGCGAAAATGATTGATATTGAATGACTTCAAATACAGGTTAAATATGCCTGAGACAGATAGTCTAAATCGCCTATTTTTGACCAAGATTTCATTGGGTCTCGGGATTCGTTGAAAAATGCCATTAAAATTAAGGGGGTAACCCCTAGGCCATGAACAATGCTGAGGTGTGAAGGTATGACAGGGATGTGCTTGCGTGGGATGTATGTGCGGAATGACAGGGACCATGGCTGGGCCACCTTTATCTAAATCATTGAAATTTTTAAGTTAGTAGTAAGTAAAAGGCGCATCCTAGCTCATTTTCCGGATTTTTCATCAATTTGCACTTGCATCCCTGTATTTTGTAGCAGCTTTACAGTTTTATAAGTGTAAATATGGATAGTTAAATAATAAACAAAGGAAATTGTTTTGAAAATGACAGAATATAAATAATAGTGATTATAACATTGCAAAGTATGATACGATCGAAAAGCGCAATTACCTTATCTACCGAATATTCGACAAGCACATCAGAAATATACCGTCTAGCCAAGAACTGGCCGAATTGACATTTTTCAATGAACTGAACGGCTTAGCTGAAAATTAAAATGAACGGTAAACTGAGTGAACGACCAAAATCGCCTAATAAACGGGGAACTGAGCGAAATGAAAAAATGACCTCGTTCGAATACACTGCTGCATAATACATGTACATTCTATTTCACTTGTGTCGATACAAAAAGTTCAGATATTCAACTTAGCATTGTAACATTTTTTTCAAATTCCAATTGAAGTAATTTACAAGATCTCCCAATAATATTTGTAGACGACTTTTTGATAAACAATTGCGTGTGGACGCACTCATTGCAAGTATGGACGAACAGATCTCCACATTGGAGGACGATGTAGATGAGGACAGTGAAGAGTTGCTGGAGCAACTAAAAGAGCAAAGAGAAGAAATCCCCAAGGCGATAACTCCGTCGGAGCGATTGCAGCTGACCCGTGCTCACAACTCCGTTCAAAAGTGAGTTCTTGGTTTTCTTTCAACTGAGATAATTCAACTTAGCGTCTTTATAAGAAGGCAGTCCTTGAGCAAAAACATGTTGATTATTCTAGAACAGCATCTTCATTACTCACCACTTGAATGAGTATTATCTAGGCTTGGAAACGTGTTCACTTTACACTTAAGCCCACGCGCACTATGCGACCTGGTTGAGACGCTTAGATGACACCGTATTAATTAGGCGATCAGCCCGCTAACCCGGGACTTCAATTATTTGTCGCATGTGATGTCTCATATTGCTGGGCGATGTTCTTTTTTATGGTCGCCTGTGCAACGCTGGCATTTTTAGTGGTTGCGACGACCAAGTGCATAGACATCTTAGGAAATCCCTATATTCACTGTGTTGTGACAAAACTTTGTTGGTCACCTAGTACATGACAGTGACCCTGACATGCATGTTCTAGCTGCGCTGCCAAATGTCCTGATTAGGAATTAGTCCCGATACATTTGATCTGGTCTCCTTTACAAAGTGTCGATCAGGAGCGACTAAGATCGTTCTCTGATTATTTTCGCAGCAATTTGGGAGGGTAAATAATCAGGGTGCGATTTCCATCAAGGGAGCATGAGTAGCCTAATCATCTTTTGATAAAAGTTAAGCTTTTTCTGTCGAATTGTTGCTGTTGATACACAAGTGCATAGTTACTTATCATAAGCCATCATTCTTTTACTCAATTGTCTCATTTACTTGCATCTAAAGTTAATAGTTCATGCATATCTTGCGTTGCAACTGGTCTGCTTACTGAGATAACTTAGAGATGTCCTTGTCTCGTATTGAAAGGAGAAATGCCTTGTCTACTACTCATGGTGCTACACTTGTATTTTTTGTCTTACAGATTGTCTCAAGCGGAAGTAGAATTGGACGAACAGATATTCATTCTCGAACGTTATATCTTCTTCCTTCTTCCTGTAACCCTCCAACCTGATAATAAATGAAAACTGTGTGTGAAGTGAAAGACTTTTATTATGCGACGACAGTATCAAGTCAGAGATCACGAGCCTTTAATCCGCAAAACGGCGAAGGTTAGGAGCAGGAGAATTGAGCTCCAACAGATTGCAGCCACGAAACCCAAACCGACGGCAATACTTTCCAATCCGAGACCTACAAGAAGAACATTTTTGTTTTTATGTAAATATATTTTAGCTGGAGAACGTGTAGTTTTGAGAAAACGTTGAGCATGCGCACAGATGGCTAACAGTCTATGACGTTCATGTCAGAAAATTATACAACTGCGCGTCGGGCGACTAGGAAATTTGGGGAACCCAGTTGGACTAATTCAATGACAGACCTTTATATCTCTTACTGACTTTCAAGAAGTTCTACCAATAGCTTCATAGAATATTGTGTCGCTTATGTAGTTGTGTAACTCATTTGGTGTACGTGCATAGTGTATAAGAATGCAAGCAATGACTTACACGATTACTGTTGTTTAAGAGAAACTTAAAAGTATGCTTTTCATAGGCACAACTCTAATCAAGCGACTCAATTTTGATGCACTTGTGTAACATAGGCAAATTTAAGGTGAAACTCAGCGCTGTGTTTCGACGTGCTTCTCTAGTCTAAAATCCTGATTTAGGAATGGGATGTTGATCGAATAAGCTTATTCATTTTCATAACACGGTACATGTGTAACATCGGATATGCTTATTCGCCGATAGGCCCTGCTCGTGCAGATTAAGCACTTTTCCGATCTTCAAGTGACATAAGTAGAGACTAATCTATACTTAATCAAGATTGAAATCGGCGGTATAGTGGGGACAAAATATCCGGCAATCTCTTGGATCTAAATGGGTTTTAACAACTATTTTTTATCATTAATCAAGAAAGTGAGGTAAAAGCAGAGCCTTTAGAAATCATCTCACTCCAATACAATATTATTTATTTATAATAGAAGAGATCAGTTGACCCGGCCTACAATCGACTGTGGCAACTTGGATTTTTTCATGTCGTCAACATGGTTGGATCCATTAATCCCAATACCCGCAAACTTGAGGCACTGTCCTCAAGTTTTTGTTAAAGTGTGATTTCTCGAAACTTTATAGTCCTCTTAGTAGCGTTTTAATAAGTCGTTCACTGTGTTTGCGGGAATAGTCAACATGAAATCCTTGCCGCATGCGTCAAGCATTAAACGAAAACTACAGTAGGCTATGTTGTGAGCAATTATGTCTACATCACATTCAGTGCGCGGCGATTCAAATTGTAATCTGCTCTGTGTGGAGTTAATCAGGCACATTTAGTAAATTCATCAGTTAGTTAATTTCATCTGTATTTAGGTACATAGGCCATATGCATGTTCAAAATATCGTTTTGTATTGGGTTTTATGAGTCAGTATTCCAATAGTATTCATTTTTGGCTTACAATGACTCCCAAAATATTGTAGATCTAATATCAATGGATTTAATCATTTTATTCATCGATACGGTAAGTGAGTCTAACACGCAAAATGCAGAATCATGGTCACAATCAGATTTTGGAGAGTGCAGTTTTACTCACTCGGCTTTGAAATTCAGGTGAGCAAGGCGTCTTTCAAAAAAGAATCAATCATTCGACGCGCTTTCTTTTCATTAGAAATAACTTACATATACAACAACACTACAACTTACATATAACTTAAAAAATAAAACAGTCTCGGATTCAATCCAACTGCTCCAAATTAATCAATCGAATGCGGTTTTCCTTTACTCACTCGGAAATTAAAATGTAGGCCTACACATGTAGCAGTATCACATTCGATGGGAAAGAGGAGTCGCATCACTGTCATTTATATCACAGTCGTTTTTTCACTTCCACAGTTTTCAAAATCATCTTCGCAGCGGCTGATGTGATCACTCTCTCCCCACGTGGCTTCACTACTCATGGTCAAATCGTCACACAGTGTGATACGGGTGCGTGAATACTGTGAACATTCAAAACTAAAAGACCAATCATGATTAGCAATCATTGCATTCTATTTGAATTTGGATGGCAATGAGATTCGACGATAATATCCCGTCAAAGCGGACAGCGTGTGACGATTCAAATGACGTATCATGATGTATCTCATCACGCAATGATATCTGTGTATAGACGAGCTATGTGCGCAATCGCACTCCAAACTCCAATTCAAATTCACCATGGCGCAGCGAACGGTTTAAGGTGATTTAGATCGAAAATTTGAGTATAGGCTGCACCGGGAAAAAGAGAAGTTCAATCTTGAATGAGCTTGACCTTTTATCTGTCCTTCGAGTAATCATAGTTTACGACCATTGAAAGAATACAATTGGATTCAAAGATGGAGGACATTATTAGAGTTGCTCAGCTAATGCTTTTATTTGTAATTCACATCCATTATATCCAATGAACGTCGATTTTTGCTTTAGCCTATAGCTTATATTCATAAGAAGGTCAATAGCGGCGAAAAAACATTCTCTATTCGTGATGACAAATAATCCAGAAAATCTGTGAACCGCTGATCTTCTAATTAATACGACCCTTTCCCCGTTCTATTTCATTTTAACTTTCCCTGCACGTATTCTACTGAACTACTACCACAGTAACTAGTGTTGCATACATAATAAAATCTTAAACTTATAAAGTTATTATATGTTTGATACATTCCGACTGTCACACATTTCGTATGTAAATTATGCTACTTTCTGACATTTTCGAGGATCATAAAATAGAAAAATAGAATTCTAATCAAATCGCGCAAAATCGTCCTATCAGTAAACTCAGATAATTTTGATAAAAAACACTAAAAGAAATGTACCATATCCTGTTTCAGGTGAAATGGCCCATACTATTGGCTACCGGCATATTTTTTTAGCAAAAACTAAAAAGTGTATCAAAACTGCGAACAATAATGATGGACATTTTCTAATACTCAACTTTTGAAGCATAGGCTGACGTGGAAAACTCCTACACGTTCTATTGGATTTCTATTAAATTTCTATTCTTTATACTAGCCTAAGTTGCTATTACAAAAGTTGAATAGTATGATTTCAATTCATATGAGACACAGCAAGGCTAGCGCCGCTTTTAGACCATTTATTGCATACCGCTCACCGGCAACTGCTTTGGCTGGTCGGAAATGAAAGTTGATTATTTGATTGGTAATCAGTGCCCGCTGATACTCACTTCTCATGCCTCGCTATTCTATCAGCTGTCGTCGCCGTCTTGAGCATAGTCCTTGGTCTTGAGGGTTTAGTTGACTATCAAATCAATTAATGTCAAAACTGATAGCACAGCTTATAAAGACCTGGTGGATAATAACCTTCATTCGACTTTAATTTCGCAATAGTTGAATCGGCATCACGATCTCTAGGCTATCTTTGGCATTTCGGAGAGCTGCCTAAAGCAGAAGTCGGATAACCCGAATTATATTAGATTGTAGAGCGCTCTCTCGATTTCATTTTCATTTTTCATATCATTACTTGTATTAAATTCTACTTTCACCTACTTTCATTTCTTTATTTAATGATGACTTTAAGTCTCCAAAATTGTTCCTCGTTCTATGCGTTTTTGTACATCAAGTGTCCATGCACTGAGAATGATTGAGTACTGAGCCTAGCTCTAATGTGTTTTCATATTTCTATACTTTCGAATGAGCAAATAGGTCTCATGAGTACATACCGCGTAGCATAACACTTCGCAACGCAATGATTGGAGTTGTCATCGGAAGATAGACAGAAATCGAAGCCAACCAACTCGGCATGCCTTGAATTGGCCAAATCACACCTGCCAAGAAAAACGGATAGTATGAAAGTATTAACTGAGACATCTACAGCAATAATCTTGCATGGCATTTGATTTTCCCGGCAAAAATTACTAAAACATGTTACTAGACTATATTGTGAAAATCAGGAATCTTAAGTTATGTAAATACTCAATGATCACACTTTAGTGTAGAAGAAAGATAGCCGTTCTGTTTCTTAACCATTTTAAAAAATTATATAAACTTTTTTGAAACGTCTCGTAGAACCACGGCGTTATGAATATAATAGTATACTCATTTTAACAATTTTAACACATTTTATCATTTTGTCAACGTTTAAATGTATTAATCCATTTTATCAACACACAAGAATAGAATTTAAATAACATGCTTCACTCTCGGTTTCAATGTCGATAAAATAAGTGTCGGTATGTGTATACATGAACGTAGGCTTTATTACGCATCGGCTTTCTAAGCAACTTTAGTCTGGTGATGGTTATTACTGAAAACTGATGCAATTTGTCCTTTTAACATTACAACGAAATTATCGATGCTTTCAGAGCTTGCGAAGCATTTTTTTAGAACTTGTGAAGCAGCCAGCTATCAGTGGACTACCCTCACTATGATGGTATATATTTGATAGAGCATATTTGTATGCTCGTTGCCTTGACTGCACACTACAATGTATAGGCACATATGTTGCTTCGCATCTTACAGATGTTAGGTGCTTGTTACCCTTACTGCGAGTAACAAATTATAAACGACTTTGATGTGCATCACAATTTTCTGAAAATTTTGTCATGGCATGATCCTATCATGCCATCGAGTCAGCATCTCCTTCACTAGGTGGCAGAGTAACTCAGTTGGTTACGGACCGCGCTTCGCTACGCAGGTGCGAAGAAGGTTCAGGTTTCGAATCTGTCCGCCTGGTGAGAGATGTACCACCCATTCTTTTCAGAAGTCACTGACCCAAACTTGGACCTCTTGGTAAAGTAATGAATATGAAGGCTGTACTATCCTGATATTGTCAATATGACTTCACGCCTTAGGTGTGACAGAGAAAAGTAAAAAATCCACCTTGAGTCATTGAGTTGGCTTCAACTTGAATTAACATGATGACATCATTAATCGTAAATGCGGTTATGATGACAAATTTGTCAACATTCCCTCGGTCTAAAACCCAGGTTCGAGACCACTCATGCATTCTTGATCCAAATTCTGTCGGCACCAAGCTGATAGGGAAATTTAGGTCTGAATATGTTAAACGAATATATATTATGCTTACCGCTAAGCAGCATGTTCGGATACACAGTTCCTAACGCCATTTGAATCGCAGTGTTCTCGTCCCGGCAAGCAGCCGATATAAGGAACCCTGTGAGGAGAAGCGCAAATACAAAAAGGCGAGAATGCAGATACAAAGAGCGAAACTTACCTAAGGCCATGCCATAAAATCCTAGAAAAAGGGTGAGTAAAATGACGAGGACAAGAGATCCCCGACAAGGAGCCTGCAATGAAAACATTTTGTATTTTACACAAACAGTGACAAACACGAGCGGGCAGGTTATCTCCTTGGGTGTACCCCGATGCGGAGTGGGCGTCCACATGTGAGACGGAAGTGTGGGCTTTATTAAAGCTTCTTTCATGCATTGAATGCCCCTACATTTTCATTTAATAGTCTTGCAACTAGACCAACAATTATTCCTACTTTGTATGTGGATGGAACACAACCTGATATACAGTGTACTGAATGTACCTATGCCATTTACCGGTTCTAAGAAAAAAAATGAAAACCTGTAGAGTGGACGACATCCCGTAAAATCAATTAATACGACGATTCTATCAATTTGAGAACTCACGTGAAAGATCAAGAGAGAAAATATGAGAAGGACGGCAGCTTGTACCATCATGACAAGAAATTGTGTGAAGATATGAGCCATAAATATCTCCACCGATCCAACTCCTGAAAGGGGGAAAATATGTCAAGACAACGATAGGATGGTTGGTTAGAATCGTATTGTTTCACCTGCCACATAGGTTCTGTCAAGCAACCCTTCTTTCCGTTCCATTACAAATGACAGCGCAGTTAGGCCAGTGGCCATGAAACAAATAATCCTGAAAAATTAAAGAATTTATAAAATGATGCCATATAGCATACGATTAAAAGTGATTACATAATCAGCATTATACTGTTTTCATCAGCACACATCCTCAGTTGAAAAATGGGTGCAGACCTGAAAGTCACGATTCGATCCAGTATCAGGAATTCCATTATTCAACTCATTGTACTTTGCATTCTATTTTCAAAGGAAGCACGTATTGATTATTACTAGATCACTAGCAATGATGACATGTCAGTAGTATATTAGTAGCAGTATTTAATGATGTAGTTATATGTTGAGCAGCCCAATCATGCTTCAAAATTGCATTATACGCAAGAGGAATTCGTGAAAATTTGCATATATACTCATTTTTTTACGCTGAACACAATCACGAAAATCTTAGTTTCGACCACACCAAATAAAAACTTTCCATAGAAATCCTAGCACTTTTAAAAGCCATTTTTTCTACACTCGGTCAGAGTACAAATTGATCTAAAAACAATAGATTTTCTACATCTCGTCAGAAGGACTGCATGATTGGGGTGCTGAAGAAACTGATTATTAGGATGAATGCTTGCATGCGTAAACGAAGTGAACCAAATGGAACTTGTATTGCTATATAATGTCCGTTGACCGTGACGGAACCTGTCCTCTACCGTTGATTTTTAAGGTATATGTTCAGAGGACCAATTTGTGTCGAACAGGAAACTCTTCGGTTTGTGCATTTTGGGTTCATGAGACTAGCGGGAACTTTGGACGAATACTTTGAACGCGTAAAACCGAAGTGATCTAAATGTAAATTTATACTTATTTATCAGTCTTTAGACCGAGACCCTCATTTTCTGACCGAGATCTTCAATTTTCAAACGTATCCTCTGACCGAGATTTTTTTAGGTCCTCGGTCCGAGATTCTTTTCGAGGTTTTTTGGAGATCGGTCAGAGTTAATTTTCGTAAATAAAAATTTCTTTTGCATAAGATGTAAAGAGCCAGGAGCCTGAAATTGCTGTGAAATTTCATCGATACCTAACAAAATTTCCTGTAAATTGTCCATATTCCATTTTTGGGAATAGTTAAATTCTCTGCTCGAAAAAACACCGGAAAATATTTTTTAAATCAAAATTGCACACTAAAAACACGATAAAACTATATTTTCTTTAACGGATTTTATAAACTAGCACACTAAGGATTCGTTTATTTCGGATTTATTTAACGAAGAATCAATATTCTTGAGTTTAGGTACCTACGTCAGAGACAGAAAAAAATTCTTCGAGAGGAAATTTGTTTCATTGGACAAGAAAAACCCCAGTAAAATTCATTTTTTTAATTGACCAAAGTATAACATTTAAAAAAAGACTTGATTAATATTGATTAGTTCTTTTTTCTCCATATTAACTTTTCTTCTACTATCTTCTTTTTCAGATGATATAAATATTAGTGGGTGTTGCTTTTTTGGTCTTTTTTCTTCGGCAAATTGTGGCTATTGGCTTAGAGGTCTTGGCTTGTGACTTTTTAAAAACATGCCATAGATAATGAGAGATCTTTACGGTTTAAATTAAAAAAAAATATTGAAATTTCAGAAATATGGTATTTTTTATTCAAAAGACAACTTTTCGTCAAATGTTGTGGATTAAATTGGATTTACCCAAGATGTGGCTTCATTGCATTGAAGGTAGAAGTTCATGCTTCCTTGGGATACAGCTCATACAAAAAATTACTGTTACGAACCTACGATTTCTATTGAACGCATCAACTCATGCAATGAGCTGCATCAGGTCAGCTGTCCTAAATTTAGGTAACGGAAACGATTAAGATTAAAAGTAATGAATGTTTTTTACTGATGACCACAGGCGTTATACAGGCCTAAATCTATCGACAAGCATAGTCTCTAGAAAAGAAGTTGTCATACTTAGATCTCAAATAAACATACGCCATTGCTCTGTTAAATGCAATTTTTTTTATTAATTTGCTTAATTTGGTTTTTTGGTTAAAACAAGACATTGCGAATTTCCTTAGGTTCGATAAATTTTTGATATCAATTCTTGTTCACCTTGAAAAACAGGTCTATTCTGAAGATTTTGCACTTCGGACAGACTTGTCAACATTATCACTTACGCTCTCAGAACGCAATAGAAGGAAGACAGTATGTTAAATAGTGTCTTATTCACATTGAATATTACAGATAAGCCATCGCCCTATGACCATTTTGATCTTGTTTTGTACATCTGATAAGAGATATAGAGATCGCAGTATATATGACAAAAGTACAATCATGTACGCATATCTCGATGCGAATGATGAAAAATGTACCTCAAAACAAATGTGGGAAGCCGTCTACAACACCAAGAAGTCAGTGAATTCACATAAAGATATTATTTGGCAACTTACGTAGCGATAATGCCCGGCGCCATGAAGTCTGTGAAGGTTGGATTGATCACTCCATATACAGGTTGCTCCACTTTGATAGGCAGTGATACAACAGCCTTAGGAATATGGAATTTCGCAAGCATTTTGTCTGCGGCATCAGTAAATGCTGCAATCATCTTTGTTTGAGTTACAATAGCGACCTGTTCGTCTGAAATATCAAGATACACGCAATTCATGTCAATTAAGGGTGGCAAAATTAGTGACATGGTAGACAGTTTATCAGCGATGTATCAAAGCAAATATAAAAATACACGTCTGATAGGATTCGAATGATCGCCTCGATTATCCTGACCAGCTGCTCTATTACTGAACTACAGACTATTATCTGCGCAAAACATGAGCTCGGAGATTCAAGCTTGAAGCATACCATGCCAGCCTGTACAGACTAACTATAGCCTGACAACATTTCTGTAGTAGCAGGTTTTCTCAATCGCATGAACCGCTTGCTCATTTGAGAATTTTACGAGCTATAGAGTCCATGTTATGTCTGTACGAAATATTTGCACTAGCCGCAAGATCCGACATATGGTTCCATTATCATTCTGTATTGCTTGCAAGAATTTTAAGTACTAATGAATTTCAGAGGCGATCTCAACTTGACTTAAATAAACATCAAACTGCACGCATAATGAAGCGGATCAGACCGCAAATTTCAATGTCAGACAGAGTCTGCTCTCACACCGCTCTCGTAAAATCAGGCAGATGACATTTCAAACATGCTCAATATACACAGCACACAAGTAGGCTACATTTTCCTCGTGATATCACTGTGGAATACGATGGGCAATTGAATATCAGTAAATACATGTATAATTTCAACTTACTAGTCATATCCAAGTATAGATGGAGTGAGCCGTCTTCTACAGTCTTATTCGTCAGCGCTGACTGATTGGTGAACCTAGAAGAACGAAAGAAGAAATTATGGTTTGACGTCACTACTCCCATACTGGGGACTTCCACGGTGCTGACATAGTCAGACTTCAATCTGGAGCGTTGTGACCCTTTAGTCCGGATGCCCTTCCTGACGCCTTCCAATGATCCTTTCGGGGCTCGACCTCTCGATCGAAAGATCGCTAGGCCAAGCACTTAACCACTGCTCCAAAGAGACCCCTCCCTACCTGGGAGAACAAGATGAAACAAATAACGTTATGAAATGCTGGTAAATGGCTTCCGCAATCAGAAGACTAATCAGAATCGTGATCGACAATCCTGTTTCAGTGACGTCAAGGAATAAGTCAGTTGTCTTGAAAAGTATGCAGAAACAGTCAATGGAAAGCCTACTTATAGCGTGCATGAATTATCATTTTTTCCTTCTATTGACGTTGAAGACCTTGTTCGATACAATTTTCCATAGTCATTATTTCAATTCGTCCGATTGCAACAGCAGCTTCAAATAAAGCGACTGAATATCAACAATCTTGTGCTGAAAAGTGCTCGAAGGCATGGCTTATATTCAGGGGTAATAAAATCGATCGCTCTTTAAAAATCAATTAATTCTAAATTTTGAAAATCATTTTTTCAGGTAATTGTAGTTAGTAATTTCACATTTTAAGGAAGCTAATTACGTTGTCTTTATTTTAAGAATATGGACTATAAAGGAATGTCTTTATGCTTATCATTGCTTTTATATAACATAAGAAATTGTTTTGAGAAATCAATTCAGTTCAAAAATGTGTAATTCAGTTACAAGCATCTTCAAAGTATTTATTCAATAAACTACTATAAATCGGCATGTTATCAACAATGTGCTATCATTCTGTGAACATTTGTGGACCTCTCGAACTTGTTTGTGCATTTCGCTTGCTTAAAATATATCAAAAACAAACATTTTTTGTCAGTTAATCATATAGAAACTATTGACCACATTTACAGACAATTACTTCATCCCACAACTCCCTGTATTGAAAATTTGCATCTATGATTTCAAATGCGACAATTCATCGCAGCTAAATTGAGTAATGTTAAAACAACACACTGATCACATACATGTAATTTTCCCGTCTGCTACACGGAAGAATTAGTTACCAATTGCAATTACAGAAATTCAGTTACAAAAAATCAATTGCAAAAAAATGAGAAGTTAACAAAAAATTAATTGGGATTACGAATAATCGTTAGTTGATTGATTGAAATTAAAGTGTCCTTGACATTTATAATTGTTCTTGCTAACCTGGAGAGGCAAGAAATACAGATGATTCTCGATACATGGAATTTCTAGGGACCTTTTAACCTCATTCATATATCCCAATTTAATGACATAGGCCTGTACTATTTTACGAATTGAATGAAATAGAGGGTCAAAAGCATAATTTAGATTGAAGGATGAACCATCATCTATTGATGTTACAGTTTGTTTGGGATGTTTCCGTAGATCCAGAATCGTCTGTTTTTCCTAGTAATTAATTTTTTAATTCTCTGATTGAAGCAATTCTGTATCTTGTTCAAATGTAACAAAAATAATAGTCCTCATAATGATAGTATTTTTAGCTACTCAATGCTTCATGACTGCTCAGTTACGATCGACAATGACATCGCTTTACTTTTAAAATGATATAGAATGATATCATTTTATATCAGTCTACTTTTTACAATTTTTTAATGAAATATACGTACGTAGGCCTACACCGTAAATAGATCTGGTCAAACGAATTTTTCGATTTACACTGCTATCATGCTACTTTTACTGCTCTTAGCAATGAAATTAAAATTAGATTGCATGCAGCATCGATGCATTCCAAATAATGGAAGACCGAAGAAAGCAGTTCAGTCATACAAAGCTTCTTGTATATCAAAAGTTAGGTAGGGCCTATGGCCTATAAGACATCGCAAGTTTTGATTTCAGCTTTATACAGTCGAATTACAAATATGCCTACAATATGCAGTTGGTTGGGCCAACAGTATCTAAAGTGTGAAAAAAGGTGAAAAATATTTAGATTACAATCAATGACTTCAAAAACATCAAGACAGCTATTAATGAGTTATTTGACAATTTGTGTGATAGACAGACTGACAGACATTAGTATGTTGCTTTTCGATACATGAATCAACCAGTGCGGAAGGACATGGGTAGAACAAACGAAATAGACTAAATTTGCTTCAATACAAAATGCAAAGAATCTATGATCAAAAAATATAATGGAACAAAAATTTTTGATGATATCATTTTATATCAATTTTCAAAAATAAATGATATAATTTTTCCTTAGAATAAAAAGATATCATTTTATCATTGCCGATCTTTGCTGCTCAATAAACATTATCATGGAAACAATGTAAAGCAGTGAGTGATTGCTAGAAGACAATGTGAGTTACTCTCGTTGCACCCTGCGATAGCCGTCATTCATCCTAAAATGAATTTATTCCGATTTCACATTCTAAATATGTTTAACCATGTACTCACTACGCAGCTATAATATTTATCGAGTTTGTTTATATTTCTGGATGATAAAATGAAAACAAGCTTTGTTGTGAACTATATGTAATTCAATCATAATTAAATCAAAGATCTTCAATTCGTCAGTGTATCACTGTAGGTTAAATTAAAGGAAAGCTTTATAACGCAATTCATAGGCTACTAATTACATTTATCGTAGCAAAGAATCGCTTCCCACTAAAACCACACTTCTCATGGGCCCAATAGGAACTTTGGCCATAGAAGAATCTTTACATTCACAAAATACAGAGAATCCACTTCGTTTACTTGATTCTACTCATTTATTGAAACTAAGACTTGAGTTTTTGTTTGGGTTTTGACCCAAGTTTTTGCCAAACCTTGCTGACAAAAGTGATCAGCATGACTGATTCAACAAGAAGACCTTCTGTGCAGACACAAATGTGGCAGTGGACTGTGGTGTAGACTGTGAGTTCACTTAGTAACTGGACCTACTGCGGCGCGCACATACATACCCGAACATGCTGAGCTGAGTGAGCACAATCATCTCGATTCAGTGGATTTGGATGGATGGATCAATTTTTGGGTTTTGGAAATGCTAGTTTCTTGAAATTACATGGATCTCGAAGAAGAGGAAACTATTTCACATAAAGCAAAAACAGGTAAAAAATACTTTTATAATTCAGGAATATTTGAGTGGCATTGAGAAAAGATTAATAATCACACAAACACTAGGATTTTCTGTTTTAATGTAAAAGGGAATAATACACCGTTTGATGCTCAACTATAACATAGGAAATGTATATCGACTTTGCACACAAAATAAATTTAGGTGGAAAGGAATTACAATTGTAGTTCAATTCTAATCGAGTAGCAGTTAAAAATGGGTAAATTTGGTTCCGCCCAACATATTAATGTGCCATCATGGGAAATTATAACATTATGGACAATGGCAAAAATTCTCGATAATTCAGTAAATAAAGAAATTATCACCCACTGAAATAGTATCGGTGGGGAATTTTGTCGTAGATCCGAAAGCGAGTCAATCACCATGTCACTATCATCTGCTTCACATCTGTGTAAGCTTTGACAACTGTCCATTGTGAACGAGCAAAGTGTAGTAGATAAGGACGACCAAAGTACAAATGTGAACACACCTACGACCTTTCTACATTATAATATCATACTTATTATTGATGTTTTCAACATCTGAGACATTGTGCAATTAATATGTCACTAAAGTAGCTGAAGATGCCAATAGTTAGCATCAGTAGTAAAAACATGCATTAGTGAATTAGGTTGATTTTAAAATACCAAGTCAAGAATACAATTTTTCTTGAATTGTAAGAACATCTAGATTTAAATCCAAAAAATCATGAAGTTACTGCTACATTAGAAATATAGAAGCTCAATATAAAGCTTATTCTACATTTTAAAGAAACACATGCCGTATTGCGCTTAAGGTGAAGCTCATCGTGTTGCGGATGTAGTCTCCTGCGTGCTGCGCCTCCATAGCTCATTGCTGTCAATCTATCAATGCATTCTTTGTGTATCTTAAGACTAAAGACTGAGCAGAGAACGACAATATAAAATGTGCACAATCGCTGCTATACAAGAAAGAAAATCCATAGATCACCAAATACTCGAATCGGTTTTATTTCTTAAGTATCGATTAGCATTTAAAAGAGAATTGTTGACTGAAATAGCTACTTACCTGATGAACAGTGCCTCAGAGAATTTGGGTCGCATCTCAACAAATCCCCAAAGATTCATTGCCTTAACATCATTGTAGGCATCACTGAAGTTTGTGTAGTTTCTCTATAAAAGTATTAACGAACGTTTTAGCGGCAAATGAAAAGAAAACTATCATTTACTCGTTGAGTCGTTACCTGAGAGAAAATAGTTGGATCCATATTCTGGATAATGTCATCTGAAAATTTGATACCAAGAAATCCTTCGTCATGATTTACAATTCCAAATGCAAGATTTTGTGGATCATGGCCGATGCAAATACTGAAGAGAACGATCTGAATAGCGGGGAGTAAAAACTGAAACAATAAAAATCTGAAAAAGAAAACGATTCATCATTATCTGAAAAGTAGGCAAGACGAACTATCAAATAGCAGACATGAATCTATAAAGCGAAATTGGAAAATCACATTGGCAAAGATCTGGGAGAGGAGTATTTGCCAAGGTCAGGATGGTGAACCGAAATATGGTTACTGAAGATGGACTTCACAGTGACGATTCACGAGAACTGCTGAGCCATTTACTCGTACAAAGGAAAAGGAAGGTGCATGGTCGTCAGGAATTTCATGTTTAAAGAAGTGCTTTTCTCAAGAGATGGTTGAAAGGTCGCTGATACTTGCAGGACGATTGTTCTATGCACGAGCAGCGGCAGTGTTTTACAGTAACCACGAGAAACAGTTTGGTAGAAGATTATTCAACATACACCGAAAGTCGTATTCTTTTTATTCCTAGAATTTCTCCAGCATCAATACAGGATTTCAAGTAGCGTCATAACTTACGGAATATTTCGCCTCATCTTGATCATGTTCTTTGCAACCAATGCGTAGAAGGCCCAAAAAGATGGAAGTCGACATCCTTCACAGCAACGTCGGCAATCTGGAAAAGTTAAGTAGAAAGATGTTCAAACCTGGAGTTAATTTGCAGCTATTATGATAGTAAGAAAATAGCTTCCTTGTGTATGACGTACATATAGAAAGAGAGCCGTTCTGCTGTTACGAAAAATGTAGGATTTGTCATACTTTATTATTACCTAAGTAAGCATGCTATAGTAACTGAAGTGTGATTTCTGTCCACATCTCATATGTAATTTAAGGTTAATGATGGCTGATTGTATCGGCAGAAAGGTTCCGTCAATAAAGTAGGTTCAAGATGGTCAAAGGATCACTCACGCTGTAAAAGTCCTGTCTCACCATATCACAAAGCAGAGCATTTTCTACAGAACATCTGATTCATCTTCAAAAGAGCAAAAGAATCTAAACCCTGGGAAAAAAACCTAAATTCCTATTCATTACACAAGGTCTTGTGGAGTACACTACATAGTCCACCCAGTCCTGTGTGAAATTAAAAGTTGATGAACCATTTTATGTGTATCAATTTCTGCACTTTCTTTATTTCCCAAATACTAAATGTTAACTATCAGCTATGAGAGATGATGTACTGCATTGATCCACACATATCAACCAAACAGCTGAACTAATTCATGCGATGATCGGTGAGATCTGTGTCTTGTCGGTTCGTGATGTTGATGCTGTGGTCATCTGTATAGTATATCCATCCAGTTGGTAAGATTTGTTAGTGTTGTTTGCAGTCAATGAGCTAGAAGTTGCTTAATTTAAGTGAGATTAAAGGGACATTTAGAAAATCTTGTGACTGAAACATTATTTACATGCACATGTATGTTATTGATGTTGTAAATTATACAACTGACACCATCAAATAATTCATTTAAGAGATCAATGTTTTTTGCCGAATCCAATGACATACTTCAATGATTGTAATTTTTAGAAGATCTGTACGTCGATGTGACTGGAAAATTAAGTTTCATTTTCAAGCAAAGGCCATGCAAATTAGTCTGTATTCCAATATGTACAGCATAGCAGCTTATAACACACCATTAAAACAATCATCAAGATCACAGTATAAACATCAAGAATAAACTAATAGAATAGGAAAAAGAATTACATCTGAAGCACAGGTTAATTCTGAAGCACACTGTAAATTATGAAAATGCAGAAAATAATTTAATAGCATCAAGCCATTGCCTCTAGAAATAATGATGTACTTGAGACATTATAATTCGAAAATTGAAAATTAATTTGCAAGATGCAAAAATTGAATTCAAGCCTTTTTTATTTGCTGGAGATGAGTTGATTTAAAGTCATATTTTAATCCATTACAAGTTCAGTTCAGTTCATTTAGCAATGCAAAGCATTTGATTAAATTCAGTATGCATTCACAACGTCAGGAAATATTCATTGAAAGTTTAAGCTGACAAAAGAAACATCCGTGCTTTCCTACATCACCTTAATGCTAAGTTGAATCGTAAACTAGTTTTCAAAAAATGAGCATCACTACAGACATGATGGACCATAGAGTAGGTATATTAGGTAGAGTGGTAACTCCGCATTTATTAAATCCCAATGTGCATACACTTTCGATTTTATTAAATGCACTCAAGGGCGATATAGTTGGTAATTGTTACCAAGTGTGAGATATGCAAATTTTTGCAGTTTTGAAAAAATTGCCTCGGAATTGAGTGATCATGATTGTAATGCAGAAGGAATGATGGTATTTTACAGGTTCTCAGTGTCATGACTTGGAGAATTAATATTCTCGGTGCCTTGGAGATTTAATATTTGTTAAATTGGCAATTTGATGGGTTCCTATTACTTTCATGCTCAACCTCAAGCGTATTTTCTTAAGCGTGATCATATCACAGGCAATTCCAGTCACTCAAAGACAGTCACTGACAGAGCAAAACAACATAATCAAAGACAATTATTTCAATTAACTTTGAAAGATGTAAATGGGTCCACATCACGATTCAGATTCAAGAAATGAAACATGAATTTAGTGAATCATGCCGATGAAAGTTGAATTAAATGCTTATTAGCCAAGAAAGAATTTTAGCCAAGAAAGAAAGAATAATATCGCGACTTTTTCATGAAGACTTCCATTATAATACAATTCAAGAAATTCACTTGATAATAAGCTTGATTTCCGCTTAGTGAGGATGCTTATTAGCAAATATTCATTCTTTTTTACATCCAACTTGTTTCATACTACTTATATAGGGGAGTCACCTCGGTAGTATATAAATTGGCAAATTTATATTTTTTCAAAACTACTCAAATAATTTTTTGGACCACGGGAACCTTATCTCCGCAAAAAAAACTAAATCTTTCCATGTAAATTTTCACTGTAGACAGATAGCTTTTGAGTCGACACTCTACCTATATATCCCTACTCTATGTGATAGACTTTTTATGGTCATTGATTAACCGGCAGAGAAGCGAAGAATTTGATGTATTTAAGATACGCGTCTTATATTATCTTTCTTCTTTATATTGGAATAATCTAATATGTGGAAATGCTATCAATTATTTCATATTATGAACTTCCATTTCCCGACAAAATCACTCAATCATGTAGACTTTCAATTGATTAAGAAAATACACACTTAACATTGATTACTAGAATCATAGCTACTAAAAAATTTTATAAGACGCATTTACATCTGTAAAATTATATATGTACAATGATGCAATAGCTTTGAAAATCCAAATGTTCTATTGAAACTTGAAAGTTATCATGTAAAATACTTGCAGAAAGTGGCAAAATCAGACCCTCGAAACCTTTTCGAAATAGGACCATCCAGTGGAACAAGTTTAAAGTTGTTTAGGAAAGTGTTTGATAACGCACTAAAGTTGACAGTTACGACAGTCAGTCAAAGTCATGCAGTTTAAGCCAAATTCACAATGAAAAAATATGACAGGAACCGACTTCTGTCCTTACGGTATGGTTAGGGTCAACCAGTTAAGCGCTCGTCATCCAATAATTCAATCAACTGAAAAGGTCTACAAATCTCTACACGCCTCTAATTGACCTCTGCACTGCTCTTCTCGGTGTGGTTGTTAATGAGAAGACTGGGAAGACAGGACAACAAAGCTTCTGTCACGATGACTGTCCATCATTCTCACCTACTAAGGACTAATCTTCACAGTATAGAATAAAATAATCTTCAGACTATGACGAATTGGCAGCGGGAATCACAAAAATGTTGCACCGGTAGAAATTTTATAAATGAAAAGATCCTAAGCATTCATCAATGTCCAATCGACCGAAGTTGATCAAGAAAAAAACTTCTTCAAAACGCGTCAAAAATGAAACCAATGCAGATTGCCTTACCGTTTATATATTTTGAGCCTGGAACATAAGTTAAACATGTTAAACCGAGATTTATACTCATCTTCCAAAGTCATCAATTTTTCTTATAAAACATTGTAGAGTGCCACTTCGACTGGGCATTAGATAGGAAGATATCAATCAAACTTGAACAACTTAAGCAATAAACTATTTAGCAGCCTTAGACGCTGAATCACTTCATAAATTAATGATGCTAATTCAATGAAATGAAAGTCAAAAAGACATGAAAGGTAAATGCGAAATCTCAGCGGTAGGAAACGGCTTATAAAATGGAATAAATATAATTGTGAATGATGCCGGAACATACAATGAAACAATTCTTTCTCCTGTTCTGTTAGTCAGAACAGTGGAAATAATTGCTCGACTGTAATTGTGGGAACCATCCAATATAAAGGATGGTCGAGTGAGTTCGCTGACCAGTGACAAGAGAATCTTCCTGAAAAATGACTTGCAGACCACTTTCTACAAAATGATTGTAGTCACTCACAATCTGAACATATTTGATCCCGTATAAACTATTAATTTGATGAATACCTGCGGCTTGTGGGAACTCTTGCATGATTCCCATGTAGACTTCCTTTGGTGTGGGACAACTGTGGGACTGAAAATTCGAGTCCCATCGGCAGTTCTGGTTGGCATTCCTATTTGAACACGCAAAATAATTCGCTAATTTGTTGTTTTCGCATTTGATACAGTTATGCAGGTTACATTTACAAATTGACAGATGAAATAACACGTGCAGAAAATGTGAAAATATTTCGGAAATGCTATGCTGCCGTTGAGTACATCAGTGAGTACTCTGTACACAGTGTACGATAAGCGACCTTCCATCTGACCAGTGACCTATTAGCAAAATGATTCTGGCAGATGTGTAGTTCCACTTGTTTAAAACAAACATCGTCCATCAATCATTGATGATAAAAACAATCAGACTGATTATTTCAATAACAATAACAAACGGGCTCGAATGTCACATGACTTAACTTCAGTAGCGCATAATACAGTATTTCACTTACAGTTTTTAGTCAGAAAATAACAATGAAAATTTAAATGCTTCGACATCAAATTTCAAAAATAGATCAGAATTCGTCGCACATGATGAACACAGACAATAAAAGGTAAATCCTAAAGACAGTGTATAAAAAAGTAGTGACGGTAAAGTCAAGTTGTATTCAAAAAAATTGGTGATGTACTAAATTTTTGAATTAACATGAATTCTTTTAATCTTACGTTTGTTGCATCTTTTACAATGGTTAATGAAGAATACTTGAATGCTCTTCCCTCGCATACTCGTGAGTTATGAAAAACTGCTTCGGAGAGATTCGTCGACATTTAAAACATCTGATTAACGCACATTAAAAGAGCAGTCTACCATCTGACTGAGATATCACTGCACGAACATTTACGGAAAATAGATTTTTTTCTTCAATAATGATTCAGACACCGTATCGGATTATTGTACATTAAATACTTCATCAACAGCAACAAAGTACTAAACAGCTACACCTAATCATATTCAGACCTACTTTGTTATTTATCACATTGAAAATTAGTATGAAAACTGACTTTCTACTGTCTTTTATCTCTATGACCTGATGGCATTCGCAGCCTACGATACTACTAAAATATGTTTGCAGAGAATTAATATCACAATCGCTATTGTAGTTATCAAACAAAGTCATCTTTATTAGCACTTGGATCAGGGATCAGGGTATCCCTGACTTGGATATTATAGTAACCTCTAACAATAATCTCGTACTGCAACTTGCTTTTCTATCAATTGAAACAGCTCAAAGCCATACCAGTCCAATGACTCTTCCAACCTCAATTTTGCGAGAAATGACCAAGGAATCGAACTGGAGTCCGCGGTGGAGACGAGCTCGCATCACCGCGGACTTGAATTCGATTCCTTGGTCAGGCGAGTGCGGTCGAGCAATCAAGGGTGTTGGTGTCTTTTATTGACTTAATAGTTGTCATTCTCTTTAGATATTCAATATTCTTACAAATCCAAGTGCCTTCAATTGAGATAACAAAGACTGAGGATGACTTGAAGAGGGTTCAAGTGATTAAGAAAAGGCACAAATAATATACTTCAAATTTACCACAAAATATCTTTGAAAACATTGAATATGTTCAAGGTTGCATTCAATGTCTGTGGCATAATAGATAAGCATGATGTGATTTATAACCTTATTGTATTAAAAAACTATATTGTTTTTCATTGAAAGTATGAAATGCGAACTTTTTGCCAAAGCGGTAGACATTCTGACATTCGAATTCTGGCATGACTTTCCAGCAGATTTTTGAGAAAAGTTTGAAAATACGCCAAAATTAAAAGTTGCGAAAGTCTAGGTGAAGAGTTGAGGCTAGCTAGAACCATAGAAGCATGTGATATCCCTCTCGCTTTGGATAGGACAATAGATTCTCACATGATTTTGATGCATTATCCTCGAACTCAATCAGTGGAACAACGTCGTTCATCGATGTTTCTCCATTCATCACCGCTGCGGTTGTCTCGCCTTCTACTCGTAGTATGCATTCTACATCGTCCGCCTCCGCTCGAATGCCTGACTGTAAAGGTGGAACTTTGCAAGAATTGTGAAGAAGGGTTCCACTATCAACTTACATGTGTCTGAATGAGTTCATCGTCTTCATCACTGCGACCATCTTTCACGCAGAGATGCAGGAAAACATCTTCAAGAGATTTCTTATTGAATTCACTGATCAGTTTGCTGGGAGAGGCTTCTGCAAGAAGACGTCCTCCACGCATGAGTCCAACGACATTCGCCTGACGCGCTTCTTCAATGTAATGAGTCGTTATGATGATTGTGGTGTTGCCTTCAGCAGCAACAGCCGTCAAATAATCCCAAATTCTACAACGGGAAATCATGTTTGCAACTTCAAGGATGATTCTCTAATCCATGTAACAAGAAATTATGTTCTTGGTGATGCATGGTAATGTGTCTTTATAACTCCTATAATGTTGTGATGATATAATATTCATATACTATAGTTAAATGTGCAGAGCACAATTTCGTCCATTTCATCATTGTTTCAGATTCACATATATAATTGTGATGTATCCAGCATTAAAGAAAAACCATATTTATGTATTTATCTTTATAACATATAGGCCTCCCACCAAGTCGGAAAAATACGATTTAATTATTTTATGCCAGGGATGCGGACTCGGAGTCCTATCATTTTTGCCGTAGTCGGAGTCCTATCAAATGGTAGGACTTCGGACTATAACTAGACCCGAAATATAATACAAACAAATTAATCATCCCCGTGCATATGGCTGTCACTGTCTTGATGTCAACTTTCTCCGTCAAACAAAAGTACAGAGAAGCTGCTGCATGCAAAGCTTGTAATAGTTGAGGGAATGAACCGTGATAGTGAAAAGGGATTGTCGTTTCACTCGGTGATTTAGTAGAGAAGACAGGCCTTCCTAGCCTCGATCACACATGCGCACCAAAGGTCACATCGGAAACAAAAGTAAAATATTATTTTACTTGAAAACACTACCTCATGACCCAACGTCAATCGTGTGTACATATACTGTGTGCATATGATAATCGATTAATCGCTCCTCCATAGCGCATATCAAATCAGTGTACTCATATTTTTGGAGAAGGATGGGGGATTTTCCTGCCTGGTATTGGAGAAAAACCATGTGAAGTACACACCAACAAGTGATGTACAAAGTTGGCAAACTTTCATAGATAGTGATTACTTTGATACGCCAATGATCACTGAAATCAGGCTCAGACAAGCATATAATGATCTATGATGTATGTTACCAGAACTAAGGCTGATATACTTGCCACCCGGAGTCGGAGTCCCATCACACCCGGGAGTCAGAGTCCTATCAGAATGATAGGACTCCACATACCTGTTTTATACAATAGCTTTCACCTACATGTACTTTCAATTTTTCATGTATTTATCGGCTAAGATCAATCTCAGTTAACTGTACAGGGGAGAGAGAACATAGATATCGGATTTTCTCACCGTGTAAAACATTCTTTGTGTTTTCCTGAAGTATTGCATTTCAATTGTATTGACATTTTCTATGTGTTCAGCTTGTCATGTCAAAGTTGATAACATTCATATCCATGTATGAAGACATCAATGATAATAAAGAATTTGCTCAATAAGGGCTGTTTCACACATGCGACTTTTTACAGCGCGGAAGTCGCGCGGTTGCTTGTTTAACATTGCAGCCTGTGAAGCCTTTCACACATGTCACCCGTTTACATTTTGCCGCGAGAAAATCGCGCGATTTTGGTTTTTGACCTTCAAATGATCTTTAAAATGATATCAAACTGATAACATTTCTGAGTTCAGCATGATGTGGCGATTAGAACGCATTCCGAATTGTCAATTTTCGCTAAGTATAACCGATTCTATCTGGAAAAATATCTTTTATTTCCAAAGTATTGGTGTTCTCGAACTTCGTGTGAATCAATCAATACTGTAGCCAATGTGCGTGCTAACGACAATGACTGAAGCCAGTTAGTTGGGGTGCTAAGTCGACAATAAGGGCTGAACCGTGCAAATAGAGGGTAGAGGTCCAGATTTTTGCTCAAATACAGATTAAGGTATGAGTATTTTATCTTGATATGTATCTCTTTGGACACTTTTATATTTGACGCATAGTCATCAGCCAAAAAATGCTGTTTTACATGGAGAATCCCTATCTAAGATATTAATTGTTTTAGTCCGCCGCAATTCACTGCTGCTACATTTGCAAGCGTCACTATGGTAACAATAATCAGCGAAGTTTAATTTTAGTTAGCTGCAAAATATTTATCTGAAATGACACGTGCTCCAATATAATAAACAAGTTGAATGGTGAAATTGTACTTCAGACTTAACGAAATTGATGATATAAATATAGTTTGGTGAACTTAATGTGTTTTAAGAATGACATCAGCTGGTGTAATAGCCAGGAGACCAAACTTGTGCCGGTTCAGCCGATGTCATAGCCATTGCCATAGATTTTTGCTATTACTATTCTCAGCTGGTAAATTTTGAAATACTTGTGTACTGCGTCACTATGACGAAACATCCACTCTTGCTTCCGCATTTAAACACTAGAATTATTTTTAGTCATTAAAGTCTGTGCGAAATCCCATTGGTGTAATGTATTTCAGGGAGACGTGAATGCAGAAATTCAGAAAGAGATACATATCAGGAATTGTTCATAGGATGAAAATTAAGATATAGGCAAAAATCTGGCCCTCTACCCTCAATTTGCACGGTTTTAGAGTTATCACCCCCACTAAGTCATTGTCACCAATCTACATTTTAACTTCGTTCTCAGCCGTCAGAAGTAAGATTTCGCTGATCCACACACCAAAATGATTCCCAGAATGTGACGAAGTTGATGACTCGCATGCACAGTATTAGACAGGTCGTCCGTTTGACTAGAAGGGAAGCATTGGAACATGTAACATAAACGAAATGGCACAATCTCCTGACTAAATACCATAGCAATCGAACAATGAGCAGCCAGTTCAACATTAAACACGCCAAATTGTGAAATGTTTCAGTGACTTTCCGAGTGACTTTCAAAGAAGTTTGTGAACTTTATTTCGTGCGCCTGCTAACTTTTTTTAAAATGATCGGAGGATCCAACATTATCGAGAAAACTTTTGCGCAATGATCTGAATTCTTCGAATCTGAAGGAGCATTTTGAAGGAATTCAGAGCAATCCGCAAGTGACGCACGACTATTTTTCCTAACTATTCCTTTTAATTCGCTGCCACGAGAAAGCTCCATTAAGTTCTTTTAAGAGCTGATTAATCCTATGGTTACAACAGCATTTCATTTGCACACTTGCGGATTGGAGATCGCCATCAGTCCTGATCAGGACTACTTCAATTAATAATCTAAACTAGCAAGCATTATATTCTATTATAAATGGCTGCTGGGATGACTTTCATCATCGTATGAGAATTGTCCTTAATGCTCGCATTTGCATTTGTATCCGTACTACAAAACACGAAAGCCTCTCATTCGCATACTACCCTTCGTGCAAGTCGAAGAATTTTATATCTTAGAAATCTTTTGCCTGATGCGAAGCGCAAATCTACTTATTGCTATTTTGCTTTTCGGTGAACGTCTGCATTCCAGTTGGAGCCTTTCTCTTTCTGTGACATTTTATACTTTCACATAATTTTGTACTGTTCTGTACATTCCCATACTCCACCATTCACAAAAGTCGAACGGTTCCATCTCTCAAATAGAACCTCGTCTTTTAAGGCAACTAGACACACTGCTTTATGCTGCCATAAAACACACATTCTGCCTGTCATCATCACTTTTTTTCTGTCACTTTGCTCTTTCATCATATATTTTATATGAATTAATTATTTCAACTGTGAGCTTCTTGATGTGTTTGAATATCGAAGCATGTATACTACTGCTCCAGAGCATACTGATATACTGATTTACAGTACAATAATTAGCAACATTACCTTAAATAATCGTGTTAATAGGCCTATATGTTATACTTTGTCCGTACAAAACTTGAATAAAATGTACATGTTCACTATAAGTCTATTTACAGTAGGTCTACATCTATTTTGGATATTGAGGGGAAATATTCTAGATTGTGTTTGTTAGTTGCTATTTCAAAAGAATTCAATTAAAACAAAGTCCTCAAAAATTAATGTATCTGATGATATTGGCTATATGCACTGTCAACACTAAAGCAAAAGTTGTATTAATGGAATATCAGCTTCTGATAGATTTGTCACACGGAGATACAAGCAAAATATCATGTTGAACGCTGCACTCAGACATTTCTGATAGTCTGTAATGACTTTGGTTCTAAACGCTGTAAACAAAAATAAGAAATTCTGCAACAAAATATCATCTTATCGTCGATTTGTCACTCAGAGATACAAACAAACTCCGGCTGAACGTTGTGCTCAGAACACAAAAACAAAAAAATTCTACAACAAAACGTCAGCTCATCCGTCGACTCGATTAAAAGCAATGCACAGATTGACTCAAGTGATTGGACGACAACCTTGCTCTCCTGTCTGTAAAAGCAGCATTGATCATAGAAAATCTTTCTACAGAGGCGGCGCTGCTCACAAGAATTTACAGGTTGTTGATAACATCGTGACGTCACTAGTTGCACTATTTCTATTTTCCATCTTGATGTGATTGACAAGTGCTCGCATAACTGAAGTTCGTTATATCAATCTTCTAATGCCAACAATCAATCATAGATATGAATTGAGAGACCTTTAATTTGATTCTTCCTGGTGTGTTTCTACTACCTATGTAAGTAAGAATCTGGTAGAATGTTGCTTGTTAGTTTTGATATCTTGTCTTTGCCGCCAGTTGTTCCAGTTGACGCGAAAATGCGCGAAACGCGTCGGGCGTGTGAATACTTTTTATTGAAATTCTTTTAGCTGCAAACTGTATTTTACCACCAAGATGCCCAACTTTTCAACATGTTGAAGGCTATTTCCCTCAACATCGAGAACATTTGTAAATGTTCGTTCCACCATTCTATCGAGTTGTGTCCATCATATCCATCGTCTGGATGATTTGACTGGAAATGTTTCGTAAGAATGATTGCCACTCATCGAGTAGTGAAACTGGCACCTGGCAGAAGCAGCAAACAGCTATGACAGACTAGTCAAAGCATTGAGTCTTTCTCATAGAGTAAGTATATTAGGTAGAGTAGCAACTCAGCATTTATTAAATCTCCAATGTGCATGTAATTTCGATTTTATTAAATGAACTCGAGGTGACCACTTGGAATTGTTACCAAATGCGAGATATGCAAATTTTTGCAATTTTGAAGAAATTACAACGGATTTGACTGATCATGATAGTAATGCAGAAGGAATAATAGCATTTTACAGATCGTCCGTGTCATGACAGTCTTGGAGAGGCAATATGTTTGTTGAATTAGCAACTCGATGACCTACTATTGCTGTCATGATGAACCTCAAGAGAATCTTCTTAAGCAAGATCATATCACAAGCAACCTGCCACTGGTAGAACAAAATAACAGAATCAGGGACAATGATTTCAATCAACTTTGAAAGATTACATGGGTCCACATCGCTATTCAAGAAATGAAACATGAATCTAAAGAATCATAAAATCATGCCGGTGAAAATTGAAATAAAACTGGAAATTTACTATCGAATTATCAATTCGATAGGCTGCTATAACTTTCATGCTCAACCTCAAGAGTATTTTTTTGAGCGTGATCATATCACAAGCAACCTGCCACTGGTAAAGCAAAATAACTTAATCAATGACAATGATTTCAATTACCTTTGAAAGATGTAAATGGGTCCACATCAATATTCAGATTCAAGAAATGAAACACAAATTAAGTGAATCACAGAATCATCCCGATGAAAATTGAATTGAAAACTGAAATTTTAGCCAAGAAAGCAAGAATAGATCGCGACTTTTTCATGAAGACTTCCCTTATAATACGTTTCATGAAATTCCCTTGATAATTTGCTTAATTTCCGTTTAGTTAGGATGCTCATTAGCAAATATTCATTCCTTTTGATATCCAACTTGTTTCGTGCTACTTACAAAGCGGCTTCATGTCGGTAGTATATAAATTAGCAAAACTTTATATTTTTAAAAACTGCTCAAATAATTTTTTGGACCGCAGGAGCGTAATTTCCGCAAAAAACTGAATCTTTCATATAAATATTGTCACTGTATACAGATACTTTTTTGAGTTGACACTCTACCTATTATAATTACTCCATGGTAGAATGTCTATTCTATCAACGGATATTTGAGATTTGGGAAGCAGATGTCGTTTTCGAGTGGACTCTTTGGTTTACTTACTCTTTGGTTTATCTCACATATTTTGTACATCCAACCTACATCACTCTCTCGACTTACTCATTCAATTCAATGTCAAGTGTGAAATTGAACAATAGAGAAGAATTTTCCGAATCCGCTACAGAAGCTGATTACCAGGAATTATGCTACATTCTACTGCCGGCAGAAAATCAGTCTGTCTGACTGAAGGTAACCGCTGTCTGAGATCGCATCGTCAAAACAGTATCGTTCAATTTCACTTGTAAATTTGCTAGTTAACTACCATGCTGACAAGAATTTGGCAAATCCTAGATCAGACCTTCCAAAGCAGTTATTAACAGTGACCGTAACTAATAAGTAACTAGTCAACCAACAACTAGTTTTTCAACTACTTTGACTACTTTAGAAATAATGCAGCAATTTTCAAAATGATAACACGATATCAATTTCTGTTCATGAGTCTGATCAAATTCAATCGAATAACAGATAATTCGAGGCTTTCGTAACTAGTATGTAGGCGATGTTCGGACCGGCAATTAAATGGACTTCTATTACCCAGTTTTCAGCTAATTAGGATTCCATTTCTCATCAATCATCCACGGCAATCTCTCTTTTCTGCTTGCTTCCATCAAACAACTGGAGACTCAAAGCTTGGCTTCGGTTGATACATGCCATATAATGGTAGATGCGAGGAAACGACTAAACAAAATTTCGGGTGCCACTGGAGAAAAGCTGCAGACGAAGTCGTACACCATGTTGACAAAGAATCCAGCATTCAAAATTATGTGTGGCAAACATCTACGTGGAGGCTGCATACAAACGTTCCTGACTGTATGACCCCATGACATCTCAATTTTGAGCTTCTGTGCGGTTGTGTCAGCGGATGTAGAGCGACCGGAGACAAAGTTTCACAGAGTATATTCACCACATTATGATTGCAAACTGTTATTACAATAATTGTTGATGACTTTTTATCGTTAATTGAAATTGTTTTTTGTTCGAGGTAGTTTTACAACATAAAACATACAACATAAAACATAACAAAAAGGAAATATAAGTGAATATAACTTTAAATATTTTACCGATCCATCACATAATTACTTAAAGATAAAAACTTAATAAACCATTTTAAGAATTTTACTAACTAAATAAAAAACTTTTGCTGCTTGAGAAATAAACTATTTTGTTGAGCTCTAGTTATCACTGCGTCTTACTTAATATCTCACACAGCATGCTTGTATATTAGGACCTCGTTCGTTTGATCAAAATGCTCTGTGCTACCGGTCTATTTTGAAAAATTATGATTCACAAACACCGAGTAGATGAAGTATGCAAGTGAATACATAGCTACTTTCTTCAGATTAATGAAGTGGTTTTCTTTGATTCCTATCCAATGTCTTCAACAATATTTTGTTAGTTGTTATTCTTATCAACTGACGTACTCAGCAAGTTGATCAACTCTCCTTTAATTTATCGCAGTAGACAGCTGCGGAACAGAATTCAAGACAACGTCACCGTCACAGAATGAATCACTGATTAATAGAAGCAAATAACTGCCAACTTGAAATCAGTCAACTTCGAAAAATGTATAATATACGCATAATTTTTTCATCATATATGAGGCAAGCGGACCGCACTACATCACACCACGGGCCGCTCCGGCCACCAGTTGAGAAACCCTGCTCTAAGTTACCCTGCTCTAAGAAATCATTTGGATATCCAGCTTTGTCCAGTTCAATCTGAAAATCATTTCAAAAATACGACAGTCACTGCACGTTACTGCAGTAAATTCATGTACGCATTACGCAAGCTAGAAGCAACTTTTATGCGAGATCAAATAAGCATCGTCGCTTTTAACATTATGATTTTATGTTATTTTGGGCCATGTGATTTGGTGGATTATGTAGGAATGTCGTAACATCCAATTCATTCACAACACGGTCATCAAAATGAACTAGGACACGTCTGATTACGATAATCTCTCTCTTCACATTCATAACAAATAAATGCGAACGTGCAGGTATATAAAAATTGGAGAGCGCAAGCACACAGTCACCATCTAAATTTCTTTGCAAAATGCTAAACCATGACCATAAGAGAGAAAATTTCTCTCTCCTTCCTATTTCGAAATGTTTGCATGAAAATTGATCGGGACTGATTGTGAATTTATGCTTTTGTGATAAATGCGAGTCACTAAATTATCATGAAATCACAACTTTGTTAACTTATTGACTGAAATGATGAATGAAAACAGAAATCTATGAAATCATCAGTAGAAGTCGGAGCAGCTGTGTGTAGGCGATACATTTTCAAGACCAATGATGCTACGACACCAGAGACTTTCATTGAAAATCAAATTTTCGGCCAGACGCCCACCAACCATCATAGCGATAGAAATTGACATGCAGTCGCGGCGACCGAATTGAGACCACCCGAATAATTATAAGAAAACTAACAATCTTTTTCAATGATACACTTTAACATATTATAAAGAATATCAATCGAAAAAGAAGTTTCATCCTCAACTGTACAGATGCTAATGAACCTAATATTTTGTATTTCCGACTTTGGCTGCTATTACTGCACCACATCGCGAAGGCATGGATGACACGAGTTTTTCGCACAATTGTGATGTTACTTCTTTGGTCCAGAACACTTTGATTGCGTGTTTCAACTCATTTTCAGTGCAACTGTATCCTTAACAATTTTTTTAAAGATTTTCAATACGATTTAAATTAGGAGAATTGCCTGGCCACTGGAGAAGTTGAATAGCGTTGTCCGTGAACCATGTTTTGCACTTTTTGCGGTGTGGAACGGTGCTGAGTCTTGCTAAAAGATTGTGCAATTATGAATATGCATAAAGTCGTGCAACTTTTGACGGAGAATAGGCCTATGAATGTAAGACCATCGGCGTTCACTCGGTGGTTCTTGTCAAGGAATGTCGATGTCAGTCCACCTCATCCATGGAATGAAAAGCAGCCCCACACAATTACTGAAGGACTGTGCTTTACTGTCAGTAGAACAAAACGTACACTGTATCGTTGTCCGTAGGGACGACGTACAATTGTACTTTTGATACAAAATTGCTCAAAACTCTCCTCTTCCGAAAACATAACCGAAGCCCATTGCTGTTCTGACCAATCGACGTGGTTCCTCACAAACTGCAATCGGATTGCCTTCATTAAGGGTGTTAAAAGAGGTTTCTTAGCAGGTTTGTAGGCTTTCAAATCCATTGCTTGCAAACGATTTCTCACAGTTGGAATAGAAAGTTTGACGCCATGCACTCGATTCAATTCATTCCTTTTTGTTGTAGCACATATAAAAGGGTTCACCATGGTCATGCGTCGAATGAGGCGATCCTGTCTCTTGTTGGTAGCTCGTTTTCGTCCTTGATAAGTACTCACAAATTTTCCGGAATTTCTAAGTTTCTGAATTGCTCTCTGTTTTGGAACAATGAAGAAGCTTGGAAATCGTTCTTTGGAACTTTCCACATCTGTGATATGCTACAATTTGAGCTCGTGTATTTCACGACAAAGTTTTTCGCGTTCCCATCACAAAGCAAGAAATAAGGATGCAAGACGAAGATCTCAATGACCGTAGAAGTGCGAGGCAAGTGAACAGATCGGCCTTACTGCAATGGGTTACTACACCTAATAACCCTGGTAAGAATAATTGCTTTCCGATTCATTCGACTTCGATTGTTAAAGTATGGAAAAATATATTTTGAAAGAAACATATTTTCAACGGATGTCCAGTCGAGACATCAGGCTACCAAGTTGATGCTCTTTAGGGGTAAATAAAACATAGAAATGTAAATCCCCTATTGTTTTTGCTGCACATCATCATGTACATTATCACAGGAAAACGTTGGTAAGTTTGAATTATCTATATCTCATAAATGCACTACGGAAAGACGTTTTGCTTGATACAGAATTCACTTTAATAGCGATTAATTATGATAATAGCAATTTATTATTGATCACTGATGTGTGGATGTATTCTCATTTTAAAAATTTTCATTCTGCGATGAATGGGAAAAAACTTGAATCTGAATGACTTAATCTAAAAGAGGCTCAATATCTTGGGTACTTTATTTACTAATTAATAGGTGTGACACAATTCATTGAGCCTGCTTACTTTGTTGACAAATAAATCATTTGACAAGATGACAATGAAAGCTATTCAAGTATGTTTATCCTGCAGCAGTCATCGCTGTAATCATATCGCGACTTGTTTCTTGCCCGTCGATCGCAAACCAGTGTCTCTCTCGTCCTGTGTTTACCGGCTTCAAGCAGGTGTGTAAATAGTTCATCTGTTCCTCTCTAAATCTGTGGCTACAACAGTGAGTCACGCTATATTTTGATTTCGAACAATTAATGGCTATCTGCCAGCTAGTGAGTTAATATAAATCCGGGTGGTCTTAATTCATTTGCCGCGACTGTAGATATTCGCCTATCTTTGGCTTGTGTGATTGGCCAAGCGCGCACTGCAGAAGTAGCTCGTTTCAGCGAACACACGAGCCTCAACGGTCAGAGTGCAGACGGGTATGTCGGGTGAAAAGTTCATTAAAAATTCCTCCGTGATAAATGGAAATATCATTCACACCGTTCGACTCTTCACTATCTAAATTTATTAACTGTGTCAGTTTAATGCAGAGTCAATGTTCTGGTTCGTCAAAATTCAGGTTTCAATTTGCATCACGTACAGTGGAAAATTGATCTTCTTGCTCCTCGAGACCTACAGACATGGTTCTGACCGTGACCATCAGTACAATGGAAAGTCATCTCTGGACCCAAACACACAGACAATGCAATTTATCTCTGTGAGGTCAGCAATCAACATGTAGTCTATCTGATAGTAGAACTTTTTGTAAAAGCAGCGTCTATTCTGAAGAATACACATGTCGATGACACAAAAAATAGAAATACTAAAGCCATTGAATTGCTGTATTTTCATCAGCTAACCACCGTCTGGTGTGCTGACCATTACTTACTGATCAGAGCTTGAGGGAAGAGGATAATTCTACACACCAAGCCCCTCCGCAGAAAATCAGCGACAAAAAAGCAGAATGGTGAAGAAAGAAAAAAATATGGAATTTAAGGAATAAATTCATCAATTAAATTTCAAAAATTCAAAAACAAGTTACTTATCAAATTGAAATGAGAAAATCGCTTACGCTTGACGCAAAAGCGGATCCACTCCAACGGTCGGCTCATCCAAGATCAGAAGTTGTGGATTATGCAGAAGTGCTGCAGCAAGTGATGCACGTCGTTGCTGGCCGCCACTGAAATTCAAATCAAATTATCACGCTATCCTATTTATCATCTCCTCTACAGAATTACCTGAAAGTTGACAAAACTCTGTTGTCTTCCGGCAAATCCAGAAATGAAATCAAGAATCTGAGTTTCTCTCTGATCTCCTCATTTTTCATGAGGTAAATCGTTCCAAAATATTGAAGAGTTTCTTTCAATGTGAATTCTTGGAAAAGTGCCAGCTCTTGCGGCATATATCCAACCCGGGGACCAGGAATTCCACCTTTAGGATCTCCAGGAACACAGCCAAAGACGCGTAGAAAACCAGACTTCAGCTTTGTGCGACCGATGATGCATTTTAGCAACGTTGTCTTTCCGCACCCACTGGGGCCGAGAAGACCGAATCTGTAAGAGAAATCAAGACATGAATGAATGCTGGTCAAGAACAAAATAATTTACCAAGCAAGTACTCAGATGATTAACCTAGATATAACCATAGAAATCCGACCTTTCGCTTTAAGTCCGGGAGCTACTGACGATTTCTTCCTAAATTCGCGCACAAATGGCTTAATAGCATGGATTTGTAGATCTTGAAACGCTGAATACAAAAATCAAATTCTGAAGTGTCGCAGCCAGTCGCTTTCGGCTATAGGTAAGGTTGAATGATTCCCACTGGAATCCAATGGTAAAATTCAAGAAATATCTATGGATTGTGAAACACTTGGCAATTTTCGTACATTTTCTTTTGTAGAAAAGAAACTATTTATCATAATGCCATGAAATTTGAAACATGATTGAGCTCAGAACATCAACTTCGATATAAAAGTTGAAGTGAGTCACATGATTCAGTATTTGATATCTGAGAGCCTCTACAAAATGAGTAAATTTCATGTTTTGACAATTTTGGTGATTTTACTCATTTTGTAGAGGCTCTCAAACATAAAATACTGAATCATGTGACTCACTTCAACTTCTATATCGAAGTTGATGCTCTGAATTCAATCATGAAGAATCAAGAATCATTTCGAGATAATGCTTGTGCCACTTAAGTAAATCAAAATATCTATTTAAGAAATCGAGTTATTATCATAAATAGGAAAAACTGAGCGTCTTCTCATTGTCGACATTATTCACTCTCTTGATGGCGCGTCTCAGCAAATGGCCAATGCTCTCTATCAAAGGCTGCATAGAACCAGGGGTCTCACTCGAAAATTTTGGATTTTTTGCCCCTTATTTTTCTTCTAAAGTGGAGAAAACTAAATGACTTGAGTGAATAGTGCACCATGAAATATTCACCACGATACAATCGACCTTTTTCTTTTCAGGATGCAGTCCTTATATGATACTTATGCGATTTTTTCGAGTACCTATCGTCCACTGAAAACATTCGTCTTAGGTTAAGTAGTCCTTAATTGCAAGTTATTTTCCCAGTAACGTTTTAGCATTGACCTAGCTACGGAAGTCAAATGCAAGACGAGTTAAATTGTTCAACCTAAGTATAAATGCTATTTAAGTCATTCTACATCAAAATACTCTGATCACATGTGATATTAAAATCTGTATTATTAGATGCAAAATCAACAAAATATCAACGAACAAATGTAACAATTTAAAATTTGAAACAACAATATAGAATTTTAAACAACTTCATGTCCTTCAAAGTCCAAACAATCCCAAAATCTAAAAAAACTATTTTAATAAAAGTCAGAATTTCTAGTCTTAAGGTTTCGGACGCTTAGCCTGGAATTCAGGCTGAGAAAGCATTTCATTCGCTCTTTTCTTGGCTTCAATGCCAATCGAAAGTTTCGATTGGGAGCGTTGAATTGCATTCATGTTTTTCTCTAAAATTGATTGACTGAGTTCACGGTTCGCATCCTCGATTGTTTTTTCTGCCACCGACAAATCCGTTTGCAGTTGTCTGGAAAGAGAGATACAATGTGTGCGACACTGCATCATTTAACATTTATCAAAATCTTGAAAATTAGTGACTAGCTTTTCTTTTATTGTTTTCACCTTTTCCTTTTTTTAAGTAACATAGCTGCCTCGTGCAATTCGTTTATCTCGTGTTTCTTCCGTTCCTGCTCCCGGCGAAGATTTTGATCAGCGACTGATTTGGCATGGGCGTCTCGCACACAATGTAGCAATCGGCGAGTGATTTGCACAATCGTAGGGCTTCAATTGTGTCTTCTGCAGTTGTTGGTCCATGGCTTTCCAGTATATGTCTGTTCACGGAAAATCTTCTTTCTGGAATCGAGTTTCCATGAGACAAAGAGAGAATGCATTTCGCCAAAGCAAAAAGCTGAGGATACTTCGGCTGTCCATCTTCTCCAAGGATCGCTCCCACATCTCTCCAGAAATAGTCAATTCTTCTGAATGGGACAACAGAGCTTCCTTCTACTGATTCCTTACCTGGATAAAAATGTGAAACATTTGATTGTAAACACAAGGCAATACGATACTTTTTAAAACACACCAACATATCCGGAGTAGTATATTTTTTGTCTATTTTCTCTGAGGTGCTAGAATGCCATCCTTAAAATTACACCATCTTCATTCTTTCTTCAATATGAAATATCTCAAGATACCAGTTAATTATTTGCCTCAATGGATTCTACGCTTTAAAGTTAGCCTACAAACAAAATTCGTTAAGTAAAGTGTTCTGAACTAGAAGAAATAAACTGATATCACGGAAAACTTTTCGAACAAGAACTCACCAACATCTTTCCGCGGCTCGATGTACAGCGCCTCTTTTATATCGTCCAGCTGGTATAAACTCCACTGATGACGAACTTTATCCACAATAAGATCAGAATGGAATGACTGAATGAGAATCCTGATTCCGGATTCTGACTTATTCATCACCTGGGTAATTGTATAAGCAACATTTGAAATTGCGCTTTGTGATGCATGTTCTCTGCGCCGTGACGGATGGAGAAATTGTGCATATTGTACTAATTTCACGTCAAGAGGGAGGTGATTCAGTAAGTAGTGTGTTGCCTCTCGGAAAAATTGAGCACACTCGCTCCTGAACTTGGCTTCAGAGTCAAGTTTTTCGATATCTGCTAACAATCCCAATTTTCCTATCACTCCTTGAAACGGACAGGTCTCGGACATCAATTGTCAATAATGAGTCCTCTTTGGACACTTCAGATTCTGAGAAACATTTTCCCTTAATGAATTTCATCATCAAGCCACGAAGTAACTCGAAACATTTTGGCCACAGCATGTGAATCATAGGTTTATCAGTTTGAAAGAATTTCAGAAACTGTTGGAAGTCCTCAGAAATAAAAATCACAAAGGCGAGGTAAGCGTCCGTGCAGGGAATTTTCAACTTCAACAATTCTGCTATATCGTTCAGATTTCTTAAATCCTTTTTGAGTCGGAAGAAATGTGATGAAGTATATCCGCAGGTTCGGAAGCTGTTCTAGGCAGCGCACACAAACGTCTTGCACTGCCAACCAGCGCGTTGGGCAAAATGATTTCACAAATAGTGCAGCAACTTCAGTGAATTCTTCTAAACCCAAATAATCCTTTCTTCGCGCACTCGAGAGATGAAAGAAAAAACTAAGGTCATGAAAGAAGCTTTCAAACGGAAATTGGAGGAACTGAAGACCTTTTTTGAAAGCAGTATGGACTGGGTGCAGACAGCATGTGCCTAACTGAAGAAATCCTGAGTTTGTCTCCTGTTGGAGTTTTTCTTGCAGCTTTCGAACAAATGACAGGTTCACACTTGGTCCATCCATACCGATTTGGAGCAGAAGGTCATTACGAAGGCGATATTCTTCACGAAAATTTAAAAAATGATCCAAGATGTCGTTTGAAGTACAATGACCAACAAATCGTGTGCCAAGGTACGGTAAGTACTTTTGATACAGTTCTCAGAGTCTGACCAATACAAAGCATAGGCGTCAAACTGCTTCTTAACTTGAGACGATGTTGATTCGTCGAACAAAAAAGTGAATGGCTTTGACTTAAGATCATTCAATAATATGCTCTTGAAGTGTTCAAAAAGTCCATATTTTATGACATACGCCTTTTTTGTGGCGCCACATGAGAATAGCTTCACGATTTTAGAATCTGGAAACATTTCTTTCAATATGCGAGATTGGGATGAAGCACTAAAAAACCTGATATTAAACTCCACGCAGTGTAATGCCTGAAGTGTAACGGCTTTCAACACTAATTCGTCTTCAGATAAAACAATCGTAGGATGTATTGTAGTTGAGCTGGAGTTGTCTGACTGAACAAGTTTAGTTTGTGTTTTAAATGTAAGTTCATTGTTTAGATGTAGTTTGGATTGCGAGTGCGATTTTACTTGAGAGGCCCCACATTTATCAACAAGAAAATCCTTTTTACAGTATACGCAGTGTGCTTTCAAAGGATTTCCTTGAACAGATCGCAGCCAAGGTCGATCTTGTTCCCAATTCGCCTTGTATGAAGTCTTTCCCATTCTGAAAGATGATGTCATTCGTTAAACCCTCAGCTATAAAAATTTATGACGGGGTATCAAAACTTATTCACAGGTAGAATTCAGACACTGAAGATGCGATACAAGACTTAAATGAGCAATTAAGTTCTTAAAAAATATAATTCTACATCTATAAGACTTTATGACAGTTTATGATCTTTAGATTATGATCTTTAGTTGTACGAAATTTGTTTAAAAAATAATCTGCTGCCTAAGTTTACCATATTTATGTACAGGTGGTATGATGAAGGTCTTATAACGACTTAGATGGTCCTCAAAAACGTCCTCCACTTCTCCCAATCTTCACACAGTTGCATTAGTTCACCGCAGTTCAGTACGCATACCAACTTTCTCCTTCAGATAATAGCGCCAGTTAGTTCTTCTCCTTCTTCCAGTCTTCTTGCCATTGATCTTCATCTCCATAATATTGGGTAGTAATCCACAGTGTCTCAGTTGGTGTCCGACGTAGCAGCCGTTTCTCCGAAGAATTGTGCTTACTTACCAGCACTAAATTGTACCTAAATGTATGTAAGAAATGCTGGGACCGCGAGAGAAAATAATCCTAAGATATAACTAGATTTGACTTAAATCATTACCGGAATTGTAAACGTTTCTGGCTTATTATGCCGTCATCAGTATAATATACCCTATTGCAAAAAGTCATTAACTTAGATGCAGATAAATCCTTACTTATTCCTTACTGATATGTACCTATTTATACCAGTATTAGTATCAAAATGCCTAAATACCTCCAAGTTTGTGAGGTATTAGAAACAATATACAAGTATACTGTACGTAGCTGACGACCACTATGTACATTGATTGTAGAGAAAATGTTCTTTTACTAAAAAACAATATATTTCAAACACATACTGATTAATACATTTCTCAAGCAATAAGCGCGTAAAACAAGAACATTGCACAGTTCAAACGTAAGGTGATAGCCCCGCAGATTAAAAAGGATCAAGTTTAGTAGCGGTTTGTTATGAATCCTTATCGAGATTTGATGACGACAGAATCCGAAAATATCGAAGTAATCAGTGACTGAAATGAAAGCATGCAGCAAAATTACGTGCTGAATTTTGGATTGCTAGAAATTTCCACTACACTATTTAAGAATTAGACCACAGAGATATCAATAAGAAAATAATTACTGCTGATACTAGTAAAAATCCCAATTTTTTGCCATTTTTCACCATTCTTTACTTTTTTGCTATTTTTTGCCACATTCTTAAATTTTTTGCTATTTTTTTGATTTTCTGCCGAGTGAGACCCCTGTCTCAAAAAATGATATAAATGCAGATTTTAATCATTTGAAATATATTGATATAAAATCAATAAATAAAAATTCACTGTATTTATATGAAGGTACTTTCTATTAAATACGCCACGCTCCTATCCTGCTCACTGAACAAATTGACTAAAGACCAACTACATTTGTTAGTGGTAGACTAGAAGTGATCTAAGCTTAAGTCAGACCCGAAGTCCAACATAATTGTATACAGGAAATGCAGGATTTCTTTTGGAAAAAATAAGAAAAATATAAGAATTATCCCAGAAAATACAGGGAGAATAAGACTTCCTGGCTGCAGCAATGGAAACAACGGGAATTCCGAAAGTTCCCTTAAGCATAAGTGAAAAGTTGCTGTTATGAGCATATGGGGTCAAAATATATCGAAAAAAATGAATATATTGAGAACATCCATAGTATAGAAGTTATTATCCATCTATAAATATGTATACATACTAGTGAAATTGACATGATGTTGGCACACGTATATCAAATACAATTTGTTCAATAAACAACATATTCACAGAAAAATTTTAAAAAACTTCAGCAGAAATCTCAAATATTTTCGGTCTGTACACGTACGTGTTGACAATGTTAACGAAGACCAGCTTCTCTATGAATGGCAGCAATTTTTGACCAACTGCAGTAATTACAAAATAGAGATTAACAATATGAATAGAAAACAACTTGAGAATAATCACTAGAAAAATAAGTGTTCATCTATCCAAGCTTCTCTCTTTTGAATTATATCAATTATGCATAAACAATGATATAATGTTAAGGCACTATCACCCGTAGTTAAATAAATAAAGTAAAAACCACACTAATAGGGAAAATGTTGTTCGAGCTTTCGACCGTCCTTCAGACGGTCATAATCATGAAATGAATGAAAAAAGCTACACATACGCGTGCACTAAAGATAGAAATGTTTTTATCTTTGTAGGAGCACATTTAAGGATGGTAAACCGCGTTCATTTATTTAGCTGATATAAACATATTCATCACAGTAGTACCGGTAATAAACCTTTCAGGGTTAAATCCGATTCTAGACTGAATGACATCTTATTTTCTCATCTTCCTTCGGCTTTCAGTTCCATTTCAATATCTTTTTCTTTTCTAATATTCTAGTTTTACTATGCATGGCCGATATACTTCTCTTCCCAAGACGCATAAAATGATCATCAATGTGCACCAAAAATGGCACACCGAACGTTTTCTAAACGTTGCAGTTGAGCTGTTCTAGCAGAAATGACGGAGTGGTTTGTTACTACACGTTAATGACTTCCTTTGACTGCAGCACAATTTCCTGTTTCCGACAGCGAACGCTATTCGCTGCTGCTGATATGTGCAAGTGCGGGCATATAAACGCAGCTTTCAGCTCACTCGAGGTGAGATATTTAGTTTCTTCACTAACATTTTTCAGTCCAGTACAGGGCAAAGCACAAGTAAAAGTCAATCATCGGATATGTGATCGGTGGCGAAAGGATCTAAATCACGAACACAAATTGAGTTTCTCTGATAGGTGACGCCTTGTGAATATATTATCTCTTCGAAGAACTGAGCAGGACATCAAAATTATGTTTTTCAAAGACAACGCATTGATAAATCACACATTCCATCTCATAGAATGCCATACCACCAGCTCTTCCTGCTTCAGACTTCGTTCAACGTTTTTATTTTTCAAAATTAAAACACTGATTTCACAATAATTAACTTCTTGCTAATTGATTCCGTCTAATACTAGTATTTTCAGTTAAATAAACTATGTAAATTCGAATTCTTAAAAACAAGGAAATATAGGATTTTTTGCGGACATGTAGGACTTTTATAAGATTATAGATATTTTTATAGGAAAAATATGAAATAAATAGTCAGAGAAAGGCCTGTTGAGTGTTTCTTCAAGCAAATTAGTGTTTGCTGACAAGTGCAAACTTCGTATATGTAGATTGTGAGGAGTTTTACATTTTATCAACATGCATAGTGTAAATATGCCATCTCCTGACCCACTCAAGACGTTAAAATCATTAAATGTTCATAGAACATGGCTACAATCAAGCCAAAGGTAAAGACAAAATGACAATCAGGATGCACAACACATTTTGATCTTTGAGTCAGACAACGCTTCAGACACTATCATTCTTAGGATCAGTTATTTGACATTTACCGACGCGCGCTATCTTTAGCACGCTGTTATACAATGAAATCAAATGACCTAAAATAAAAACAATGAACAAAAATTGCATCAAAAATATGTGACGTTTCATTGTCTACTTAGTCACGTTTCGTGACTGCCTAGGTGACGCCATATCGGATGATTGTTCCTAATGCAATCTTTACCTAGCTGCAACTTCCAAGTTATTGTGATCATCTAAATAACAGCTGCAAACAATTTGAATGATGTCTTTCAGACCTAAAGTTGCTTCAGTACATTACTAGGCACGTGACGGTCAAAGTATCCATCGATGCAGCAGAAGAGGTTAATATCAAATAATCACCCTCCATCGAGGTCAATCGATCACCCGTTGGGAAAATCATTGTCTATTGAATGAAATGTGATATGTACAACTTGTATAGCCCTATGAATGCTTCATGAACCTGCAATTTACGACTTATTTCTTGTTGAGACGTCATGACTAATCTTGCCTTCCTTTTTTGCTTGATTTCTTTGATGTGGTCAATACATGTACTTGCACGTTTCCTTAATTCTCATTCACTTTATTTTTCAACGAATACATCTTCGGTTGATATCTAATAGTCGTCGATAAAATGGACAATCTCCAAACAGCAGCTTGCATACAAAAACATTCAGCACATATATATCACTTTCAATCTTCGTTTATGTAGAAATAATAATCGTCATTTATTATAATAATATAGCCTTACTTTATTTTGCTCTCATTAGCGTTGAAAAGTCCTCAATTGAGGTGAACGAACTCAGTCTTTTGTAAGCCTATTTTTATACCAATGTTTACTGTGACTAGTTTGTTTAATTTGTGTTGTGCAGTATAGAAATCATGCGGAATTTTTTGCAACTTACGTTCAATTTAAGAAACTTCTGTTGATGCAGTATACTCCGTATCACTTGAACTCTGCACTGACTACAAATCGAATACTTGAAAATGTTTCTGTATGAGTTCGTTTGATCTGATAAGATTTCAATTGTCCGATTCCTATTCGTTAATTCCAACACTGTCACTTTCGATCTCATTTTCCATATTGTCACAATTCTTTCCTTGACAGCTCAGACACGTTCCTGCATATTTGAGGCCATTTTTTCTACACGAATACAATGTGGTTGAACAATGTCTTTGGCATCAACATTGAATGATTTTTAGGATATCTGAGGGAGCTGGTTCTTGGTTTGTGGTTATTGGAACCAACTGCGAATTTTCCAGTTTCCATCTGCTGGACAAAATACTTTTACTTTCAGTTATATCTTCACACTTCAAAATTTGCAAATGTACCCTTAGACCAGGGGTTCTCAAACTTTTTATGAAGATTACCCATTAAATTCCCAAAGACTAACAATTACCCATTTTAGTGCGACTATACTCTGCAATTCATTTTCGAAAATTAGGCTATTCTTAACGTTTTATTACCCATCTTTATCAATAAAACGACATTATTTGGGCTACACTTTTTTATTTATCATTACCGTAAAACAAAAAAGTCGAAATAATTGTAGGATTATACATTCATCTCCGTGTTCGTAAATACTAACAAAACAATACTTTCAAAACTAAACTAAATATCAGAGTAAACTAAACTAAATGATATTCCAAACTAAACGAAATATCAGAGTAAACTAAACTAAATGATATTCAAAAATCTCGTCATTTAATGAGAAGAATGCAATTGTTTTTTTGCAATTAAGCGATCATCATTACTCGTTGATAACCAAAACGTTGGAAGATCTTGAGCAGAGAACTCTTCTTTGCTGACCTCATCAGCTCGAAGTTGGACGAATTCGTCTTTTGCATCATCACTATCCTCGATGCATGTTTCACGCGAAGCAAATGGTTGTTTAACCCAGACATCTGTGTTGCGGTGTGCCTTTGGAGTTTTCCTCGAAGCTCTTGTAAATGTTCATAAACAAGGTCGGTTGGGCATGCTACCCCAACGTTGTCAGCATCGCAACATTGCCGTAAACGTCATCCTTGAATTTCTCGGCGTCACAATGGTCTTTGTACACTCGTTGAACTAACATTGCTCTGAAAAGCCTTGTATTTGTCGCTCTCGTCTTAATTAAGTTGATGCTTTTGATGACAGTGTCCATGACAATCTTGAGTTCATCGGGAAGAGTCTTTGATGCGATGACCTGTCGATGGATAGCACAATGAACGACGGTTATCGAAGGATTCTTTTCTCGGACACGTGAGACGAATAGTAGTTGTTTGGAGACAAATACAAAAAAGGTATTCATCCTTGAATGTCTTATCTTTCACAATAGTTGTGCACAATTCGCGAATTGCAAAGTTGAACGGAGAGGATCGATTCTTTATCTCTCCGCCAATGTATGTGGCTTCTTTGCCTTCGCAAGAAGCATGGACTGCATTACGATTTGTTACTGCGAAATGACCGTCGCGTCTAGTCTTTGGTTTCGGACGATGCTTTCCTTTTTCAGAAAGAATTCTCGATCTTGATCCTTGTGCTCAGGATGTACATTGTCAAGATGGGCTCGAAGCTTTCCCGGTTTCATGTTTTCACTAGAGAGGACCTTGTGGCAAATATCACACTGCGGTTTACTAACTCATTTATCCACAAACTCGGTAAATCCATAGTCCAAAAATTCGTCCTTGTACTTCCGCTCAGGTTGCGGTATGACTTTCTGCTTCTTTCTCGACGGCATCGTCATACGAAGTAAAAGACAGTTTGTGGTAGCAAAAAGTCGATGCGCAGAAAACAAGAGCGGCGTACGAAATGTTGTCCTCGTTGGAGAAGTCTGTCCTGTGCACAGTGCGTGTGTAAGGAAGAAACTGACGAGCCAGTTCGTCACGTGAGATATGACATCGACTGTCTCTACGAGTACGGAAACTGAGTTTGGCCTTGCTCTCGACCACTGAAATCGATTACCTCACGCAACATTGTCTCAGGCTACGGAGGCTACAAACAATAGCTCTACTGCGTTTCCCTAATCAACGGCGGCGACCAATGAGAAGACAATATAGCTGTTTTCACTTGACTAGCGTTCGATCAGAAGACCAGAACATCAGTCGCAGAGGATGAGAGAAACTTATGATCCAATATCTTAAAAAAGCTTAGGGCCTATCATAGCGAATACTGTAGTGGACCTCAATCTTACTTTAACTAATTCTAGGTAGGAAATCCGTCGTTACCCATAAATTTTCTTCATTTTACCCAACTTTGGGTAATTACCCAGAGTTTGAGAACCCCTGCCTTAGACAATGGAAATGGGCAGCTTTAGCAGTTGGTTGAAGCGTTTCTAGACGGATAGTCTAGTTTGAGGTAGCTGCTATATTCGAGAATAGAGCACATCGCAGATTGTTGAGCTTTTCTTCACTACCACCGTTATACAGTACATAGTAGCAAACGTCTCGTGACCGGCCTCTGAGATCTCAGTCAACTGCTGTGCACTGCTGTCTTTTCGGAGTGAAAAGTGTCGCTAGGAGATTGAAGTGCATCAGATCGTTATAATTTCCTAAGAATTGCGCATTTTTCGTGTCCAAAAGTAGCAGAAGTTGTATGAACAGGCGTGTATGAACAGAATGTACTTCGAAATTAAGTTTCCAATATTTCCCATAATATCTTGGATGGCATGAAATCGAATTCCAGCATTCGAACGTTTGAAGATTCAGATAGGAAGAATGTATCACTCATATTTCTTTTATCATAATAATGAATGAGGAGAACCAACACTGTATCATCTGACATGACAGTCGTAGACCTTCCATTCGAAGAAATCTCCAATGCTTTCGTGCGACAATGTTGTTGGCGCCTCCGTTACTATGAAATGCATCATGTCCATCAAGTCGACGTGTTTGCATTAGTATGTCAATGAACTGAACTTTATTGAACTTGCTTGAAACAATTTGCTCCTCTGAGGGCTGAATGTCGATTGTCAATATCAAAGAGTCGGGATGAGGATGGACAAGTTCATTATGCCTACAGCTCTTTAATGGATCATAAGATGAGCTTGTGCGTTAATCTCTTCAAAGCAATTATTGCTTCGTCATCCTCCAAAAGAATTGGACTGACCAAATTTTCCCGGATGCTAAAGCTCATATGAATTAGGTGGCGTATGTATCCGACGTTTAGCTTTGTTGAAGTTAGAGCGACTAGAATAGACGAAAGTGGCTTGTTGATGGTCAATCCAGCCGTTCACTTAGGCACCGCTGTACATTCAGATGTTGTAGATTCTTGCAGTAAGGCGATTTGTTGTAAATTATTTCATCAAAATGCTTTCATATTTTAAAAGAAATGATAAATGCTGAAATTTACAAAGTGCATAGATAATTGCTGCCGGTATCTTCCCATTGTCAATCACTGGAAGCCGCCACCGCTTAGGTACCGTTGTCATGGCAACGTTTGTCCACCACGCATTATTGTTTCCAATGTCTGTGTCTGTTCTAGTCCTTTATTATTGCAGAGCAGCGGATTTCTATAGTGGCAGCGCTAGCATGTGCATGTAAGTACTTGACAAAGGATAACAATAATAATGTACTGTACATGGAATAATGAACTATATGATATTCAATGTTATTATTTTTTATCAATAAGCAAAGAAACTTTATTGAAACTGGATATCAACAGTGTAGTATATGTAGACGAAAAAGAGTACATAAAGATGCATGTAAATATGGGCTAAGTCAGTGAAAAGAGTAAAAAACTGATGCTTAGGAAAAGAAAGCTGTAAACTGACAACATAATTCATAACCTCAACAATTCCCATGTCAAGGACATCAGGAACGAGAGCTAAGGAGGCGAATGACTTCTGTCCTGGTTATCCAGCGTTATTATTATTTTTTGCAATAATCTGAAACTTGGAGAATGACGTGGTTGTGCTCACATGATGATGACCCTCACTTTTGTATGCCATATGATATACTCTGAATAACCATGACAACTACAAATATAATCATTTTTCTACGTACATCTGCATCATCATCAATAATACTTGAATTACATGAATTATCATGAATTACTTTGAATTTACCTGAATTATCATTTCCTGAGGCTGGATAGGACTAAGTTTTAAACAATTCATAATATTCTACTAATATTTGTTACCATATGATTGGTTACATAAAATGTGCCTGGCTGGATTTGGGTGGGATTTTTCTGTGGTCTATGCAGGTACTGTTAGGAATGTCTCTGCTAATTTTTAGCTGGTACAAATTTCTTCTAGGTTGGATGCTATTTCGAATGGACTATTGAGTAAATCTTGAATATCATCTCCTGAATTACCAAAATATATTCGATGAAATAGTCGCTCGATTTATAAATCCATAATCAGTTAATCGATTAGCACCGTAATGATGCCAACAAAAGAATATATATGAAAACAAAGCGTCGCTGAGATCATTCAACTGTATGAGTCAGCCATTTCCATAATTAGAGACTAAAAAAGATGTGCTTTTATGAATACCAGTTTGTTTAAAAGTTCATAAATTGTCTGCCATGATCTGGATACTATTTCAAGTCGATGAAAAAATGAATTTTGACAATATCTGTATAATCACTGTATGGAGCGTGTTGGTGACATCTTACCCAATAAGATCATCATGTCATAAAGTGCATAATACAGAACAATCATTGACGCATTTCTCACACATTGCATTATTGCACTTGTCTCGATTGTTTGCGTTTGAATTTGACCATTGACCTTTGCTCAAGAAATTCACATGTAATCCTTCGTATTTTGATACTCCTGTGCATTCTTATTCCTTCCACATACACTAAATTCCCTTGATTTGTTTTGCACCCGACATCAACGCTCGTTCATTGAATGCGTCAACTGAAAGTCTGATAACACAATTACATTTGCCAGGAGACAATCATAGTGGAATAATTCGGTATCAACCTTTTTAATGAAGACAGGAATAAAATACATCGGTGACATATCTAATCAATTGTGCCAACTGCTGCAAGGTTGAGTTGAGACGATATTTATCTCAAGCATTAAATGAGGATATGACATTTCCACCACCTACTCTCATATGCAAACTCTTTATGATTTACAATCAGAAACCCCCATAAAACCATTTTCTAATATAATCTGTGAATGAAGAATGTGATTCAGTAGTGATGATTTAAGGTGAAGGATGACATTTCCTCGGGATAAATATGAAACCTTTTCGTCTCAGCATGTCAGTGGTTACAATTTCCTAAATTTTGAAAAATTCATTTTCTTGGAAGTAATGGAGACGGCAGGATGTGTCATGTGAGTATTTGAGACTATATCTATTTTGCTGATACAACATGAATAGTAGGCCTACAATGGAATAACATGTATGTGGAACGACTTATTCAAAGGGTTCATCAATGGAATATTTGGTAAATATTTGAGGAATCATTAAATTATTACAAATCATCTACAAGCATTGGAAAGTGACCTTAATAAGTGTGGACAGTTATGCAGCCTCATTTGTTTCAAACTCTACTTGTGGCAGGAGCTGTGAAGTTGGTTAACGCTAAGTTATGAAATCTTAGATATGCTCAGTCTCTGAGAAAGTCAGACTGCAATTTTTCTGAAATATAATATAATATGCTTTACGAAAAGACTATGCGAAAATATCGGTATTCAAGCATGTGTTAAAGTTAGCATCAATAATCAATATTTCATTATATTTGTACATTTTATAGCTGTGCTATCCACTTTGTCGAGGTTAGTGACGCTTGAATTTATAATATGCTAAAGATGACGTTTTCGGATATGTCTTTTGAGGCTATAGGTTTTAGAGATTAGAGCATCGAGACAGAATAAATTAAAATTGCGCTTGAGGTCTACTTCAATATGTCTAATTGAAACAACTTTGTGATGCAGCTTTCACAGTTGTAAATAGTCTAACTTCAAATGATATCAAGACTTAGCATGTTTTGTTTCTTGCAACCTGTTTGCGCACTAACAGCTAGATATATTGCACATAGGCATGGACTTGTGTAACCATGAAGAGCCTATTAACACAGTCACACTCTAATGAGCATAGACTGATACAAGAAAACGAGTTTCTGAAGGGCACTAAGTCGAAAGACTTTCACAAAACCATGCACATCCTACGGGTACCACGAATCTGCGCGTCTGTCGAGTTTTGTCCGATTCATGTTCTTGTCAGCCAGCATCAAAGAAAAGCACATGTGAGTTCAATGGGAAGCAGATTGTAGTTTGCGGTAAAAATGAGATGTTCTATATTTTCTCTGATTAAAGGGATTGCATTGTCTTGAGCCATAATTTTTGATATGGAATGTCTTCAGATCATTTCCGATGATTCGAAGTAGCCCTAGGATATACAATATTCTGTGAGAGTCTCACTTTCGACCGAGTTCCACGTAGAAACTCAATCTAGATGGCAGATTAAATAATCCGACACCTAGAACATGTAATTAACTCGTCGCGATAAAAAGAATTAAAAGATCTTCAAATGAATTAAGAAATGAAAAATCACTGTGATTATGACTTTGGAAAAAAATGCCATGGATAGCCCAATATTTGCAAAGGTCATTAAAAACATCTAACTTTTCTTCCTTCGCAATAAAGGAAATCATTCATTAAGCCAGTAACGTAAAATGTAAGTACTCAAGCCTCTTTTTTTAAGTACACATAGGACTCGACTGTGACTAAAACTAATCAGCAATGCGCTTGTACACAATTGAGGGGATACTCACATGTTATTTCTGGGAACAGTCATGCACAAATCCTTCAATACTCGAGTCTTTCCGTACGACTGCTTCAAGTTTCGAGCGACAATTGCTGCCTCAGACATCTCTGAATGAAAAACGACACAGCAGATAGAAATATTTACGTTTTAAAAGAGCAGTATTTAACAAATATGCAGTAACCGAAAACGATTGAAGTGTATATGAGAGTTAGTGATCTGCAGGTAGAGCGCTTTTCGGTACTAGAAACCGGCCGTAAACTTACTTACCGGTAAGAAGCTTACCCGCATTCACCCGTACCCGTGCATATACGAGTATACATACATCTATACATGGAAATATCACAAGTCATAATACGATAACTATTACTTTTGATATTAACTTAATTGCATTCAACTTATGCTTTGGACTTATGAAGTAGTCATCATTAGATGTCATTGATATTTTCTAATTCACTTCACTGATTGACTCAAACCAATTACTGACTTAATGCTTTTTGGTCATTTACTGATCAGTTCAAGGAATCAAAATGCATTGCTAACAGATGAAAGTATTTTTTGCTGAACACCTTTCGGCAAGAATTCCAAATCGCCGATACTCCAATAACTTGAAGAAAAATATTTTCAAATGAGAAAAGGTAATCGGCTTATTAAGGTCTGAGTAGTTTTTGACTGTCAAGAAATCGTGCACTCGCGTGCAGATTTTAAAATGGGATTTTTTATCAATTGAAAAAATAGATCTCTTGGGGCATATTTTAAACTAGACAAAAGCTGTTACTGTTTACGGCTTCTAATTGATGATATCTGTTGTTCATGACATTTGCTTTTTTCAGTTTTGAGTCGCAATTATGTGAAGCCATAACTCGCCTCGAAGAGCCGCACCAAAGTTTAGAACTGTGCAATTATATTTATGTGAGAACTACTGTGCAAGTAACTGTAGTAGAACACATCAAAAATTTATTGTTATGATCTATACCGTGTGAGAACGTTTCGGGTCTGTGCCTATCAATAGTAGGCTTATAGTCTAATTACAGTGTGTGGTTATCAGTTGATGTAGCAAAATAGACCCGCGACAGAAATGCGTCAAGTGAACGGACGGTGTTCTACTTTTCATTATTTTGAAAGAAATCTAAAAAATAGTTCTAGTCAGCACGTATTAAGATGAAAGCATATATGGTTATTAGAATATTACGCACCACTTTCTTGCGAGCAGCAATCAGTTGTTGCTTAATTCATACATATTCTCCTATTCATGATTTTGATGGTTTAATAAAGAACTAATTAATAGTTTACAAAAATCGAAATTGCCGTGCCGTTCTCTACATTGCCTGTGATGCTTTAACAAAAATACATAGTATTTCATTTCAAAATGGATAAAAATACATGTGTGTTCATATTTAATTGGGTGTGAGAGGACAGGCAATCGAAGGAAAAGCAAAACAATACACTTCGTCAAGTGATGTCAACCAATACATTTTAGACATTGTAGCGTCAAATGTCAAGAACTTCTTTCCAAACAAAGAATGAATACGTGGCCTCGTGATTCCGTCACTGCCCCTCGTGCAGGCAGAATTGCTTGACATTTTTGACCTAATACGGATGGCCAACGAGAGCGCGGATGATTCGTGGGCAAGGCAGATGCCCAGTAGGTAGAGAAATGCATTCTGAGAAGATGAGTGCAGCTCTTCTTTCATGGAATACCTCCATCCTTTGCGGCCATTTCTCCTTCCGACCTGATGCAGATTGCTTTCTCTACCGTGAAACTTCGTTAAAATGCATTCAATGAGCACTTACCAAGATGTGTTGTTTTTCTTTCAATACATATATGATTGCCTCGTCCTCCTACACTTAATGATTTTGTCAAAGCAAGCAGAATCATATCTGTTAGACACACCCATATTTGTCTCCATTCCCACACACACTTTCCTTCATTTTATTTGTTATAAATTACACAGATCAATAATTGTCTCAGATTAGGCAATTCCATACGCGTTCATATCCGACCTTCGCAACCTGATAGACGCAATACTAGGACGCATACATGTATAAGTATAATTAACATGTCATTGAATAATGACAATAGTTCTATAGGGTGATTCAAAAGTCTCCATACCAGTGATCGGATTCTTTAATTTTGAAAAATTCGTGCATCATTTCTGCGCATGTCAATAATGCATTTTTCAATCATTTTCACCCTACCAATCTGAATTAAATACTCTCATGTACAGACATGTACAATGTAAGTAAAATTTCAAAGTTGAAGTCTTAGAATGAACAGTGTGATCCATTTTTGGGACTTCCTTTACATGGATGAACTAAAACTGTAGTCATCCCCAGTCCCTAGCACTGGTGTTTTCTGGATGTCATCCATTAACTGACCACATAGACGTTATCCAGGTAGACGTTATCTGCGAGTATGAATAGTATAATAGGTAATACGTAGTATTCATCTCGACACATCAGATCGAAACCTGTATTGTTTTAGAAAATAATTTTGATTATTCACTCAACAAATGCACAAAAAGTTGCATAGGCCTATACATGTAATTCCACGAGGTCTCAAAAGCACGAGCACGTAGGATGAATGCTTTTGTCGTCATTTAGGTGCAAGTAGGCATAACCATTTCAATGAAAAAATATTCACATCCAGAGCAGTCGTGCTGCGATCTTCATTACATGTTGAAAGACATAGCGATTTCACCATTCTACTCATGGTATAAAAGGAATGCATGCGAATGTCCAAATATGAGTACACAGAAGAACTCGTGCAGGTGTAGGAATTAATACAAATAACTGTACTTGTTTTCAAATTATCAATCAACAGATCCCTCGCCCTGGATGTTGTTTATTCGGATACTCGTTCATGCCAAGAAAAACGGGTATTCATCGTCACAAATAGCACGGACTTTTTATGTACCATAGCTGTTACAATTTGTACATTTCTATATGTTATCGTTGTATCACGTCTATACTAGTACGGTGGGGCTGAGAAAATATTCAATGATACAAAACCATAGTATATTGTTCAACAATACTTCGCGTGCGCATAGTGATCAAATAATATTACTTCACATAATGACTAGATTACCGGCATATTACAGCATCTGGTGCTTAATTATGCATGAGTTAAACGATGTTAATTTCTTTTGTGTATCTTTGCCATGGCAGCAGAGACACCCAATTCCACTTCCTTCCTCTTCGGAACGCTTTGTGCGACACGCTCCGCTTCCCTTTCTTTTTTCTTAGTGAGAGATTCCTGTTCTAACATGAGGCGATGAATTTCCTCTTAATTTTCCCTTGACCTTTTCTGCAAATCCTTTAACAGTTGACGCTGCTCCTTGGACTTTCATCCTATCTTTGATTTCCTTTCCTTTATTCTCCAGGTTTTGCTCCAAATCCGATTTTTTTTGTTCGCTTTCTTGGCAGCTTGTACTTCTGCGAGAATGTCCACTTCAAGCTTCTTTTGTTGAGCAGCTTTTGCTGTTTTCTCCTCATTACGGGTACATTTCTCAATGTACGATGCATGAGCATTAAACATAGCTTATGTAAAAGGAATGCTTCTCGCCGTTCAGTTGTTTGTCATCAAGCAAGACCGACTGACCAATAACGCTTTCACCGTATAAGGAGCAAGGCTGCTCCATTTCTTAGTGACTACATCAGACAGGTTGCTAAACAACTTTTCCGCTTCAGCGTTTCCATGTGTTAGGACAAGAATGGCTTTGACTAATTTTACAAGAAGTGGTGTATCGCCAGAATCCGCAACACTCGTCCAGAAATCGATCATTTTCTCATTCGTCCAATCTCCGAGGGGAACTTTGCTGACTCTGTCTTGATGTTATTTTGCCTCAACCTCAAGAGTGCCAATGTCCTCTTCTGGTGCCACACGTGATGTTTTTTCCCTCACGAGCAACCCATTTCGTGATTTGCTTATCAAGTGAATGAGCCGGGTTCACCAGCTTGCACGATCGAAGAAATTTGTTCCCCTGGGGTAGATACTCCCGAAGCTTCACAGTGCCTGTCTTGAAGAACTTTTTCATGAATTCCAGGCAAGCAGACTGGCAAGCAGATTTCTTGCTGTTAGCAGCGATATCCGCATAATTCCATGCTAGCAAATATGACTTCTACTGATGTGATAATAGGTACTCTAACCCAGTTTGCGGCTTACCTCTGGCAAAAATAGGAATTTCACTGGGCAATAATTCGTGCATTCTCATACATAAATTTCGTGCATTCGTGCATACTTCCTAAAATTCGTACAATGTACGAATTCGTGCATGAATCCAACCACTGCTCCAGACATAGCAAAATTCCTTTTAATACAGAACATCTAACGAATACATCTCTAATAACATTGCATTTATGTCAAATGCTCTGTGACCAAGCTCCCTCATCAGGCTGCTCTGTCGTCGGACTTGGGGCAGTAGATTAATCGAGTGAAAAGCTTGCACACGCTTCGCGGATGTCTTTCGTGTCTTCCAAATTTTTGAACTTTGGATCAACTGAGAATCGAAGTCAAAACCGGCGGCTCCTCAATTGAACCTCTGCGCCCAAACCGTTGCCCCTGAAGAATACAACAATCGAAAGCATCGTCATGTTGGAGGCATTAGGGTAATTATCCATCTTCCGTTACTAGTTGCGTTATCTTCCGCCAGCAACACCTTTCAGTCGTTTGCAGTCGATGAAAAAAGGCACGATAATTTTTGCAAAATTCCCATTCTGTAAAATGCCTATCAAGTATCTTAACCACATTGCAACTTGCCAAAGTATTGAGACCAATCCTGAAAGGGCAGAGTTAAAGAATAGCCAGCGCCAAGCAGGTGCGGCGAAGCAGGTATGGGAAGATTTGGATTTGGTGTCAAATGATCGCAGATTAGTATAGGACTTCACACGAGTAGCTAAACCGCTACACAAATCAATTAACAAAGACACTACCTTTGTGTGAACTCATCCTTGTCAAGAGGCCGTTGACGCTCTGAAAAGCTGCTTAACGTTCCCTCCAATTTTAACCAGCTCACTGAGATGTAGTTCATCAACCAGATGTCTCGGGAGGACCTACCTATAGTTAAATGGGAGTCAAAGTCCCATTATCTATTGAGTCCACTTTGTTGTTCCGCGGGACGACGTCGTGCACTTGCCCATCATCGAATGGCTCGTTGCGAAGTCGAGCGCCCAGCTTCTGGGGGTCAGGACATGCAAGAGCTCTCTGGACTAGCCGTTTGGCAGGTGATTCACATATTTATTTTCATGACTGTTGCCGTAGGGCGTGCCGGCCATCTGAACATGATGCACTCCATCAGCGCGATGTCCGTCATAGTCGATAAAAGAAACAAGGTGCATTTTCGGGACGAGCATGATTTCCCAGAGGACTTTCCCAGAGTCTGCATTGTACTGGCTTTGGGCTTGCACCCACCCACGCCATAGACCGGTCACCGCTTTAGAGGCCGAACTCTAAAGACGGATAGGCGCAAACCAGGGTGTCAGGGTCTTAAAATGTAGTTTCCCAATGCAAGTGAACGTTGTTTACTGGCTGACATAGGACAGGTGGCTCAGGAGTGGGGGAGCGTCACTGACCACATCCTCCTGACAGGAGAGCTGATACAGTCATACGGCAACATTGTGCTCCACTGCACTTACAGTGACCGACAGATCGTGCAATCGATCTGTTTAAGAACTTTGGTTTCAGCGTCGCCCCGGATGAGTTACGGGTTTCTTCGTCAACGGGATAAGAGGGGAATAGTAGAACACGATTGTTTATGTGACCTAGTTTCGTACATGATGTGTTATGTGGAAATTTAACTTTTTATGGGCGAGCTCATAGAAGCAAGTAAACTTCATTGTACACAAATGTGCGCAAATGTATGTGGTGAAGGGGAAAAATCAAGCGATGCACAACATTTCAGCATGAAAACGGAGAAATGCTGTGATGTGGAATTATACACAGATTGTGTGGATATTTTGTGCTTAGGCTACAGGCCTATTAGATTGAACGGTATTTAGATTGTATATATGAGCGGCGGTGGCCTATAATTTGTCATTTGCAAGGGGACCGCACAAAAACACTGTTAAGCTGACAAATTTCTAAAATTCGCACATTGAAATGTACTTGTCTCTAACAACTCACTATCCAAAAATGTTTCTGTGCGGGCTCCCCAGGTTGTTGGCATCAGCAAAGCAAATTGAACTGTAAAAAATTCCCATTTTACCTAACATCATCCTAATTGACATTTTATACTTGGATCAAAGCTGACTAAGATGATCTAAGTTTCGAATTAGAATCGTGACTTGCAACTCTACACAGGTAAGTCGCAGTGATCTGCTGAACATGTATGAGGTCAATGATGCTTCCTTTTCATCTTAATAGACAATTCTACCCACAACTACTTGGTGTGTCTTCATAATACGCAAAGACCACGTGTTGGGGCAATACTTACAATTCACTTTTCATTGGGACAGAACAAATTACTCACAACTCCGGGCCAGAGCTTCTACGTGGCTGGGATAGTTCCGGTGGTCAACCAAATACGGTAGGCGAAGTTGTGGATTCCTCGAACTTGGTCATCAGGTAGGTGTTTTGCGTAGTGGACTGGTATTGTCTAGTGCGGCCATACATTGGAGATCGGCTCGTTAGTTGTTTTGGCAGACTACCTGATTGTTTATCATACTGTACTTGAAAATCCGCATTTTATAAAACAAGGAACAAACATCAGTTGTTGCCAAGTATTTTGGCCTTCAATAATTCACAAAAATGTGAATGTATACATGACAAACATCGCATGTATACAGACATCGCATGCACACGCTGTGATAAAAATAACATAGAATAAAAACGTAATATTTGACACAAATTCACGTTCATTTCTAAATTCAGTCGACGAGATGATATTGGCAATGTCACTATGGTACCACCAACGGATGAAGTAAAACTAGACATTTAAAATTGAATCAGACACTGTAAAGCATGAGCGACCATTGCCTGTGCTGAAAACAACAAATCAGCTGATGAATACAAACTTGAATAATGACAATGTGATTTATTGAAAATTGACTTGAAGCAGATAAACATAATTTGCACACCACTGAGGCTTGAAAGCAAAAGATTGGAAGAGTCTTGCTTCCTTTAAATCTTTCAAGTTTGTCTTTGCTTCGATCGAGTGTTTGTTTCTAGATTAGTTTCCGACATACACAGTTTCACATGCTCTGTAATGAATTGTTTTATATTGTATTCACGTGCGTGGTGTCATTACTTTGAATAGAAGGGATAAAAAATACAAAATAAGTGTTCAATTTATTTCTAAAATTTCCGAAATTATGTTGTCAAAAGTTCCATTGAAATAAATAGTTGGCAAAGATGATCTTCAAATTCAGTTTTTGACTTTTTCAAAAATATCTCATTTATGACTTCAGTCCATCGTTCAGTGAGCATCAATCTCTGACATCAATATTTGCACCAACTCCATGACTCACACCATCTCGGTTCAAATTCCTCTATTCAGTCAGGATGACAGAAACGGAACATGTTCTTTCATTGATGGGACAAAACCATAATGATTAATGTTCGATGTCTATGGACAAAACCCTCAAGGCATATTTTATCTACTTTAGGACATAAAAAATGCATTGAAGATATCGGGATTCTTGTTCATGATGTAGCCTCGTACTGGGGACGTCGCAGAAATTGAATAGCAGAAGTCAATTTTCAACTGCTTCACAGCAAATTATCCATGGCATTTTAGTTAATTTGCATACCTTATCGTATGAAAATTTGCCATTTTTTCGGACATCCGATATCCATCAATTTTACATCAACTTTTAGTAAGAATATTAAAGTTTGGCTTCGTTTAGGAATTGTGATTTACCGCAATATTTGTGCATTACTTATGTTTATGCAGAGAGGATGTATGTTTACCGCTCCTTTTCCATTCATTAACAGAAGCTTTGCCCCTCATAATGGATGGGATTTTGTTGTTTATTATGTATGGAAGAATAACCGGTGTGAATGGTCACACGAGTGCTGTATGACGGCAGCACCATCAGCAGAAAGATGACAGAAGTGACGCTGATGAAAGCATAGAAATTAAATGTGCATCGGGAAGTTGTCCCACTTCACATTTAATCAGTTAACATAGATCAGCTGGTTTTAGAAAGGTGCATCCGCAGCTGTCAGTCGCCTTTACATACTTAACTCCACGTTTAAGGCTCTTCAGTTCCCAGTTACTGGAGCTAGACAGTTGTTGGCTCTCAACCATTCCTTTATGTTTGCGCCGTATTTGTTGGAGAATCCTGAAGTCTTTACGGCAGCATTAACCTCATGTTCCTCTTGGTTTTCCGGCAGCTCAATGTCTTAGCACATTAAATGTTTTCATCTCCCTCTAAACAACCACTTCACGCTCTGTCCACATGTCCAAACCATGTCAGGCGTTCTCTTTGAACTCGGGCATAATGGAACCATCCGTAACACATGTCAAGAAGGGATAGACATATTTCTGAGGCAGCAGTGCAGAGAAATAGGATCTTGGAACGCAAAACCCTCCAGAGAATGCGTGATGAAGGTCGGCTAAGTCACCCGAAAATTACAAGGTGTCAATGGAAAACTTTCCTTTTTGCAAGCATATAGGCTTACTCGCAATTCACATAGTGTATAGCTTCCGTCATGCGAGTATTAATTATTTAAGACTCAATTTTCCTTTTTTTTATGTTTTATGTTTTTGTTAGGTTTTTATTGAAAATGTTTTGTGCAAGAACCGAGATATGTTGTATTTTAGGTGACGAAGAATATGACAATATGTGAAACGTTTCAATATCTAACCCGTTGGAAGCATAAGAATAACAATTTTCTAACCACGTTTTGCGCATAGCACTCTACAAAACTAACTTCAATCAACAGAACTAATTTACAGAAAACAGATAAAATTCAAAATTTTGATGAAACGACTTCCTGTAGTCATGGCATCCTGTCAATAGTAGGCTATGTCCACAACTCAATCAAAGATACATTTTATCTCTTTCATGCATCGATTTCACAGTTTCAGGTAATTTTATCTATTACTTGAATTTTTCCCACTGTAATTTGTTATAGGAGAAAATATGTAAAATTCAAAAAAATGTCAAATTATGTGAAAAAAATTGAAATTCGATCCCAGGTTAGAAACTGCATAAACATGTTGATAAACAGCTTCTCTTCTACATCTATCTGAAATGTTTTCACTGACATGCATGTACAGAAACTTTCGCATTATTGTTAACTGTCTGTGAATGAGGTTTTAGAGTTAAGAAATTGAAAATTGCATTTGAATTTTGATTTTTCTCTATTGAGGAACGCGTACTTTAGAATATTGCTTAGCCAATATCAGATAATAAAGTATCGATGAATGTAAGTAGTATGAAGAAGTGGGTACTTGAAATTTCCGCGGAATTTGAACCCAAGCGTTCCAACCCAACCCCTCCCTGCCCCCGACTGGAATCTTTACATGTTTTGCTGGATTAATCAGGCGCGCCGGCGCGCTCGACAAGCGATATTTTCTAAAAATAGAACATATCCCGGCGCGGCGCGCTTTGGCCTTTGATGAAGTACCCCGGTACATTTTAGGATACTATTCGTTCGTGCAAATATAACGCAAAAAATATTGCGAATGAAAGGATGAAAACGTACTCGTTCAAGTTAAATTACTGTGTTCGGTTACGGCGCGCATTAAACTCATCATGCGGATTTTTATTGAGTAGAATCTATAAATAGAATTTGGTGCCGGCGCGCTTTAATCCGGAAGGATCTATACATAGATTTTGCTCCCGGCGCGCTTGATGTAAAGATTTCAGTCAGGTCCCTGCCTTTGCTGCTTAAACATGTACTTAACCCTTTCACTGTTATGCTTGTTTGATATTCACTAATCCCAAGTTAACTCGCATCGAGACAGCAAGGCACTGTCACTGGGCCGTTGTAGGTGATGATACAGTGAGAAACGAAGCCCGAATTAACTTTTCGCCCTGATTTTTGCGAAGCAACTGAACCAATTTTGGTTGCTCCCTATGTGTCTCTGAGGAGTCTTCGGTCAAAACTAATTTATCTGCAACTTTTGAGATGGTGAATTTTGTGCATAGAACACATTCTTTTCAGAGAAATTAAATGAACATTATCGTCCAAAACATCGTGATTACTTGAAGATGAAGCACCGATCACAATTTTTTCAAATCCTGAGGAATATTATTCTGCTCAAATTTAGACAATGAGTAATTGAGATACATGTGAGGAGAAAATGTGGAATCAGAGGAATTACCGGTATCTAAAATCTTTCGTAAACGGAAACACGGTAAAACAGAAGGATGGACATTGAAACAGAAAGCGCTTGTTCTGGTAGACTGTAATAAAAGACACGCATTATTGTGCTACGATATCATGTACCTACGTACGTCCCACATGAGAGATGATGATAATAATATAATAAAAATCATAAATAAGAAAGTAAAATATGTGTTGTAGAGGGTTGTACCGAATTTCAATTCGGACTGGATTTGACATTTTTTTTCAAATCCGGCGATTTTCAGCATCTAACATGCTGGTAGTTTACTCGCTGCCGTGATTTATCGTTCTTCCAAGGAGCTCTATAATACATATTTACTTTCTTATTTGTGATTTTTATTTATTTCCAGTATACTGTCTAGTATAAAATACTTCATGCATTCTTACATCAATGCACACCGTGCAATCTACATGTACATGTATACTATATTATAGAATGGATGTTATTGTTGTATGTAGGCTACATCTACTTTATCATTCAGCATGTCACCACAGCTCGATTGTTTTACCGAATGGCATTAAGTTCTGGAGGGCCACTTGTACAAGGAGATAACTGTAACGTGTATTGTGCTACGTTGTTAAATAAATGTAAATAGACTGTCGCTTCAGGGAAATTAATTTAGTGAATTTTGATGCGTCTCATGTACTCCCATCGAATTTTTTTATCATCGAAAGGCCTACATCAAATGACGTGATAGCTAGGTAATATGTTCTGAGAAATTTATGGATAAAATATAAATAAACTCTGGATTTTTATTAACCCTATCCATACATGCGAAGGGGTTCGGCCCTGTGTCGCATTTTTGCTGTGAGCTTCTTAATAAAATTAAGCCACCCAACCTATTGAGCTGGATTACGTCAACCAGGGCTGCCACTCTTCCGGTTTTAACCGGAATTCCGACTTTTTTAGACTAAACTAAGTAGCGTGAAAATGTTCTAACAAGGAACAAATAATTTGCTTTCTGAAGCATTTTAGGGGCCATTTCGAAATGGTGAGAGGCCCTTTAAGATTATGAGGGGCCCTCCTGAGATCGTTATGAGGCCCATTTAGACTGTGAAGGGCCCTTTAGGATTGTGAGGGGGCCCTCTTGAGATCGTGAGGGGCCCGTTCAGATTGTGAAAGGCCCTTTGACATCGTGAGGAGGTCCTTTAGGGTTGTGAGGTGGCCCTTTTGAGATTGTGAAAGGCCCTTTGAGATAGAGAGGGGCCTTCTTGAGATCGTGAGAGGCCTTTTAGATTGTGAAAGGGCCCTTTTGACTAGTGACATTCGGTATCACTTTATACAGAATGGAAAGGAAGTTTTTACCATTCATTGTCAGTTTCTCGAAAGAAAAATGGCTCAATTGCCCATACGAAAATGTCTGCCCAAGCTTTTAGACTGCGTTGATCCGTGAAATTTGTGTGAAAATATTTGTTGTGACCAGACCGCTCTGCAGAAGCAGTCTTCTAAACATCGAACAGCTGAACAGCAATTCCCAGTGGATTCATGAAAAATCTTCACATTAAAGACGAGATCTTGTATCGCATGACGTCATGGCATGATTAATAGAAAATGACAGAGCTGCACGAGAATAATGCCTTTTAATTTTGAATGTAAAATTTTTAACGAAATGGAAAAGTTTATTTTTGAAACAGTTGAGCTTATTATTCGTGCTGGTTTTGCGTTGTGGGAGGGGAAGGAGTCTCAGTAGTACATTCTATCTAGCCGTCAAAAGCAATTCTTTAGAAAGCATTAGTTTTTCGAGTCATGCATTCTAGTGCACCTGGCAAAAACTGATAATTGAAAAAGCATCAATGGCAATATTGTGTCATTTATTTACTTGCTGACTGAGGATTCATTAGCATCTTTATTGCAACAGACCCAACTTCTGCCTGAACGCTTTCAAAACTTATCGGATTGTGGGATATCGAATGATCGTAATTTTTTTACTTTAAGGGGCCCACGGATGCGCATTTTAGGGGGCCCATTCCGATTTGACTTTCCGGTTTTTATTTTTGGTAACATGGTGCCCGCGGTCAGTAAAAGTCAGGAAAAGTCAGGAAATTTTTAGGGTCAGTATAGAGTCAGGAAAAGTCAGTAAATTTCTTGGAGTCAGTAAAAAGTCAGGAAAAGTCAGTAAATTTATAGGTAGGCCTACTGTGTTTAAATTGTGAAACGTCGGGATTTTTTACAATGAAGAATATTAATGAAATAAAAATGTAATTTAAATTATCAGGAAGATAACTAGAACCATATTTTCTGATCCAGTTTTACATGTATGTATTTCAGCTTTCATAACGAAAGGTAAAGTTTCAGTGATTTATATTAGCGATCTTCGAGTTCCGGGCTCTTCTTATTCTCGAAATATGACTAATTCGTTATTCGAGAGGACTGTTATTTGCGGACATGACTATTAAAGCTCTCTATTTGGAGTATTTCCAAGTATTTGTCTTTAGATATGTATTGTAAAAAAGTGTTATGTGATCGTTTTGAGGCATCGCTCATATAGGTACACTATTGATCGAATTACGATTTTTCCATTTTCTTGTTCAGAATTGATCATAATTGTTGTTGCTGAAAGAGGCGGACGATCTGGCAAGAAAGGCGGAAACACAATCCGATATGAGTCTTCTCGTTAAATCAAATGCGTTGCGAAAGGCAGCAAACGAGAAGCGTGAGGAGAACGATATCCCGAAAGATAAAATGAACGAACTTAAAAAGTCAATTAACTGATTTTCAATAAATGCGTTTTGTTTTAAAATAGATTGATTTTTTCCTACAAATGGTCAGTAAATTTTTCGAAATTTCTGGAAAATTTTTGAGCAAATAGCGCGGGCACCATGTGGTAAGAGTGGCAGCCCTGGTCAACAGCATTCGAAAGTAAGCTATTCTGATGATTGTTGAAGATTTAAATCACTCTGATTTAATATATTTAAAATAGTCGAGCAGACTGTCGGTTGTGTGGTAGATCCGCCGACATCTACAAGTCAGCAATTTTGTTGCTACCAAACCTGATTAGATTCGTCTGCGGTTAATTAAACCTGAAATTAAAGATAAATTACAGGTAAGTGAACATATATTTAAAACTTGACTTTTAAACGTTCAATTCAGTAGCTACTATAGATACATTGCACTACACTGTATTTAGGAAAACTAATGTGCATGATGTAATGTAGACTTCTTTTATCTCCAAATCCGGTGCCGGCCGGATTTTAAATTTTCAAATCCGGTATACACCTAATTATAGAGCTCCTTAGAAGAACGATGAATCACGGCAGCTGGTGAAATACCACCTTTTAGATAATGAAAATTCGGTATGCACCCCTAGAAGGAATCTTATGCTCTTTTTATGAGTGAGGTGTCGGCGCTTCTTGAAGACGACAAATTCGTCTTCTTACACGACAATGCCCTTTGTTATCGTGAATTTCCTCTTTTGAACATTTTTTCTTCGTTGCCTCGATATTCCCCTTTCCTAAACATCACTGAGGTAGCTGTCTCTAGCTTTAAAAGTGTTCTTAGCAACATTGACTTGTCCAGAAACTCAAAGATATTTTTTCTGATAGAGAGATGGCTAGATAGGAAGATGTAACCCATCAAAAGATTCGAATCAAAATCTTGAAGGATTTGGTTAAGCAAAATGCTGACAACATAACAAGAGACAAATGCTCTTGGTCTTGGTATGTAAAAAAGATGAAAACATGCCTTGTCTCATTGTAAATAATTCAAGAGGAAGGGAATGCCAAGTAAACTAAAATTTTATAATTCCGCTTGAACCGCATGTTGTTTATAATTTAATCCAAAAAGCCTTGCTGTTGTTTATATGGCATTTATTGCCAAAATTTTTGCCTACTCAGGCCGCTTCAGGGGTGAAAAGGAGGTTATTCTACAAACACTGAAAATTTGAAATCTATAAGAAGTTATGTTGAAATGGTATATACAGTATATAGATATAGAAGGTTATTTTGGGAAAGGATTCATACATAGAAAGTCAATGTCATAGAATTATTGAAAGATATTTCCATTACTTTGTGAAAAGGGATTGGCGATATTGTTCATTCTCTTCACGTGAATTGATGGTGGGTTGCAATTTCTTTATCAACAGTGCTTCACGAAGACGAATGTTGGCATTGTCGCTTTCATGAGCTAATATCTCGACTTGTACATTCTTGTTATGGCATTGTTGTAAATGTTTGAAAACTGATGATGTTACTTATGTTGTGTGCTCTTTGACTCTGATGTGTAAAGTTCTAATTGTACTACCGATATAGGCATTTTTGCACTTGATACATGTTATTTTGTAAATTACGTTTTTCTTGAAGCAAAGTTCATTGTTTTGAATTGGACATGAGGTAAGTTGACATTTTGTTTCATATTTGGTATGGTTCTTCAATGCGTTTCTTAGAGTATATGACTTTTGGGCTAAACCGATATTTAAATCTTCTCGTTGGAAAACTTTCTTTATCTGATAATTCACTTTTTCTGATATAAATGGTAATTTTAGATACAGATGGTAATTTAGTCTTTTTTCTTCTCTGTGTGTTTCATTTTCTTTGTACGTCGTGATGATTGGATGAATGTCTCTGGAAAATCGTTGACTTTTAAGGTTTCTTCGAATTGTTTTAAATGAAAGTTTGCTGTATTTGGATTTGAGCAATGAGATTTGATGCGGTCTCTTTCGTTTCTCACAATTGCCATCTTCGTTGAGTTTGAAATGTTGGATTTGTAATTGATGAAAATGTCCTTTTTCACTATTTTCTTATAAAAGTCGAATTTGACATCATCACTTTCGGTTGTAATTGTCAGATCCAATAGACTCAGTTGGTTTCCGTTTTGTGGGAGCTTGATCTCAAATTTTATATTTGGATTTTGAGAATTGAGGAGATCATGCAATTCTTTTGCAGTGGATTCATTTTTTGTCAAAACAAAACAGTTGTCTACATATCTCTTGAAAGTCAAAATAGTATCAATTGATTGTAGTGCTTGAGTTTCGATTCTATCCATGAATATTATTGCAAAAGTTCCAGACAGTGGTGAACCCATTGGCAATCCTTTGATCTGTTTATATACTTGATTTTCAAAATTAAAGTACGTATTTTCTATAATCACAGACAACTATGAACTGTTGTCGAACTCCTAATCGTTGTACAGTATGGTGAATTAGCTGTGAATTCCCTCACAAACGCTGCGCAGTATGTTGAACTAGAAATTGTAAATTCCCTCATTAAGGTCGTGTGGTATGGGGAAATAGGAGCCGTAAACTCCGTTATTGACGTAGTAGTAGTAGTAGTAGTAGTAAACGTTTATTGGTTTGAATGAAAATCATCAGTACAAGGCTACACATTAGCAGAAAGAAAATGACGCAGCAATGGACGAAAAGACACAAAAGTAATGTAAATTGACGCAATATAAAATATTAAAGTCAAAGTCAAAGACGATTATGTAGACGTTTAGAGTAAGGAACAAAAGAGTTGAGTCTACGGACATTTTTAGCACGGGGCATGAGGCGTTTTCCGGAGTTGACCATACGTGGTGGAACCAAGAAATTCAGAATGTGGTCGGGTTGCTGCATGGAACTGAAAAACTTCATTGCCTGATGATCTCTTCGTATGGATACAGGAGTAAAACTATCGCAACCACAATCACTTCCGCAAACAATGCGATGACAACGACGACGTAGTCCTTTAATTTCATTAGACTCCTTTTGACACATACCTACGAAAAGAGGGCTGCAAAACTTTAACGTAGCCTGCATAAAACAAATGCGTTATATAGCATCATAAGAGCTTCTTTATCGATTGAATTTTTCAGTGTACGTAATTATATAGATTCTTTGAGAAGCTTTTTTGCAGATATCATCAATATGGGCATCCCAAGATAAGTCCATCTTGTAGGTAATACCCAGAATGCGCAAGCGATCACACAAATCAAATGTACAGTGCAAATTGATTGGACTTTGTTTTTTTTAGAAAAGAGTAGCATTTGTTTTTCTGCAATTTGATTTAAGACCATTAGACTTACACCAAGATCCAACGTGACCAATTTCAAACTTGATCAGTTCATATAATATTTCTGTCACGATTTATAGGCATCAGCATAACAACTGCGTCGTGCGGAATAGCGAACTATGAGCCGTAGACTCCCTCATTAACGTCCGTGTGGTATGGGGAACTTGGAGCCGTAATCTAGTATTAATGCTATTAAACACTTGATTGCCGTGTGGCAGAATCTACTGACGCAAAGTAGTGCTGAACATATAAACTTCATTTAGGCACCAGGCTTGTTCCGAATGATCCGAGGCTAATATCGAATATTTTCAAACACATTTCAAGTAGGTTTTCAATATGTAGATAAATTATTCCGACACGTCCTGTGTTAATGAGCTTTCCTCGGTCAGTTCTTCTCTGTGTCATTCTCTTAAACTGATTGTGATTACTCTCATGGATATGCAGCACATCAGCCATTATGTTCCTCTTTCTGGCTCTTGGTCCTCCACCTTCCGCGGATTCACGCTGCAATGCTTCAGTTCAAATGATCTTATCTGAATGACAACGCTCTGACGTTCACCTTGTTGCATTTTATTATAGAGTGGACTTAGCAGATATTCCGTTAATGTTACATTTCATTGTTAAGCCTTATATTTTTCGTTATTTATTGTTATACTCTTTCTCTATTTAGCTCTCCTCAATCCGCAAGCTTTGAATTTGTTGTGATCGATTATATTTTCATTTTTTTATAAATATAATGTAGCCGTCTGATGCATATATTGGTATTTGTTATTTAGAATCACTTGCGTCTTAAAAATTCAACCAATTTTACGTCACTTTTCAAATTTTTGTCTTCAGTGATATTAATTTTATGGTGTGTAAGCTCCTTAGCCACAGAATTTTGGGTAGATTTTTCCCGGAATTTTTCTATTTTATTTGACGCGTGCATTTGAGTAAAATTTCCCTGCAGAAAGTCTGGAAATTTTCATTCAAATTTGACCCCCCCCCGTTTTTTTGTTAAATTTCCCTGGAAAACCTGGAAAATGAATTTTACCCTGGAAATCCTGGAAATTTTCATTCAAATTTGCGCGGACACCCTGATTGCATGATGAAACGATAGGTATAATTTTCAAAGTAATTGATTGTTTATGTGTTTTGATTAAATGATAGAATGTAGGCAATTTTGTATTGTGGGACATGTAACTTCTCTTGATATATGTAGGAACTTTGTTTTGTTTTGCGATATCTTTCTATGTATTGCGATTTTATATATAAAACCTTTGTATATACCATTTCAACATAACATCTTATAGATTTCAAATTTTAAGTGTTTGTAGAATATCCTCCTTTTCACCCCTGAAGCGGCCTGAGTAGGCGAAAATTTGGGCAATAAATGCCATATAAACAACAGCAAGGGTTTTTGGATTAAATTATAGACTGTAAAAGATTATTTTCAATTAATTTCCGTCTTCTTCACGAAGTTTTCTTCAAGGAACTTAAATTCCCTGAAATTAGCTTCGTGAGGAAGGCAGAAATTAATTGGAAATAATTCGTTGTCATAATAATATAAGTTTACTTGCCATTCCTTTTGAATTATGGTTTTCATTTGAAATATCAGCGGAATGGGAACCTTTTGGTTCAATAAGCATAACTGTTTTTGATCAAGAGCTATGATATATCTTTCTTCTTTTTTTAATTTTTGATGCAACATCTCATTTTTCTATTGAGATAGTTTGATTTCTCCTGCTTTAACCATTTCAACGAATGAAGCGATTCCTTAACTATGATGCTAGCTTCCATTAGCCATGTTTACGACAAATTGACAAAGATGTTTTTGACAAATTGACAGTCTTTGTCAATTTGTCGTGAACATGGCTAATGGACGCTAACCGAAAACGTTCGACAGTATCATTTTGAAGAATGTAAATAGATGAAAGATCACCTGATGAAGGATTTGTTCATCGTCAAAACTAGAAATAAAGAAGGTATGAAACCGAGGAAAATATATGGCTTTTGATACTTGTGCGATGTGCTCGTAGATTCTGAAATTTTGTTTCCTGAAACCAGTTTGATAATCTACAGCTAAAAATTTCACATTCAAACTTCAATTGAGATGTCTAGTTACTTCAATTTTGCATTTAGAAGATGACATTTTGCGCATTGATCAGACAAAGGGATCTTATGCAATTATGTTTTTGTTTCATCTAGTACATGTAATTAGAATGAACATTTCCCTCGCTATAGAAAAATAATGGAAAATTTGTGCATGATTTTAGATATCGAAAAATCCGATTTTTCTCAAAATTCAGTAGTGAAATTTTGAGTCAACTGCCGACCATGATTTGATGCATTGCAAAAATATGGTTCGAATATTCGAACAGCCATCATGCCTGACAAATTGAGTTGAAAATGACTGAGAGAACTGTGTCCGGATGAACTTTCAAAACTGTGCTCAGATATCCATGCAATATCAATAAAAATTTGCCTCTGTGAAAAAACATCCCCATGTATGCCTCTGTGACAACCAGTATGCAGATCTTGCCATTGACTGTGCAGATTTATAGAATCTAAAATTAGATTGACAACAGCTGTGCCGATTTTGCCAATCACTTAGCGATTATGAATTTCTATATTTAGATTGACATCAAGTATGCAGATTGTGACAACAGCTATGTTAAAAGGTGTATTATTACACACTTAGACCTGCTATGTTCATAAAGAGTTTATTGTAGTTGCTGTCTATATATATTACATGAATGCTCATGTCCCTTTATTCTCGATAAGAAAACATATTGAGTGAAGTGAATCTTGAAACATGAAAGTGATTATTCAAGCATACTCTGCCAACATATTCAAATGGTTACTGATACGGAATAAGACGGGACTGGGTCAGCAACGGGACCGAACAATCCGAGCCTTGCCTATCGGGCCCAGGCCGAAAGGCACGATTCCCACGCTGTGAGAACTTCTCCACCCAGGTGCCACGAAAAAATACTATATCTACATCACGACATGCAAAAATAACTTTTTATCAGCCTTTGTGATTTTCACACGAAAATTGAGTCTTTGGAAGAATCCAGTTGTTGAAATGATAAAAAGTCTATCAAAATGATGAGAAGAAGTCGTTATGATTTAGATAAGTAGTCCACTTACAATGTACATGTAAAAATATCTGAAAATTTTCATAAAAAAGTTTGAAATCTTGTCTTCCGATCAGTCACGTTTTATTGAAAATAATTGACAAAAATCTTCAAAGTCCACTAATCAGCAAGTAATTGACCGATTGTCGCTACGTCGATAATCGACTGATTAATCGGTGCACCCCTACTATCGACTGCAGAAGGCGCAGGCGCGCCGAAGATCTCTGATTTTAATTTATTTTCAATGTTATACTTTCGATCAAAAAATTCCAGACAACTTCGCATTTTCATATCTTCAGGATTTTTGTGTGTTGTGACATGATAGCAATTAACGTTTAAGAATCTCGATTCCAAGAGATTTCTGCAAGTTGGGTTAGATCAGGATTATGACAGCAGATTTGCATGTTAACTAGCATTTACAATCTGATATTCAACTGCTGATTTTAAAGATTCTATAATGGAAGCCAGGGGCTACACATTCTATCATAGTTTATAGCTTACTTAACATTTCTTCTGCACCAAATCAAATTAGCATTGATGTCCTTGCTTTTTGGCCCTAATGATTACGTACAATGTTCTAGAATTAATCTCCGATTTGATTATCCATTGCCGGTTGCATAATCGGTTGTCATTATGAGAAGAAACACCGTTAATTGTTGACAAAAACGAATAATCGCTGAAGTGAGCAGATGAACTCTTGTTTAATGTTTTTGTCATTGTCACATTCACACGGTTACACCTGAACATTTTCGTACGTAGTTTTGAGAATAACTAGTAAAAGTAACATTGAGAATCATTCATGCAGCAAGAATCCTGAAAATGTCCGATAGTCTTATAACTGTTCTGGAATTATTTGATGGAAAAGCGGCGGATGGCCTGTGGTATGATTGCGTGGAGCAGATCATAATCTTTGATGGAAACTTGCCATGGTTCCGAACAGTAAAAGACTTCGACAAATTTTTTAAGTTATTGAACTTAAGAAGAGACACTGTTAGATCAATTACAATTTGAAATAGGCCAAAATGTCTTATCAACGATTTTTATTTCGTGATGATGTATTTCCGTGCAACCAATCATAAAATGTATCATGCGATCCATTTTACAGTCCTACAAAATGCGATCAAATGAGCATTGCAGGGATAAATTTCGTGTTTTTAGTGACACATAGTGCTTAATTCGTTTTCAGTTTCAGAAAGCAATATCAACTATCAAGTAAAATATGTAATTTAGTTGAAATATGAACATTTTCTCGGTAGCTAATAAAAAGGGTCTATTTATGTAAAATTTCATAGCATATTCGATGCAGTCCATGCACCGGTCGTAGTCTGTCATACCGAGCGCGGCTGATGGTGATATGCTCGACAAGGGTTGCCCACTCTGTCCGATCCATCGCCGTCTGCACCGTGTCCACCATGTATATGCCGTTGATTTTGCGCATTACGATTATTATTCTGGCACGTCGGTCTTGGTCGGCCTCTTCGACTTCTGCTCCTGATTAGTCCTGTTATGATTTTTCCTTCACCTTACATGCTTAATATGGCCAATGCAGTTAGCCTTATCTCCTATATTTTATGACCTGTGAGTTGCTCCACGTTAGCAAGTTCTTTCTATCCATTCCCCTTTAGCATAAAGTCATTCATTTTTCTGATTATCCGAGGAATCCCAGCGCTTTGCGTCTGGGACCAGCACCGCATCTCAAACGACTCTATCGTAGCTTCCGCCTACTTTCATTACTCAGGGTTCATGTTTTACAGCCATTCAACAAAATTGAGATCACCAGATGTTGAACCAAATGTTTCTTTGTAGGACAAATTATCAAGACTTTTTACAAATGTTTGTCAGAGACGTCATTTTTTACTGACCCATCACAGTTCAATTAGTCCCAGGTTTCCATTGTCCCTCCCATCATGATGCAATAAAACACCAAGAAGCTTAGCACAATGTCAAAATAAAGACCGTTCACCTTGATGTATAGCACCTCGATTATTCCGAAAGCCATGACTTTTGTCTTTTTGACATTCAGATGCAGCCCCCACTTTCTTACTCTATGCATGCACAATCTACGTTTGAAAACATGGAAGTAGAAATCTATCGGTTACGAGGCACATAGAAAAGCAACATGGTGAATAAGCTGAACAATCTGCATGTACATGCCTGTATCACAAATAGCATGAGAAATCAGTCAATAGCAAGCGATAATGCGTTCATCTGCGAATTATTTCGTGAACTAGCAAATTTCGTGTGAAACTAGCATGATATTATCTCTATATTCTACTTTCATTGAAATAGAGTATAGGCTACTAGATAACAGAAGTCTTTGAACAAAATGAATTTGCCCACAGTCGGAGCCTTGCTATTTTTTACAAGACTCCAGGTCCAAAAGATGACCGGTTCCGCAGCCTCTTATCCTTATTATGCCTTCAAGTATTGGATTCCGCAGACGTTGCATTTTCCCAATATAGCTTGCTTGAACGATTTTGTTTTTTATTGGCTTTATCATTTTCACATTCTTATATCTAGCAATGATAAGACCACTGTATGGTTTTTTGACAGGGACTTTTCGATACATTTTGAAATACTTTATGTTCTTACTTCATGGTGATGAATTTTCTTTGTTTCAGTATCAATGAGCTCTCCTAAACGACCAAATCATGCATTTGGAAAAGGACCACAAAATTCTTTCATGGAATTTCAGTCGCAAACAGAAGACGCATGGGATCCTGGAGACGATGAATGGATGACTTCCGTCGTTTCACTAAAAGGTAATCAAAACCTGATCGAAATACTCACTTGCCGGTGTCCCCGAGTATCTGAAATCATATCTATGTTCTATAATAAAAATGATCGAAAAATTATTTTACTTTAGTTGCATTTTAAGGTTATTAGACACTTTTCCGTTGAACATCTTACACCGAGAATTTCATGATGTGCAAAAGAGTAGAACGTCAATAGAAAAGCGAAGCACGACAGTTCGGCAATTAATCTAAGTATGGGCTTTCGATCTTCTGAAAAACGGAAATTGCTCCTTAACCTGGTTCGCTTTGAACTCCCATGTAAACTCTACAGCGATGCATTGATTATCTTCAATCAAGAACAGAAAGGGCAAATCATCACCATTTGAAAGCGAAGCGTATTGAGGGAAAATCCGCCATTTGTTTAGCTTGGTTTTGTTTACCATGCTATCTTCGGTGGTGGAATGACTCAGGACAAATTTAGAGACTTCTTGATAGAGCGAGTCAAGTTTGCAGCGGCCATCGTTGATGGGAACTGCGTCGCATCATGCGACAAAGCCAAGTCCCACCTAAACGCTTCAAGATAGCGGTTAAGGAACATACTGATATCGAAATTTGACGGAGCTCAACATCCAAGCTATGATTGAAATTTCCCGGCAGCTTACATGCATGTATTTGTACATCAGTGGAGAATCCAGAATGTCTCACGTGAACTCATGTAATAGAATGCATAGCATCATGCATTCGTGAAGATGGAGGGTAGGATTGAAATTATATTTCCTTCGCAAATAAAGTTGTGCATACAAGAAGAATTTGTCATAACTTAAGTTAAATGAATTTTAGTAGTAGTAGTTGACGTTTTTATTTTTCATAATCCCCCCGCAATGGCATATCCCACCAGCTACACAATTTACATGAGAATTTGGTCTATCGTTCATTTCATTTCATTCTGTTGTTAATTGAATAATTTCACAAAAACTTTGACTAGACTACTAGTACTTTCATTTGAAGATCGACTGAATTTGAAGTTACTTAATACGAATAAGCCCATTCGAAATTACTTATAAGTTTGAAGTCGCCAAGTATGTTACAGCTATAGTTTGAAATTGTGTGGAAGTGTGCTACGCAATGCAGCAGTACAATTTTTCACTGCGAACCTATTAGCATATATTTTGACTTACTGACCCCTTCCCCTCACATGAATCTACAGGATATACGTATATCCCACCCTTCGGTTGCTCACGTAGATTGTGGGCGATCTTGCTCTAAAGGTTTGACCTTATTCAAAAATAATGCCTACATGCATGTACTATGTGCGCACCAACGTTCTGACAAATGATCATGGAATCCCTTCGAAAATTCTATCAATTAATCTTTAAATTAGTAGAATTCAGTTTTCAGAATTCAATGACTTTGATCAACATGTCCAATAACACAGTTGAACTTTTTGTCATTTGGTTGCCGACATTGTCCTAATTTTAACGAAAATATTCAAGGTTTTGTTCAATTTACAATTATCCCGACGGCACCTTAGGAAGCAAAAATTTCTCAGTTAATTTTGGCGGAAGATGTGATTTCTAGGTCTCCTAGTTGTCTGTAAAATATTTTGTCATTCTATTGGCCGTACACGCATAGTTGTTAAACAGTTACTTTTGTCAAAATTCCCGAGAAAAAGAAAAGATTGGTCTTCGCTAAATGTAAAAATAATATTCGCTGAAATGCACGACGGGGATTCGCCGTACTGCGCTTGCGCTGATAGCAACTCTTTTATGTATTAGCGCAGCACGTTGCTATCGACCGCAGAAGGCGCATGACGCCGAATCCCCGTCGTCAAAATCGATCAAAATGATCGTCAAAATTTGGGAAACGTAAAGTTTTGGCTCATATTTCAACATCATACTTTTACAAATCTATCATACTTTTTCTTCATTATTGTCATACTTTTTCTCGACTGCCAGTGTTTTCTTATGAAAATGATGAAAAGTTGCTGATCGTAAATGCCAGCGAATAAAATAGCACTCATTTGATGATTACTCCCAAATCATGAAACTGTTGAATGAGACAAAGGCCTACATTCTCACATTTAATATCTCGTAGTTGGATTGCCATTACTGGAACTGATGTACCCTAAAACATTTGTGTTTTAGCAGCAGCACAGCATGATCAACATATGTAAAGCATTATGTTAGGCCGACTTAACGAGTTATTGATGAACTTAAAATCTAAAGAAGGAAAATGTATTTTATTCATTAATTTGCTCACGACTGACGAATATTTGGTTCATTCAGCTGTTTGCCTTCAATAACCCATCCTACTTCAGTTCTTGTGCGACTTTCAGTTATTGCTGTTTTTGTTAGCTATTGTGGCTGTTAAACCATGGAAAATGTTCGTGCAAATCAATGGACAGCAATTAATTTCATCTACGAATTGCATCACGCAACGTATAGGAAAGATGTAGAGGAACAAATTAGGGGGGGGATTTCAATGAAGGTTTTTTTTGAAGGACGTTATCAGGATTCAACCCACGTTTCAGCAAAGACGAGTAAAAAGGAAGTTCAGCGGATGCTGCCTGGTGAGCTTGAGCACGGTGCAAGAAAGAATATGTGGTGACTCATTGCGCTCTCTGTTGCTCACATGTTGCAAGCTGTTTTGCGATAGTTGTATAGTGAAATCAAGATCATTCATGAGTGAATTTCTTCAAGTCGCATGGGTCAATGTTATTTATGTCGCATAATAGTCTAACAGCATATTATAAAAAATTCTAACTTGTTAACCTGAATGTGTTGTTTTGGTCACCTACATATTGCGGCGTTTGTCCTCAATACTGAATTTGGTAGAAGCAGTGATTGACCTGAATTTCAGTATTTTTTTATTTGAATAGTATGAACTAATTACGGAACTTGCTTTATTTCTATTCTACTATGATTAGTTGAAATGTAAAAAAGAATGCAGACTGATTTATAGGACCTCCAACAGGGTGTCTACTCACCTGGAATTTCTGAAAAACAGGAAAGTCTCTAGAGAATCAGGAATACAAGGTTTCAGCAAAATCTGGAATTTTAAGGAAAATCACGTAAATGCTGACTTTTCGAAAATCTATGGAATAAATATCGCAACATTGTTATGTAGGCCTATTTTATCAGCATTTTAATTATCATTCGTGTCATTAGTTTTGTTTGCTTTTTGATTGGCTTGCTATGTACAGTCAGAAGGACTGCAAGGGATTAGCGTCCCCAGCATGCTGATTTCAACCTGACGGAGGTAAAACCATAATTCGACAGATGTTGTCTGTATTAGTTCCAGGCTACAAGTTGCGACTTTTGCATCGGTCCTATTCACGCCAAGTGACGTATCAAATCTGCCTTAATTATATTTCACAAAAGCGAGAGATAAAATCTATAGATAAGCCTGACAGACAGTGCATGTATGCTAGACATTGAAATGTAATTCTAATACATGGGTCAATTATGACTTGCTACTGATTAAAGCAATTGAAAGAATGTCTCAAAATGTCAACGAACCGTGGTATTCCCTCCGTCAAATAAATGATGCAGATAAGATCATCATGACCAACATGTTGAGCAGTCATTTATGTAGTTAGGTCATAATTACCTACGATATATTAAGCTAAAAGTCTATTTTCCACAGCAAAGCATGTCACATGGACTTCAGCATGTGAGATGCTCTCGCGATGTCGCCAGCATCTCGAAGACACTAAATGAAGGATGGAAATCCACTAAAATGCATCGGGAAACGTAAGGCGATCTCTAATGAGTAAAAGAATGTAAAAGGTGAAAATAGTTTAGGCTTAACAGTTCAGATGAACGCTCTTGAAAAATTGAGGTTCGTTTCTGGTTATCAATGTTCCTTTAATTACAACTCTGCCCAAATCAAACGCTTTTTGAGTGTGTGCTCACTAGTGGATAGAAAAACTAGCGTTGCTGAAGCAAAAGCTGAAGTATCTGATTTGTTAGTCGTGTTTTTCTGACAGTCCTGAAAATTTTGAAGTGAGAGGAACGGATGAATTAAAACATAGACAACTCAATAGTTATCGATTTCACCTAAAATTCTTTTTACGCGTCCAACAATGAGTCAATCAATTATTTACAACGCACTTTTGAATTTCAGTGCTCTTGTATTTTCAAATATGTTGATGAAGGAATGCTGACTTTGAAACCATATAATTAACGGGCACGTTGAATGAAATGGTTGGCTTAAGTTGATGATCAACATTTCATAAAATATTGAACGAAAAATAAACAATAAATAACATTCGCTATCAATGTCCAATATCTACATTCAGCATTTGGTGGGAAGTGCTCTGCTATCTAATGGGCGTATCTTCAATCAATTATTCAAACCTGCATAACGTCGTAAGTGATACACGATCAGAAGTTTCATGCTCATAAGTTCGCTATAAACATACACAAGACTATCTTTGGCGTTAAACTTGCTCGATCAGTTTTTCAAGTATGTACTTAGGAAGATTTTTCAGCGCCTGTTTCTTCAAGGTTCTTCAAAGTTGCAAACATTCAAAGTTACTGGAGTTCATTATTTTGTTATAAATACATTCAACACCACATTTTGACTCTATTTAGCCTACTCATTCACTCATTCATTATATTCGAACATTAAATAGTTGGATTACCGTTACGGGAACTAATGTAGCATCGACATACGTGGTGTGATCCAAAATGTCCCGGACTAACCTACTTGCAGATAACCTGTGATAACGAATACTACTTCAGATGTAAATTTAGGTCTTTAAGGCATGAGAAATATGGTTGCCGAAATTTTTCCGGTCAGTTTTCTATTTTTTCAAAATTTTCAAACATTTTTGTCTGAATTTCAAGATTTTCCTATAAATTCTAGCGATTTAGAATTAATATATTTAGATTAACTTAACAGTTAAGCTATCACTAATAACCTGACTAATTAAAACGGAAAAACAAATGTTTTGTTCCAGAAAACAGTTTACTTTTCAATGTATGAGCCGTTAGCATTCGTCACTTTTTGCCAACGAAGTCTCAATTCACAAAAAGCTTTATGAAAAAATTCCGGTGTCAAAGAATCAAAAAACTCAGTAACTGCATCCCGCAGTTCAACTGGCGATTCAAAATGGTGTCCACGAAGATGCTTTTTGAGGAATCTAAACAGATAGAAGTCACTTGGGGCCAAGTCAGGTGAATAAGGAGGATGGCTCAATAGTTGAAATCCGTTTCTTAAGGCATTGGTTGTCTCCTGCGAGGTGTGAATCGGAGCATTGTCATGAAGCAAGTAGAGGGGAATGTTTCTTGGCTTTCTTATTTTTTCTCGCTTCAGATAACAGATATAATATTCGCTATTGATTCTTACTCCTTTATCCGCAAGTCAACCAGTTGGATTCCCGAAGCGTTCCAAAAGACCGTCAGCATCAACGACGGCGATGTGATGTTCCGGATCGATTTTCAAAGGGGCAGACTCGCCTGATTTTCGCCACTCCGCAGATTCTCGCTTACTTTGAGGCAGATACAAACTTAAAGGTGTTTCATCCTCTGTAAGGATGCAGTTCAGAAACTGATCTCCGTGCATTTCGAGGAGATCCAAATTTGACTGTGCCGCCAGAAGTCTGTTCTCCTCATTTCAGGTGACAGAAACTTCGGTACGAAACGTGATGCCAGTTTGCGATATCCAAGTCTTTCGATGATGTCATGACAGGAGTGATAACTGATTCGCAACTCTCTTGACAACTCACGGATGGTTTATCCTGTGTGCTGTAATCACTTCATCGCACTGACTCGATTTCTCTTCGGAATCTCTGCGGCCGACCAACAGTTGAAAAATCTTGCTCCACAGATTGTCTTGCGTTTTAAATCGCTTATCCAGAAATAAGCAGTAGTTCTCGATGGAGCTTTGCTTCCATATGCCAGGCTTAATTCCTTTAGAATGTCACCATTAGCGAAGCCGCGGATCAGGAGGTATCGTATCACACTGCGATATTCGACTGAAGACACGCTTGTCACATCCATCATGAACACTGATAGAACAAAGAACCATCGTTGACACGGATTTCTTAATGAATGCGTGCTTAATGAACTTCACTGATTGATATCGTAACACATGAAGCAATTAACAAAAGACGTGCAATATTCATGGCAAAGATATCCGTCAAATAAGGTACAAATCAAAATCAATCTAACTATAACAATAAGACAAATCGGATCTCGATCAATTCAGAAAATACAGAAATTCATGTTAAAATGTAAAAATATTTTTTAAAAATAGAAAACTGACCGGAAAAATTTCGGCGACCATATTTCTCATGCCTTAAAGACCTAAATTTACATCTGAAGTAGTATTCGTTATCACAGGTTATCTGCAAGTAGGTTAGTCCGGGACATTTTGGATCACACCACGTATGTAAAGCATTTTGTTAGGCCGACTTAAGGAGTTCTTGATGAACTTAAAATCTAAAGAAGGAAAATGTATTTTATTCATTAATTTACTCTCGAGTATTTGGTTCATTCAGCTTTTTTGCCTTCAATAATCTATCCTACTTCAGTTCTTGTTCTACTTTAAAATATTGCTGTTTTTGTTAGCTGTTGTGGCTGTTATACCATGGGAAAATGTTCATGCAAATCAGTGGACAGCAATTGGTCTTATCCACGAATTGCATCGCTGAACATGTAGGGAAGACGTAGAAAAAAAATAAGCGTGGGATTTCAATGAAGGTTTTTTTGAAGGACGTTATCAGGATTCAACCCACGTTTCAGCGAAAAGGAATTTGTTATAATGATTTGAGTAATAATATTTATGGACGACGTCAGCAGGATGGTGTCAGCATTTTAGCAATACATATTCCTGACTTGTGCATATGAACGTCTTACTTCATTGTATCAAACTTAGACCACTCGTTCAATTACCAACTCGGTCCGGGCTCCCGAATTATATTATTAGTGAGACTAAGTCTCAACTTGTGTGTGTTTCCGACTTAAGTTCTTCAAGTTGTAGAAGAAGCACATGGATCGATTGCGCCATTATGTGCCAATGCATGGATAAGTTTTCGAAAACATTTAATGAAGTTATTTAGTGTCTACTGCTTTTCGATCAAATGTTTGAGAACCATAAATGATATCAATTTTTTATATGATTGATATGATATATAAATGCTCTGTAATTTCAGGTCATCATGTCATCACTTTTCTACGCACAACTTAAGGTCTTTTGTACTTCCATAATTCCAGGCATCAATTTGTTTATACTGCGTTTTTCTAATTTGCAACAAATATGATAAATGATGAAAATATATTGATACTTCTACTGTTTGATAAAAGAAAAAACTTATATTCAATAATTATGATCGATTAATACTGGCCAACTTTATGAGCTGGACGGTGATTCACTTTTACCTTGGCTTTCACCAATACGTGTTAGTAATCAACATTTATATCACTTATGATGATGTCGTATTCATCGTTTAGCACATGTGACTGCAATCAGATAGTTCGCCTATTACTGTGCGCATGCGACTATGAAATGCTAGGGTTTCACAACAACAACAAAATGGCAACATACGCTCACTGTTCAAAGACCTAAGATATGGTTTTGAACTTCAAAGGGTTAATGATCATGCATGGAAAAGTGCATTCAGCTTCGCAATCAGTATTTTCTAAATCAAGCGTCGATGATTTTGGACAATTAATTACTCATCAGTAGCTAAGAAAACGAAATATACTTCACAATAAAAAGGTTCGTAAATTCCAAAAATGAAATATTTAATTGCCTTTCAATGACAAAGGCCTGCGATTGGTAGAAAGGTTAGTTTCTACCTACCATAGAGATTCCAAATTTGAAAATGTCGTCATGCGGCGTCTGGAATCTTTAATAAGTTTTCTGAATCCCTCCACACCGATAAAATTATGAATTTCACATTTGGGAAAAGACTCGAGGTAGATGCTCGTCCTAATACAATAATTTTTGTCTCAACTGAAGCTTTTATACTTGATCTGAACTTACCTTGAAGCACCTGCAAGCATAGAAATGAGCCTAGCAACACCATATATGCACCGCTATCATTTAACGTACATGGACTCCTAAATATACAGCAAATTTCATGTTTTGACTTAATTTTGATGATTTTACTCATTTTGTAGAGGCTCTCAAACATAAAATACTGAATCATCTGACTCACTTCAACTTTTATTTCATAGTTGATGTTCTGAACTCAATCATGTTTCAAATTTCATGGCATTATGATAAATAGTTTCTTTTATGCAAAAGAAAATGTACGAAAATTGCCAAGTGTTTCACAATCCGTAGATATTCCTTGAATTTTACCATTGGATTCCAGTGGGAATCATTCAGCCTTACCTATAACCGAAAGCGACTGGCTGTGACACTTCAGAATTTGATTTTTGTATTCAGCGTTTCAAGATCTACAAATCCATGCTATTAAGCCATTTGTGCGCGAATTTAGGAAGAAATCGTCAGTAGCTCCCGAACTACTAGAAATGGGAGATGCATCAGATATCAGATGCTAGATATTTAGCATTCTATGTTAAGTTTATTGTATACTTCTGTGTCTGCAAGTGATATCACTGTCAACATTTAGCTGTCTAACTTGGATCATAGAATGTAGAATCATGGCAGTATCGCTGATAACTAATTCGGTATTTGGAATTTATGATAGACAATTCTAAGGAACTTATATGGAATTATTCTCACCAGGTGAACTCAAATTTGTGCATCCCAACGCCACAGGTAAGTAGATATGGAGTGAAGGTTGTGTGATTTATTTCGCAAATTTTATCATCTCGCCACCGCTGATGGAATCTCAAATGCGCTATCTACTGCTCCCATTTGAATGATTAAAGAGTGAATTTTAGACACTTTGCAAGGAATTTTGCTCAGAATTCAATTTTAAAAAATCATGTTGACACACGTCTTCATACGTTAACCAAGTTTGAGACAAATTTCATGAAGCTACGCTTTTCCAACACTAATGCGTAATCTACAATTCTGTTTAATAGTCCTTTAGAGCTGTCTAACAATACCTTTTAGCAAGCAAGCTCTTGTCTTGCGTTTGCCTTGTGAGGTAACAATGATCTTGGCTTCACTGAATTGAGGGCCCTGCACTGTGACGATAAAGCATCACTGTCAAGAGAACATTTGCAATTAGACGCATAGCATGTCCCTACAGAAGCAATGTCAGGTTTTGGAGGGGTTAACAGCTGTATTGACTCGTTTGACCTCAAAGCAAACATTTATATCCTATGGATAAGACCACTGATAAGTTCACAAAAATCGAAATTTCGGGTTTCTTTTGACTCACTAGGCAAGCTGTTCATTCAATAGCCTCCACTAAATATCAAGGATTTGCAGGTAATGCTCTCTCCACCTCATCGATCTTGCTCGAGATGTTAGCCAGATAATGTACATAACAAAGCAGAGCTAATCGCTTCATGATAATGATAATCTGTTGATAGAAAATAGCAACTATCTATTTGAAATCTCATAGTTTGGTCGAGAATGATAGGAGGCGAGAGACAGGGGTAGATGACGAGACACATATTCGATGCCTTACCCATGTGTCTGGAGAACTGAACCGCATGTTGCTGTTATTCCTCATCGAATACGCGACCTCTATCCCTGAGTGTTGAAAGTTCATGAATTCCAGTGTCTGACGGATTTGTGGCAATTGCTGTCATTGATTCGATCTACTCGTAGGATCTACTGTAGGAATCTTCATTTAATTTAAAATTGTATGCAATGCATCCAGACGGCATTTCTCAATTTTTGTTGTATTTTTCTCAACAAGGATTATTGAGTTCCAACTACGATAGTCCTCTAAACACGAAATCTCGACAATACAATGATTAACGTTATTCAAAAAACAGCATGTCGACTTTTGCACCGCTTAGAAGAAAAACAAAAAGAATAGTATGTGATACGGATCCACAGGAATCGACATTAGACTGCACTTTAAAGTCCAATTCGTACTACTTGCGAGAAGGTAATCATGGAGTTAGTTGTAATTACATGAAGTTGTAAATTGCTTCTTGAGAAGAGAAAGAGAAGAGAAAGAAGAATACATTGTTGGGAAGCATGTACGAGCACTTATGAGAAATGCTGTTTAACGAAATCAATGTATCTTAACCAGTGCCCTGTAGATCCGATCTTTATCTTTCAAATAGGTTTTATTGTCAGTTGTTATGAATTTCATAAAATGATAGCATTTTTCTAACTTGGAGCAATTTAATTGAGAGAAATATGCTTCTTATATATACATATATACACTAGTCGTTCCCTTAGTACTTGATACCTTCAATTATTTTTTCGCCGATCATGATACTGTTTTTGGATGCATAAGTAGTAAATTAAGCTAATTTCATCCGTTATTCGCTGAGTACTATTAGCACATTTTTGACATTTCGTGTGTTCTTGTACCAGTAACAATTAAAGTTGCCTTATGAAAATTTCCCAAATTTTCTCCGGGTATGGCTGCATGTTTGGATATAGAGCAGTGCTGATGCTGAGATATGTGAACTGGGCCTTCAGATGATTCCTGATATTTGATGAAGTGGCGGACAGGTCTGTTCCCTTTTTTTAAATGAGGATGCAATTCAATGATCCTATTTGCGTTGTGTTTTCAAAAAAATGTTTTTGTCAAAAATCAATCGATTGCTTCAGCGAATGGAATTTTGGTACATTTCCTCGTACTTGAACGTATTATCTCCGTGTGGAAGGATGGATAATTCAGCTGCGTAACGGATTATTTTCTGCTCCTTTGTACAGGATCCCAGTTGCTGAAGCAAAACTTGCTCGCATGGTTTGCCATTGAAAGTTAATGGAATTTGCATCTAATAACTCAAAGTTTCAACAATCATGATTTTGTTGCAATTGTGCCTAGAAAGTAGGTAAAGTTGTACCCTCAATGGAAAATGGAAACAGATCTGAATAGCTTGGAACAGATACTAGGATGAATGTTAGCAGTCTGTAGTGGTGTTATCGCATGAGTATCAGAGAAGCTTCGCACACTTTGCTAGCTGTTTTTCTGAAATGTCTTCTAAAAATTTGTCGTGGACGCTATATCTTTCAGGTTACAGCCGTTGCATAAGCTTGTTATCTGATTTCTAGAATTAAATAAGTTTTTCTTCAATGCAGCCTAGCTTTCGTAAATTCTCATATCCAGTTAGTCAGCAGTTCATAGAATGGCAACATGCATGCAGAGACTGCTGCAACGTTTGGTGAAAATTGCTTAAGGTTTCCTTTAGCAAGCCTACGGAGCAGTGTCCCAGTTAAAATCAGTGGTATAGGTAGTCATTTGACATCTTCAGCATCATATCTGTAATGCATCCACATCTTCAAATAAAAAGTATCATTTAGTGATCGAACATTAAAATGATCATGCACTTTAGTGCACATGAATAGAAAAAATAATCATGTGACTCGCCCTCAAATAGAACACGCAATCCCTTTGATATTGTCTGACAATGGTTGTGAATAATCATTTTTGTTCAGCAGCTGGCCCAACTATAAGTTGAGGAAATATGCCTTCACTGTTAATGATAATTGAGAATAGGTTTGGAAGAGAGTCAAGTTATTTATTGTTACTGTACATTATCTGAATCGTACAAATAGTTAATCAATATATTTCGGCTATTTACACCATAGCCATTATTAACAAAAGATTGAGATAAGCAAAGTTCATGGTATATACAAATGATTTAAAATTTGATGTAGATAATCATAGAATTAGCATAGATTATGCGTAGAATGGAAAGATATCTGGCAGCAGAAATGTGCTGCTAACTCATCTCTCCCCAACCTCCCATCCAAAAATCCGTGATGAAGCACATAAAAATTACATGTACATAAATTCCCTCGGGCCTTCACATTCAGCTCGACTGTTTATCGAGGCCTGAAGTTTCTGTATGAAGATGAATTCTTGGATTTTATGTCCAATTCATGGATTACATAAGTGAAAGGCCTCAACTGCAGTATGCTGAATGGCTCCATCAGTAAGTCATGTCCACACAACCCATCCCCATAAAACTCACTAAAACCATTAAGTGAAATGAATACCAGTACCCATGAGACCTCCACAGAAGTCACAGCACTAGGTTTAGACAGACTTTCGGAGTCGTGCTCAGACTTGAGTTCCTAAATTAAATTAAATCACGACACGGTTGAGAAATTCGAAGAATCCAGGAAGCGGAAGAAAACAAAGTTAAAACAACTACCCTAGTGGAAAATTGTGTAATAAATTAGGTTGCTTATTGTCCAGAGTGTATAGATATGAATTAATACTTAATTCATAGAGAACCATAGTACAGAGTAGGATGCGTAATACTTACAAAGGCATAAAATTGAGCCTTTTGTAATGACCTAAGATTAGTCAAAGTTATTCTTATAGTATTTCTATGGTATTAGCGACGGTACGCATGCACTGATGTCAATTTTCGATGTTGTCATTGACTGTGGAAAACAAGCGAGTCCTTAACACTCATTCGTTGAACGGTCGACAAAGAAAGAAATCTTTCTGGTCGAGGATAAACGCAACACACGGGATCTGAGGCATCGTTTGACTTTTATGATCGGAATGATTCGAGACCTCGTTGATGACAAGTGAGAATAGATGCATCCCTTTTATTTAATAGACTGAGCAACAATGTTAATATTTTTGCATTTCCAAACCACTTTTGACAAGCTTCTTTCAATGAAGCATATGTGAAAATTAATTTTAATTACTTCATTTTGAGGTCAAACCTGCTGCGTATGAGGTATCCTGAGGGGTAACAGTTAGTTAAGGCAGGACTTTGGAGTCTTGGCCATTGCTTCTAATCGGATTTACCTGCGCGCAATTATCTGTAAATGTAATTTTCTATTTTCCAAATTTGGGTTTATATTAGAACTAGTCGAATTTCTCTGAAAATCAATTTTACAAAGCGAACTAATGATGGAGGCCCCAATGAGACGCAACAAGCCACTGCGGCTCTGATATCTGGTTATGTACACAGACTACTTTTGATACGCCACATCATGCTGCAACTGCTTGGGACCATATTGTATATACAAGCAACGATCGATGATTGTCGCATTCATCTTATGGGAAGTAGAATGATTAATTTGCATCATTGAATTTTGCTAGAGATTTTGACTATTTGTTAACCTGACATTTAGTAGTGGACAAAGGGTCACTGGATATTATTTAGCACTCATTCATCTGGAATTTTATTATCGGATTATCAAATTGCTTATTTCATCGAGTCGGCTGGATTTCAAGCCTTATGCCGGCGCAACAATATTTGGACAGTGCTGCGGGAGCTAAGATAGCCCAAACTGAAATACCTGCGTGTCAACAACAAATATCGATATTTTGCATTTCTCCTCTCAGTAAGTCAACTACAATTTCAATTTTATTTAAGCATAAATTGAACGCTTGCCATTTAGTAGATCTCAGCACAACTATATTTAATTGATTTCAATTTCTGCTTTTAAAATAGAATATTGTGCCTAAAATCCACTCAAGAAATTGACAAGATCTTTTTATACCACGGTGGTTTTTACTTACCCGTTGGACTCTTACTTATAATCACTCAATAGATACAACCCTTCTAAATATATAATATCCTAATAATATCTTCATTATTGACTAATTTGCTCCTGATTTGAACTAATGGGTAGGGAATAATCTTGTGCTAGGGAATGACCCAAATTTGATAACCCTGCATGAAAACTTCATGTTTAAATTGGACCAAGTAATTGTTAAGATTTCATGGTCAACTGAAATCTGCAGTCATGAAGTTTCATCGAGATCAAATTGTCTGATTGATAACTTTCAAATATGATGAGAATTTGAAATATTATCTGCTCTAGCTCAAACGAAAAAAAAATTTCAATAGAATTTCATATTGGTCTGATTTTATGAGACTTCGTCCTCAGTATTTTGAATTCTCCGCATTTTAACAATTTGCGACCCACTAGTGCATAATCTGAGGCGAAGGTGACTGCAAGGTTTTTTGCGACTAAGACGCAAATCAGTACCATGCTGATTGGATTTGATTAATGCAACCAACTTGCACATCGGGATTGTACGATGAATGTCGTTTACGTTTTAAATGTGCGGTGTTTTTCTTGGGTTCCCTTCAAAATATGTTTGACTTTATTGATGTATAAGACGTATGCATTCTTTTAGTTGGAATGGTTGTAGGTGTTTGTGGGTAGATCTCGTTGTATTCAGACATGGAGGTGTCGGAAGATGTGATCGCAGTCTTTCTTGGGGAAGGAAAGTTTGAAGCAATTACTCGCAAATTCAGTGATAATTGCAGGTACATCTGATATTTGTGACACTCATTGATATGATTCAATATTTTGATTTTTTTCGCTTTGACCTAGTGTTAATGTGGATATTTTAAGACACCTTTTTTCTCCCATCATCCTTGATTCTGTATTACTTCTACGCCATTTATCCCTCAGATCATCGTAGCGTGGTGTCATATCATTGTATGTTTTAGCTAATCATGATTGTGCATGAAGCAAAAATGTAGAGGACTCATCTCTTATTTATAGCTCCGCGTTGCTCTCCTCCTTGAATCGCGCAAATGAGCTCCGAGCGTAGTGTACTGAACTGTTGGTTATATATAATAATCTTAAAAATTCATTTTAGAAGAGTGATTAAAATGAACATGTACAAATTCTGAATGGAAATTCATAGCATGAATATTATTAATAAATATTTAATCTTGCAAACCATCGTAATTGTCAGCTTCTCTAGTTTATTGCATTAGATTATCTGATATCTAGTTTCTTAAATTATCTGATGTTATACTATTATTAGTGTTTGGATCCCGGGATCCCGGAGTATTTTTCTTGTCCCGAATCCCGGGAAACAGAGACGGGAAATCCCGGGATTCAATTTTCTTGAAAAAGAAGTTATTAACTTGCATAGTAGTTGTGCGAATCTGCGTTTATCATTTTTTAGTTAATGATTGGCTACATAGTCTGTATATAGAGTCGTAAAAGGCTAGTAAGTAGCACCGTATGCTGCGTAGTACATAGCACAAAAGCTAGCTATTCTGATAATGGATAGTACATTTGTCGTCTCATCTAAGGCAAGGACGTCTAAATATAATAGCAGTCCTTGTCTGAGGTCATATTTCGCCGCGTCATTCGGCAGAATGACTCATGTGTTGCACTGTTGCTGAGTATGAATTGTATGATAGCATGATGTTAGAACTGAGTGATCGTGTGTGACGTCTTGGGTGGCACTACAGTATTCTGTGCCACTTCTGTGCTATGATTCTATGTGTGTGACTGCTACCGCATGGCTTGCGCAAGGTCACGATTGGTGCGAGAAGCCAGATGACTGTCACCGTTTCCTTCCTTTTCGCATCTCCATGGAGATGAAAATTGATTTTGGTGTTAGCGCTCAAGAAGAATGCCCGTAGTATACAGACTACTCCTTCGAGTTGAGAGTTCAGTGCAGTGCAACGTCTAAGCCATGGATTTACCCGCCTGGAACTATTTTACGAAAGACGATACTGGCTTGAAGGCCATCTGCAATATTTGCAAAGATTCTATCGGCTGCAAAGGATCATCGACTAGCGGTTTGCTAAGACATTTGAAGAACATTCATCGTGAGCTTGTGCCCCAGAAACGCAAAGCTGATGAAGACATGGCTGATCAACCGTCACAGAGGAAGAAAGTGAAACAACAAACTCTAGATCGAGATTTCATGTCTGCTAAGCGATCATCACTAGCAGAAATACTGGCAAGACTAGCAGCAGAGGACGGCATTTCAATACGCGCAATCACAAGGAGCAAGTTCATTCGGAATTCTATTTCTGCACAAGGACATACGCCGCCAAAGTGTGAAAAGACTGTTATGAAACTGATTATCGAATATCATCATGCGATCGTCGCTGAATTCAAGAAAGAAATCGCCGACAAAGTTTCGAACGGAGAAAGATTCTCAATCACCCTGGATGAATGGACCAATACAAGAAATCGTCGGTATATGAATGTCAACGTCCACGACAAGGCTGGGATGATGAATAATCTCGGACTAATTCGTGTTCCAAATTCCTGTCCCGCTGAAAAAGCCGTGTCACTCATCGAAGGGAGACTGGAAGACTTTGGATTGTCCTTCTCATCACATATTGTTTCTTCGACAACAGACGGCGCCTCAGTGATGCTGAAGTTCGGACGAATTTCACCGGCTGAACACCAGTTGTGCTTCAATCACGCGATACATCTTGCTGTTGTTGATACGTTATACAAATTTAGTGCGACGACAGAAAATGACATTGAGGAGATGAGCGATTGTGATGACGACGATGAGATGGATACCGACGATGATGACTCTCAGTCTTCACTTCCAGTTGAGAGAGATGATTTGGAAGCTCTCCTTAAGAAGCTTCGAGAAACGGTCAAGATATTCAGAAAGTCACCGGTGCGAAATAACACTCTGCAAAAGTACGTCCTTGTTCAGGAAGGGGAGGAATTGGAATTACTTCATGACTGTCCAACCAGATGGAATTCCCTTGAGAAGATGCTGGCCAGATATTTACTTCTTCGGGACTGTGTCACAAAAGCATTGATTGATCTGAAAATGTCCAGCAAGTTTCAATTTGAGGAAGACCATGTCAAGTTGCAGGAGTTGCTTGATGCTCTCGCACCAATCCGTATGTGCGTGGATGGCTTGAGTAGACGTGATACTATGAGTGATGGAATTCTTCGATTCTTATTCGACGTATTGGGAAAACAAACATCTCCAATAAGTCAGGAGCTATACACGGCACTGCGACATCGCTTGAGTGAAAGAAGACAGCAGGACATCACGTCTCTGATCAAATTTCTACACAGATCTTATGAACAGGAAAATGACACATTCTTTGAAATGTCGTCTAAGAAGGCCATGGTGAGATTGGGAAAGTCGTTGTTAACACGGCTCTCAATAAGTGAGGATGTTGATGATGAACAAGAAGAAGACCATGGCACTACTGTCCGAGAAGACTGTGCGGTAGCTGAAGGCTCGTTATCCAGTGCGTTAGAGGCAGCTATTTCAATTTCCATGAAGATTCCAACCAATTTCAAGGCTTCAAATCCCTCAATCAAGAGTTCACAGTCTACGAAGCGACGGGGAAACGAACGCCAAACTTGGAAAGTCTATATAGCTATCTGATGACGATTAGAACAACTTCGATTGACAGTGAAAGAGCGTTTTCAATTGCAAGCAACTTCGTCACGCGTGTTCGTAGCCGACTGTCAGACAACTCCATAAACGCATTGTGTTTTTTGAAAGACTATTTTACTAATCGCAAGTAGGTCTACTTTGCAACATTAGACAGGAGAGTAGGAGACATATTGTGTAATTGAATTAGTAAGTTCGTACATTGTTTGCAATCTCCAACCAATGAAGCTTTAAACTGGACTGTTTTGTGTGTTTTTTCTTTTCGATTGTTTTTTGTTCCGATTCTCTTTATAAGCACAATTCTCATGATCTACCCAGTGATTTGTTGTTTTCATTGCTCCGTAATTCATTTGTACAGTTCATGTATGAGACAGTTAACCTCGAAAAACTGATGTCAGGAGAGAGACTCGAACCCCAGACAGTCGCTATCTAGGGGAATGCTGTACCATCATGACATTGACAGTGCAGACCAAAAACAGACGCTGGTGTCTTAATGGGGAATAAGAGATTTATCATTTCATTTTGGTAAGAACTCTGAAAGGATTTGAAATTAGAGCCTTAAATATATTTAGGAGAAATTGTCCACCGGATACATGTAGTATGAGGTACATGTAGGCCTAGGTCTAATAGAATTAATTACATGTATATCAAACACAACTGGTTCGTAAGTCAATAGGCCTACTAACTACTTTCGTAACTTTGTACCGGTACCGTACAAGAATTACCGCAGAATTTGTACCAAAATTAGAAATTATTCTATCAGTAAGCAACTGTAGCAGTTAGCAATTTTGACAATACAGCTTTCCCAGGCATTAATTGTGATTAAAAAAGCTTGCTTGATTAATTGCATCTCAAATGTACGGTACCGTAATTAAAGTGTCTCTAAATGCTATTACCTTTCCAATACAGCTCGAAAATAGCCACTAGTAAAATAAATTGGTGAATACAAGCCCTTCCAATGCACCTAGAAAATAGTCGAGCTAGCAAAATTGCCAACAACATGGGACTTTTTGGGAATTTCGGTTTGTCCCGGGAAAAATCCCGGGATTCGAAGAAGCTTTGTCCCGAATTCCCGGGATCTGAAATTGTTCCGGGAATTCCAAACACTAACTATTATAAGCTCCTGCTACAATATTAAGGTGTAATTGATAATTATTAATATGTAATCTAATTGTACGTACATTACTGTTATTAAATTATTATATAAATGGCAGAAATCATTTCTCTAATTCAGCATAGGGACATTTCTTGTTTATTCACTTGAATACATCTTTATGCAATCCTGTTAAGAATTTCTATAATAGATGTGTGGAATCTAAGTAGAATTTTCCCATGTTTAAATGTGCCACTGAGTACTACGTTACAATATTGAAATAAATCTCTGATTTGATGGTTAAAAAGGTATGAGCAAGCCGCGCTTTTTGATGATTAGAAACAGAAATAAGTTAGTGATGCCAAATGGCAATGAGGCTATTACCACAAGATTGCTTGATCCAACATTATTCATTCAGGGTGGCGGCCGCGCCCGGGAGCCCGGGAATTTCGGAAATAGCCCGGAGGCCCGGGAATCACCCGGGAATTTTGGCCATTTTTCAGATTTGCCAGGGAATCGCCCGGAAATGATATCTTCACTCAAGTAAAGAAATTAAAAAAAATCATGATATGGAACGAAAGTTTTGTCTGTTTCAACCACGAAGTCGGAAACAACGATTCTCAAAAATTTAACTATTATGGCACGAACATAACGAAAAATTATTTTAACCGTTGATATTGTATTTCCCAGTATTTAGGCTTGAGTCTTTGTGAAAAACTACTAAAGGAGAAGGGAATTGCTCTTTTTTCACAACGACAATCTTTAGGCCAATGCATTGTTTTCCATTTGTGGAGTGATGGGGCCTATTACGTGATTGTTTCCTAAAGTTTGTGAAGTGTGAATGTCACACATTGCTGTAATATATTGAATTCAGGGTGGCGGCCGACCCAGGGAATCCAAAGCACAAATTTTATGGATGACGGCTACCACGCTCCCATTGTTTGTACGCAAACTGATAAAAAAGGATGACAATTAGGAATTCTTCTGACGTTAACGGTCTTCGTCCATTGTGGCAGTCTTCCTGGTTTCTCTTGTCGATGCTTCTGGATAAGTTGGTGTTATCTTCCTTTTGTATTAACATGTGGATTTTGATATCATGGCTTTCTCTCATGGCATGAATGCGCTGCAGTTCAAAATGTAGCGTTTCAAAATGCGGTTTGTTGTTTTAAGTTTACATGTTTGAAAATTGAAGTCTAAAATATCGGCTAAGTACAACTTCATAGAATTTTGTGAATCAGATGATGAAAATGAAGCATTTTCAGGAAGCGAACTTTTCCATCGATATGAAATCATTTAGATTCCAAAAGTAGCTCACTGGCTGCAGGCCATTGAGGACAAGTAGATAGATAGTAGTAGATAATCTTAAGAACCACCACTCACAAAAATCAAAATTTTTGAAAACTGAGCGCGACAGAGTCAAATATCGTTCACGTCATAATTTGGTGGCAAAATTCTAACCGGAGGGCATGATTTAAGCAGTTTAAAGCAAAAAAAATGATTTTTTAGCGTCACTACTCTCCTTACCGGGGGCTTGAACGGTGCTGACATAGTCAGACTTTGACCTGGAACGTTGTGATCTTTTAGTCCGGATGCCCTTCCTGACGATTTCCAGTGACACTTTCGGAGCTCGACCTCTGGACCGAATGATCGCTAGGCCAAGAATTTAGCCACTGTGCCACGGAGAACACGTACATTAGTGTTTTGAAAGTAGTTTAAAGCAATGTCCGGATAATTTTTGAGCGGTATAATTGGAATAAAACATATGGTCATTATAAAAAAATGGCGTGGGAATTCGATGATATAGACCGGGAATTTGAAGCTTGAAATCTGGCCGCCACCCTGTTCATTGTTTGATTTTAATGTTTTTAAAACTTAATGATGAAACCCCAATTTTGGCTTCAAAAGTGCTTGTATTTTATGTAGCACCTGAAATAAACCGCATGATCATCAAAGCTGATAGTTGAGGTTAATTGGTCGAGCCAAATGAATGCACTTCTAAGTATTGCTTTTTTTCTACGAAATTTGCATTTTCTTACACGCTTTTTACATAAATTGTGAGTATTTCAGTTTCTTTTCCTTCATTACTTGATGCATCACATTCGTATTATTTACTGTCATTAAAATTTCAAGCATATTCCATAATGTATCTCTACCTTTAAAAACTTGAATCAAATTGGAATTGAGAATAAATAAGTAATATCCTCGAAAATCTCTTCCGAGAATCTGCAATTTGATGCAGTGCTCAGGGCTAAAATCGTGTCTGGCCCAGGTTCATTTACAAGCTTGGGTGTTTTGATGTGATGTCTTTGATATATCTCGGTAACAGTCGTCCGAAGACGCAGTTGCATTTAATCAAGGTTAACATGAAGCAAAACTCATTGGAAAATATTCTTTCTCCGACCGTTTATATCAGCCACTTAAGTTACTATACTAGAATATCTCTTGCTTTTATATGCTGCACGTTGTATGCTGCAATCCCTCTATTTGAGAAATGCCGCTTGCTCTGCGTATCTATCGCTTGAGTTGATGAAACTCACTTGGCAACCGAAGCCGGATTGGAATTTTCTGTTGATTCTCTCGGTCAAAATTGGATGGAAGGTTGGCTCCTCAAGAACTTGTGCGTTTTCTAAACGCATGCGACGCGGGCAGTTCTCCAAGCGGGACAAATCAGCAAAGAGAATTATATTTTTATGCAATGCAAACGTACTAGGCTCCTAAATTACACCCTAGTGGATTTCCGGTGGGAATGATTGCTCTAATCATACCGAAACGGTGAATATGAAACAATATTTTGAAATCTTGAAATTCATGTCAGTGCCATTAATAATATTAGATCTCGTAGATCTCTAGCATTTCCGTTATTCTTGAACATCAGTAAGATTTTATGAAATGAGTTGGGCTAATGTGCATATGTACTTGTTTGGTGGATTCCTCCTTCGTCATCCCATAGCAAGATAATCGGGCAGATGAACGGAGCCTACCGTCCCCTGTCTAAAACTTTTAGTTTAAAGAGTGTTTTCAAACTTTCCACCGAAAATCTTTGGATTTGGTCCCCTAGAAATCAAATTGATGACCTATTTTTAAAAGTACTTGAGGATCTGGATTTTGCTACTTTTTGCAAACATTTTGTAGAATCATTTTCAACGAGAAATGTATTTCACTGATCCAGTCTTTTTCATCATCCAGTAATGAAAATACATGTTGCATAGGAAATGCTTTTGTAATATCGGCTTATTGAAAATGATAAATTCAGGAATATGCTCGTCCTACACGTGTCTAAAACTCTCATTATCTCATCAATTACCGACGTCCGAAGTTTTTATATATTTACCCCAGCAGATTTCGCTTTAGTAATGTTTAATATCAGAATTTTATTACCTACAGTTATTTTATGTGACTTTTAAAACCGGCAATAACTTCTTGTTTTCCTTGACGTTTCAGTTGCACAATCTACAGCTCAGGAAGTAATAGAGAAACACAGTGAAGAACAGCGCCGCTTGAAACAACAGCCGGGAGATCGGTCTGCGGGTGATGATGAAAATAACGGAACGCGCACGAAGCGCGGATCAACTGGAGGCATACCAGGCCCCAAAGCTGCTCCTGGAGTAGGAGTTCGCCTTAATTCCTCTCCACGTGGCATCAATAGTCTTTACCGACGTGGTACCCACAATGACAAGCCACAAAAGAAAGAAAAATGTCAAAAAGTACTTGCTGGTCCGATTACTTCTCTTGGTAAGTTGATAAACGTTTAGCCAATGTGACATTTATTGTAGGACATTCCATGGGATTACGTTCAACTGCTCTCCGGCATGCACCTATTGTGTTCACTTGAACACCCACCAGCATTGCACATTCGTCGTTAGACTGACGTTTTACTAGTGATTAAAAATTTAAAACAGCTCGTCGAATTTACTCTATGATATTTGTCCACTGTAGAAGCATTAGAGGATGTCAGATGTGATCTACTTAGACAAACATGCGCGAGTATCAGTAGCACATTTCACTTCAAAACAAAACGGGTTTTTAACTCTATACAGCTGTATATGCCATGCTTTTTACGTTTCGAGATGCTTAAGCGGAAGTAGACACTTCTTCGTTTCACTAAAATCATTTTTGTTTTTTATGATGTAGGTAGGGCTATAAACCAATTCAAGTCAACCTATTTTTTAAGCAGCTGTTTCAATTTTATATCCGCATCCTTAGTAGCTATCGATAGCATCCTTCACTGCTATCGGCTAATAAGTCCTAAATTGCAAATTGCGCAGCTTTATATTTCAATATTCTTATATTTCATTGGGTATCTTGATTTCAATGAAGAAATATTAACAGCAGACATTGAAACAGATCTATGATTGTCCATGTGTTACAATGAAATGTAATGTGAAAAAGATGCATGTAGCAGTGAAGATAGTTGGTGCTCGACGTAATCACGACGCAGTCAGTGATTCGCTGGTAGTGTTTGTACTAATGTAAAGCGTTGCGCAAGTAAATTTCAAATATCATTATTGAAGCAGTATTGATCAATGCGCGAATCAATTATGTATTTCAATATGGTGCTCATCAAACCATTTCGATTCTTTGCTCTGTTTGATACTGGTCAACGGAGACGCATAGAATGTGCAGACACTCGTGTATGTAAGAATGTGTGTAAAATTAATTGTAAAATAGATATGCTCACTTATCTGTTAAACAGAAGGCAGACATGTACGAACGATTCCTTACTCCGTAGACATCAACACTTAACTATTCATCTTCGAATTTATCTTTCTTACTCTTTAATTCCACCCTTTCCGCGTCAAAGAAGCTTTTTGAGATCGGATGAATGTGCAGCTTTGCTGTGATGTCGCTGACTTAATGATAATGATTCACGTCAGCTTAGAACGAATCAGTCAGCGGATTCATCCACTTCGATCAAATTCCCTGTTTGTACACTTCACATGTCTGTAGCCCGTGGAAAATTCAGGCGTTAAAAATTTCCGCTTCCTTTTCTGTTGAAACATTTCACATATAACCGGTTTAATGCATTAAAATGGTTGTTTCAACATTATAACAATCTGACCACATAAACTGACACATCACATGCAAGTGCATGCCAGGATGGACTATTTTCCAGGTTTTTCCTGATTTCTCGGCAAGCACGGAAACTGAATGCAACCGTAGATTCTAACTTAAATGATTCACTGAAAATGCCTAGGTCAGATGTGAGCGTGTGAATAGTGAGCATGTTAGAATTATTGACGTCCCGATGAGTGCTAAAGAAAACAATGGTTTCTCTTATTATTCAATCTCAGACACACTTGCACTGATTACTGTCACTTGAAGAGGATTGATCACATTTCCTGAGTTCCTTGTAATTTGTAGTTGTTAATGAAATTGATTTTCTACCTGTGTATTGAAGCACAGACAATCCTGATGTAAGCACATGAAACTGACGCACCAAGTTCAAGTAAAGTACGTTAATTATGTAATTCATTGTTCTGGAGTTGAGATACACAAGCTGAGGAGTACAACACTCCCGCGTACAATCAACAATGACTGACTGGCGACTTTGGGATGTGATGCAATGTGCGATATCTGGATTTTGGAATATATTTTTCAAAGTTGCGGAATTTCAGACATCTAAGATCAATTAAGCTGTCACTCAGTTCATCTACTCAATTGATGTATTTGTTACCTGTTGTCACCGCATCTGTGTTCAATGACGTCCGACAATAGAAAGATAACTCTGATGACTATTTTGATGGTCCTTATGTTCAACAAAGCGATCTACCCCCAAATGCTGCTGATTATAGTAAATCGAATACTTATGTGCCCTCTAGTATATAGTGATAGGAGATAAGGCCAGGAGCTGTGTATACTCGACCCGGTTTACCTCTGACGTAATGACCTAGCGCATCAATGGGGATGTAGCTAAAGCCTTTATGCCAAAGGACAAATACATCTCATTTACCCCATTTTACGTCCGCTTAATGTCCAAGATTGGTGCCAATCGCTCTACCATGTATTCATTATCGATCAGTTTATCAATTATTAAGACAGCTATTGATTCATCATGTAGCTGTGCTGTGTCTCTTGAGACTTCAGCCTCATGGTGTAATGTTACTAATGTTAACTTCAGCCACAGTCAATAATTCATGCATACTCAGATCACTGAAAGGCGTTGCTGTTTGCTGATTTTGCTGTAAATGCAATCGATGGAGCAATGGATCTATCAATCTAAAAATATGAATGATTGAATAAATACAGAGAAATCATGATTCGTAATGATCAGAGTTTGGAATTGTCGAAGTGTCATTTTTGGTCGCATCAAAAGGATTTGATGGCGGGTAAGAGTCATTTTTATTACCTTCACTCTAACGGATATGTTTAGTTAGTCAGTTATCCAGTTTTAATCCGGTGATTTCGCCGTGTCCGAGGGTGGCCGGATGTACCTTATCGTGTCGCAATCGCCTTCACACCTCATCTCCATTTCCCTCTGTCCAGTGCGTCCTTTTTCGTCAGGCCTATCCTGCGACATTCCTCCTCCACTTGCGTCTTCCTCGCTTTCTTTTACCCCCAACTTCAAAATTCAGCGCTCTCCTCAAAGCACTACATTCATCCCTCCTAAAGACATGGCCATACCATCACTCCATTTGCCCTTACTAAACTATTTGATGTCGAATTTTGTTATCAAACAAGAGCTTTATTGAATAGTCAATATTAGGGGTGTGGGAAGAAGGCATGCACTGTATAGGGAATCGCATTAAATTACAAGCTTCATCCGTAGACTATAGCAAGTGACGTCTCTGATTCAAATTTCAAAATTCGATTAACCTGGAAGCTTTGCTCTTTATTAGAGGTTACTATTTCGTTATGAAGATTCAGTATCTTTTCGCATTTCCTTTTCACCTGTGCAATGTGGAGCGCTGAAGTTTAAATGTTGTTTAATGAATAAAAAAATTTATCTCATTTTGTATTTTTGGTCATTATCAATGGACAATATTTTATCGTGCGAAGCCAATTATTATTCCGATATTTATTGAATGTATGTATTCTACCGTACACCTCATTGGGTTGACTGCGCGTAATGAAGTCTGTTGCAAATTGGGAGTGACTAATGTACATTTGTTGGAGCTCTAGATGATGGCATTAATTGGATTTTCCTCGCTACAAAAATCATTGTGCCCACTTCCATGAGTCAACTATTTTTGGAAGATATCTCCTTGCATTCAAATCGATACACTCTTCCATTGTCTCATTTTGAGATCAGCAGTGTGAAGCACTTTGAAGTGCATCTTCGATTTCCACCATCTGCAGTGCACATTAATGAAGTGAGATTTTAATTATATCCAAAACAGCAACACCGGAGATATTGTTGTCACTGGAAATGTCAATAGATTGACACAAAGCAAGTAAGAAAGGAATTTTTCACTTTTTCTGCTTTAGCTTCATATTGGGTATCTTCTTTCTGAAGTAATTCAATAAAATATGTGCACACACTATAAACAAGAGAGAAAACAAAATGCAATTAAGTACAACAAGCAAAAATCAGCATTTGAATGAGTAGAAAAATCCAGTGGAATTCTAGATCATGATGATATGAGTGCAGGAAATATGAACTTTAGTGGAACATGATTGATATTTATTGCTATCGAAACCCAGGTCCTTCCCTTTATTAGTTACAAATCTTATAGATCAGGCTTCCAAACTACCACATTGCTAGTAATTGTGACCGTAAAGCGGAATGTTTGCTATTTACTTATAACTGTGATTCCAATTATAAAATGATTTTAATTTGAGGCCCTTTGTAGATCATAAACTATACCTTATGATAGAAATTTTTTTATGAATTACCAGTATCTTCAATGAACGAAAATGTTCCGATAGCGAATGTTAATGCTGCATTTATCAGATCATTTGGATAATAATCGCACTATATACTCGACGGAATGTCGAATAGGAGAGACGAAGTGAATTCATTGCTTAAAGGTTGATTTGCAGAGAAAAGAAGAATTTCTGCTATAATAGACCGTCCTTTCGACTCTTCGCAAATTATCGGATTGAAATGTGCATTCCAAAGCTCTTAATGGTTGAGTTATGTCTTAATACTTGAAAGTATTCGTTGAAAGTGGACATAATAGATCCATAATCTCTCAATTTCAAACAGTGCCACCATAGAAATTATAAGTCAATCTTCATCGTTTCAATCAATCAAAAGTCAATGTGACACACCTTTCGTTTGATCAATCAGATGTGTTTCCGGCTTATTTTATGACCTTGCCTCCCATTTGCTTATCTCATTTTCAGGTCAGTGGTGAACCAGATTCCTAACTTAAGTGAAGATGAATTGATCAGAAGATAGTTTTATTACAGTACATGAAATGTGTCCACAAACCCAATAAAACTATTTATCTCCACTGTTTAATGAAATGCACGAGTTCATAGGATTTTCGGTTCCGAATGGGCGATACGCATATATTATCACGACTTCGTAAAAAAAATTGATGGCAGAGCAGTTATGGTACACATTCACATTTGACAGATTTATCGTATCTAGTTAGTGTCAAAATTAATAAGCGTAGAGAATGAATAAAATGAAATCCCTTCACGCCTTCAGTTCAAGACGATTTTATGCACTCATCCCTACGCCCACACCCCGCCTACCATCATCCTACAAATTTTCACGGCTATAATCAACGAGGTTTCGTCCGTGTTGATCAAATGGAAAGGGTATTTTTCTACTGGAAACAGTTGCAAAACAAATTAGGAATCAACACAACTCGATGAGTATGGGCACTGTCCATAGACCTTGTTAGAGACACTGGTACAGGAAGTTAATCTCATCATTCTCTTGCTTTCTTAAGTGACTCCGTGAGTGGGTGTCGCTTTATTTGAGAATTAGCAGAGCTTCGACCTGTGATGGCATCTCATAACATCAGCACATCAAATCACAAACTTAAGTCAGCCGTAGCATGTTAATTGTTTTATAGTTAGCGAGTAGAGCCAAGAAACGACAAAACTTCATTCCGTATGATTCATCACTGTTTCATCTTCAATAACTCAATTCCTCAGACTATCGATTCTCTCCTTTCCTCTTCTCTAAGTTCGGAGCGTTCCGTTAACAGTCTCTTTACGCTTCACCAGCCGACCCTTCACCACTTCCCCAAAGGAACCAGGAACGAGTGGTCCTCTTCTCTCACTTACAAAATTCATGCGGTCCTCGAAAATCACCTCAACTTTCAGCCCTTGGTATACCTACTCAGATTACCAAAACAAATACTATGAACTCCTTCTCGAGGGGGCAAAAACCATGTCGACTCGAAATCCCTCACTGCCTGTTGAAATCGTCAATGTAAAAAATGCCGCTTGGATTGGCCGTTACCGGAACGCATATCAAGCTCTAACGTCCGAGGGACTCTTCCGCGAAGATGACAACTTGCAGTCTGTAATGGATCGCCATCTAAAGAAGGCCAGCAACTGTTTGTCATCCGCTCCCATGCCCTTGCCGCCATCACCGATATGATGAGCTTAATGTTGGCAGGTCAAATGTGTCTGTTGCGGTGCAACCTCATTGTGTGGAGCAGTTCTCCTCGCATGCCGCAAGAAGTCAGGTGGTGTAAGGCCCATCGTTGAGGTCAGGCATCGACTCGCTGCCAAATGCGTTTCCTTCACGGTTCGTTCGACCAGCTCGACCTTCCTCTCACCTCTTCAATTGTGAGGGGGCATCCCAGGAGGTGCCGAAGCCATTGCTCACACCGTGTCCTCCCTCCTCCTATCCGATTCTCAACATTGGGTTCTCCAAGCGGACTTAGAGAATGCCTTCAACAGCATAAACCGTTTCATCGTTCTACAAATGTTCGAACCCACTTACCAGGACTCTCTTCATGGGCGGAGTGCTGCTGCCGAATACCCAATCACCTCCAATGCAACGGCAAAGTCATCATCAGCTCCACAGGAGCTCAACTAGGTGTTCTTTTCGAACTGCTCTTGTTCGCCCACTCTCTTCATCCGATCACTAAGAAGAAACAGAGCTGCATCCCCTCTTTGTCTCAATTCCTGGCTGATGGTTGCATCTGTAGGACAGAGGGTCTTCCAGGCCTTTTCTGTCCTTCAGGATTGCCATACAAGAGGTCTCCCTCAAATTGTCAAAATGCTTGATCTGTTCTCCTAACCAAGCAGACCGCCCTCCTGTCGCGACCTTACCTCCTTTGATCTTATTCATACATCAATAGGGTTTCGACCTCCTAGGCGCGCCGGTTGTTATCACAAACGTCTGTCGTACAGTCCTGGTCAAGAAGACGGTGAAAATCGCCGACATCGTCAGTAAACTTCGCTTCCTCCATAATCCTCAACTGGAATTCAGTCTGCTGAGGTCTTGCTTCAGCCTACCAAAATTTGCCTTCTCTCTCCGCTTTTGATAGGCCCCGCCATCTTTTCTCCAGCTGCTTGCGAGTTCGACGAACTTATGGGAAGCGAGTTCGATAGAATTACTGGTTCCCCCCTGTCAAACAGTGTACGGGCCCAAGCGGTCCATGGATGGTACTGGCTTGCGATGCGGATCCCTACATGCACATGCCTGCTACATAGGCTCTGTGGCCCAAACTGCCGATTTAGTGTCTAACCTTTCCTCGACCTCAAGGCTGTCATCATCCTTCGAGGCTCATTTCCCCCCCCCTTTTGATCATAACCTGTCCTCAGGCCCTCTTCCCAGCTGACTCAAAAGAAGCTTTTCTTCTCGATCAACGCGAAGTCTTTCCTATCCCTGCGTTCCTCTTTGTCCGATGTTCGTTCTGCCGCCCGCCTCAATTCTACGAGTGTTCCTCGTTCCGGCGACGGGTTGACCGTCATCTCATCGAAGACACTGGGTCTGCACCTTCATTTCGAAGAACACGCCCAGAAGTACTGCCTCGCCCTCCCACATTACAGCCGTCAAACGCGGTGCTCTTTCTGTGGTCTCCCAAGCGATGTCAACGGGGACCGTGCCGTCAGACGTGGATATGAGCAGGATCAAACGAATCGTCACCATCGCCTGAGGGTATGTCTTTTTTGCCACAGCAAAGGTAAAACTGACAAGGGCAGACTGGATCCCTCAAAGTAGTTCCCCAACCTCATCTCAGGCCACTTGGAGCCAAGGTCGTGCAGCGGCCCTAGATGTGTCCGATGTCACATCTTCGCGGTCTGCTCTCATTTCATCCATCTCCATTTCGCCGGGATCGCCTTCATCCCGCTTGAAGGGTGGCCGAAGACGCCATCGAAACAACTAAAGTGGTCGCCGACCACCTAAGCAGTGATGGGCCAACAGCAACTCACGTATTCTAACATCTGGCCGTGACTCTGCAGCGTGGTAACGCTCTTCAACGTCGCTCTGGTTATATGCTCTCCCACGATCAGTCCCATTCTAAACGGAATTTCTTAACTGCAGAGTGCTTTCTGTTTGTGGTTTTCTTTCTTTTTTATAAATTCTGAACAACCATCAATGTAATTTGCTAGTGAATATATGCTTTAGAAAAAGTTTCTTTGATAAAAGCAAATATGATGCGGTATTCACAGGAATTTATTTGACTTTTAATTGTTGCTCATGATCTTTTTCATTGGCTTTATGGATTTGTATAATGTATGTGTATTTTTGTGCATATGTACATGCATTTGCTGCTGTATAATTTTGCAGTTTTGCTTTTGTATTGATGATCTTCATCAAACCTTACTTGCTTGATTATTTATACATGAAGTTCAGTGGATACTGTTTTGGACAGCTACCACAACGGGACGACGATTCGATGTAAAAAAATGATTTTTCAATTTTTGCATGCAAATGAGATAACATATCGAGAAAGTAATTATCCAATTACACTCAAATGGACAACATTCTGTTCAAATGGATTGCTCTCAAGGAAAGAATATTAGTCATCTCATCTCTGTCAGGTGTTTGAAATCGCATAATATGCATTACTACTGATAGTGAGCATTATGAATATGTAAATGCTCTCTTCACGGTGATACCCATAAGTCTACCAATATTCCACACTCATGTGGTTTCCGTTTTCATGGAATTTCATCACTCTCTCTTTTCCTTCCAGATGAGCTTCGCTCGATCGCTTGGTCAGGAATTCCATCCGATTTACGTGCCATGGTTTGGAAGTTGTTGAGTGTAAGTGCAATTTGGCATCGTTTCGGAATGATGATGAATTTCTTTTTCAGAGGTCACTTAAAGACAATTATTTAGGCTTAGATAATAAAGATGCTGATAACTCAAGTGAGAGAAATCGGAAATGCTGTTCCTGTTGGACAAGTCAATGACAGAAAGTGAATGTGTTAAAATTAACTGCAATGATGTGAAATTATACTTCAAATTGAAGAAGCAACTCAGTTGTGCTAGTGATTTATACTCTTTCTTTAGAGAAGTAGTAGAACTATTGAATTACTGAAGTCCTCTGTCTGCATTATGCGAGTAACGTGCAAGTATGGGAGGATCATTCAACAGTTGTGAAATTTCCCATGAAGGTTTACAACAGAAAGAGCTCGACTAACGTCTCCTAGATGATTGATGGACATCTGAGAAATAAGTTAACGTATCATCTTCTCGGTTGTGAAAAGCAATAAACATGTATCTTCTGTCAATGATTCTTTTGTTCAAAGATAAGCTTATTCCGCCACATTACTGAGTCTCTAAAAACACTAGGTCATTTGCAATAATTCTCTTCCATAATTGTGTTATGAACTCATCACACTAGTTGTTCTACTGTCTTGTCAATTCAATAATTTTTCCGATAGAGCCTACTTGATTTCTCCGAGGTCTGTTTGATGTGTTCCCACTCATTTGTTACAGTGCATGCTATGTTGTGAATATAGACATCCGTAAAGAAGTTTAAAAAAGAAATTAATAGATTTGCATATGGTGAGAGTTGAGCTGCACTAACAGGACGATTATTTAGTGTACAAAATCATCAGATCTCGATAATCAGCATATTTTCGCGGGCTTCGATTCACGAGAATATTAGCGCGTGAATTTGGCAGTGCTGCTATCCTTTCCAATACAGCAATACAGGTTTGCATCTGAGAACGGTCTGAAAATCAGTCTATAAGTCACTGCAAGACAAAATGATTCTATCTCCTAATTTTCTTTGTTTGCTCTCTTGATTTTTCAATGGCCCTTTCTACTTTTACCGTGATTCGTGTTTTTCGCAGACCTCGTAATATCAACATGCTGCATTTTATGTTCATTGCGATATAATACTTAATTTCATTTCTATGTCTTAGTTTTAAAATCTTGAAATTGTGATGAATAACAGGAACCGAGACAAATTTTGCAGGTCAATTTAGATAGGTTTATATAGCATTGTTATCGCTTACAGGATTTTCTACCTCCGGATGTTGATCGTCGAAGCGCTGTTTTAGAAGAAAAACGGAAGCAGTATGAAAACTACTTGAAACAATATTATCCGATGCGACTGCAGGAAGGAAACAGTAGCATGTTTAAACAGATCCAGAAGGATTTGGTTCGCATGAGTATACTGCACGAAAAGAAGCGGATGCAAGAGGTAAGAGGCTACAACAGCAGAAAAGAATCTTTGGTAGAGTTTTTACTTGATAAATGAAGAACAATTAAGTGATGAAAAAATATTTAAGATATGAAAATTGATAGCTGAGAATTGCCTGAAGTGCATTCTGGTATCATATGAAACTTTAACGCAACTTCCTGCTGAATCACTTTTTCTTGCTGACAGCTGTTGCAAAAGGTTCATGGTGTCAAAAGTTTGTTGTTTGTCACATTGAAATAAAATCTATCACAATGTTGTTGAAATATCTCGAGTTGTAAAATCAAGAATTAATCAGCACTTTAACAACACAGCATCCGAGTTTTGTCTGAATTTCACAACATCAATCCAAAGTTAACATCACCATGGAATATGTCATGATCAGAAAGAAATAAGGCAAAGCGAAAGGCACTTGAAGCCCTTTACATTCAAGCTAAGTCCGTCCGCCGAGCTGAAACAAGCTGGAATGTGACGTTGTCCAAATGTTCCACTATCTTCAGGATTTTTCCCAGGCATTAGTTTGCATATAATCTTGCTTTACAAGAGGTCCAGCCATCAATGCTTTGATCGTGAGTCTGTGCATATCAAAAGTGTCTTACATTCATCGATTACTTTTTGGTCAATAATGCAACTCAGTCTCCCGCATGAATAGTAGTCAGCTCCGATCTGAAGGAGGATGCCAGTTTTCCGGCATCAGCTTTCACAACTGTCGTGGATGTTCGACTCCGTTTTTGTAAATCACAGCAGCTCCTCCACCCCTTTCATTCTTTACCGAGCCATACCATCACATTTCCAGATCAAACTCTCCTCTTTTTCTAAGTGTTTTGAGTTTCGCTCCCTTCCATTTCCTAGCATTATCTTCACCCTCTTATCTCTTGATGTTATCTTCTATAAGTGGAAAAAACGCGACCTCACTGCCTTCACGTTGCTTAGGGCAGTGTAATCATTATTTTTCTCCATCATTCGCTATTATTCTGCTTGTGAAGTTCTCTGGTGCCATTCTCCAATTTCTACTTCTTACAAGCCGTTGCTTCGGTATAGTCGCTGTTGCGATTTTCGTGAGAGTATCCTCATCCGGCATTCGCTTCATTCTCTCCAATCTTCTGGCAGCATTATTCCGGAACCTTTTTACAATTGGTGTTAAGTCAGCTTCAAGTAGTGAAGATTCGATGCTATTCGACTCACGCATCCCGTAATTATTCTTGCTGCCGAGTTCTGAATCACTTGAAGTTTCCTTGTGTTCGCCTGGGAGGTTAACTCTCACCAAATATCCGATCCCCATTCAAGAACACTTCGGATATATGTGACATACATCGTTCTCAGTAATGTTGATTTGCATTCCCATGTTGTCCTGGCTAGACATCTCAATTTTTAAAGAATCTCGAGACATTGAATCAAAAATCTTTCATTCTATTCCTGTAAAACCAGAGATATTTTTTTAGAAAATAAAGAATGCCTTGATCACTTAGGCATTGTATCTGCTGATAAAATGAACAATTTTATCGTTTAAATGTCGCGATCGAATGAAAACACGCATGAGTGTTTTTAAAGTGTTAACATTTTCTCGTTTCTTCTCCATTTTCTGATGTCTTGGATTCATTTCATAAAGTATTACACGCATGTATTTTTCCCATAAATATTCCAGATGTTCGAACGAATCCTATTTATTTGGTCGATGAGACATCCTGCAAGTGGCTATGTGCAAGGAATCAACGATCTGTTAACTCCCTTCTTCGTAGTATTCCTGTCGGAACATATCAAAATAGGTAAGTATCGCATCATATCGATTTTGATAAAATCATAAAATTATGACAAGTGCAATATAATTTAGCACTTTAACACATGAATTGATGATAACCATGAAGATTTCCTTCCGAAGTTTCCCTCTTTAAAGCGCTGGAAAATTTTATCAGCGGGCGTGTCCATCTTCCACTCATCTTCGTGATAATCCGCATTTTGTACTACTGTTGAATTTGTTAAAGTGGTATGAAAATGATGGCACTTCTTGCTTACGATAAAACACACGAAGAAAATGCGCAAGTTATCCAATTAGTAGGAGATAAATAATCCTACTCTGGGACTAGGGCAACCAAATATGTTTCCCACTGAGCCGTAAAACATCGAGAAGAATAGAAATAGCAAACGTCTTCAATTTTCATTACTTGATAAAACTGTTAAGAGATCGTAAAGAAATTCTTCTACTATGATCAATACAGACTTGATCATAAAACTCATCGGCACATATTTGAATTTTAATGTTGGTCCTATCCTGTAATCAACCGGATTCTAGAACAGCTCTTAATTCTGTCGATGTCTGAATATCTCTTCAAAAAATGCAGTTTCAAGTCGAAAATAGTCGGCAAGTAGCAATACCAGGGCATTTGAACAAACGATTGAACGGTTTTTTCATTTTTCTGATGAACGAATTATCGAACGATATGTCTGAGAAAGCGATGAACGCTGATCGGAACGAACGGCTTTTGTTTTGCTTGATTGAACGCGATTGAACGGTAATTTAACCCCGGAAAACCCGGTAGAAAAAATGGTAGAAAATCCTTGACCTTCCAAAATTGCTTATTTACGCAGTCTGACTTCAATAAAGTGGTATTTTGAAATTTGAAAATATTTGAGTGCCAATTTGGGCATGGGTCACCCATTGTGCTTTCGTGATAAAGAAACCTGGGAAATTTCGATACAAGAAAAATCTGTTGATGCTATTGAAATAGCTTTTTCAAGCATTAAGACTTCAGTTCAATGACATTTCGTGAATGAAATGATAAGAGACTTGCTATTACACAATGCTTCCGCCTCTTGTTATTGATTTAGTATTCCGAAAATACATGTACTACTCATAAACTGATCAAAAATCTACGCATATCATTATCAATGCGGTTTAGCAGTGATGAAAACTGGAGAAGCATGACTGAAGAAGCTTCACGTCCTTCCTTGAAGTAGCTAAATTTGTCATGATGCGCACTGAATTATCATTTAATTCATCACTTGGTCAAAAAACATTGAACAGTTTGAATTCAAAAGCTGTGATGAGGTAGGCCTACTTGCACTGTGAGTGTCAATTTGACCTCTACTTTTTAAAATAGTACGTATTATGCGGCTTTTGCATCAAGTAAAGTCATAAGCTGGGGGGCCGGCCCGCTGCGGGCAGCGTGCATTCGCTTGCGGGCACGGGCATGTACAATGATTGCTTCATCTGCGAATTCATATCCGGTCAGTGGATATGCAGGTAGAGATTCATGGCGGCATGCATGACGTGGGCCTAATGTATGTAGGCCAGGGTCATTATGCACCTGAATATAGTCACTATTGATTTTAGTCACATTGTATTCTTTAGTCACTATTTCTGAAGGCTAGCCCTAGGCCTATGCTAGCTGGCAAGTTCCAAGCTTTGTGTAGGCGAAGTGTCAAATGGGTGAACATCGACCCATCATCACCTAGCAACTTCGTGCAGCGTGATGCTGATAAAGCGTGTTATAGGCTAATTACCACGACAGAATGATTTTGACTTCCTCTATGGATTTTGATATTCTCTAGTTTGATTGGGTTTAGTACAAATGGCGTGTGTAACGTTTGACGTAAACTTATGTTTCGCTTTGTCATTGCGGGACAATACCGACAACGAATTTTTCGATAGTTCAGCTTGTATTATTTCGCAATGTCAGATGGGACAACATCCTGCATTGCCAGCTTTCGCATTTCTCTGAAAAAGCCAATGTTAGAAACGATAGTACTATACAAGGTGCGACAGTACTATATAGGATCCATCAAAATTGAACATCGCTTTGACTTGAGAAGAACGATTGAACGGGTGTTTTATGCCATGAACGAACGGAACGGAGGTGATAGCTCATTTGAGAGGTGAACAAACGAACGGATCTGAAAGGCTTATGACCGGAAGATCTAACGAACGGGGGAAAAGATGTCGCTCAAATGCCCTGTCTATAACAGATCGCATTCATTTCATAAGAGCTCATCTATCTCAAAAATTTAGTATATTCAACTTTTATTTTGACTTTTTGTGAAAAAGTTTAATTGGGTTTGATGCAAAAGGGGTGTGTGACGTGTAACGTTTGACGCCAAGTTATGCTTCGCATTGTCATTACGGGACAATACCGACAACGAATTTCTCAATAGTGCAGCATATATTATTTCGCGATGTCAGATGTGAGAACATCATGCATTGCCAGCTTCCACGCTTCTCTGAAAAAAAACCCAATGTTGGCTAGAAACGACAGCACTTAATTATGATTAAGTTGGGATTAGCGACAGTGTTTAATTAAGGTAACCAAAAACTCTGTGTAAAATATTTGGCGATTGCAGGGCTACACTACATAGAAGTGAGATTAGGAACAGCGTACGCCGCATTTTTCTTCTAACTCACCGCACTCCTGCCTGTTGGGAACCAGGATTTTTAAGTGCGATACTCCTTGTCAAGTTTGTAAATACAGCTTTTATAGTCGTTTTATTGTAAATAATTTTGATAATGACCTGATTATACACAGGTTAAAGGGCAATAATTGTAATATAATGTGCTCAATTAATTGTAAAAAGTGTGATAAATTTTACGTTGGGCAATCTTCACGATCCATTTTGCTAGAATTTTCGAACATTTGTATGACATCCGCAAAGAATATTGTATTTCTCTTGCTTTGCATTTTAATTCCCTTTATTGTGATATATAAGACTTTTCTTTTACTGTGTTAGAACGAAGTTATAATCATGATAGAAAGCTACAAAAAGGAAATAAATGGATAAAACGCTTGAATTGTTTGCAACCAAGCGGCATGAATATTGTGTTAAACAAAAGCAATAAAGTGCAAATGGTCTTACCATACAGCTATTGCAGTCAACGCATTGTCCATCTGCATCAAAGTCTTACACCTGATTTGGACTTGCTGTTCAGTGCTTGAAGTTATTATTCACAGCAGATAAAGTACAAGTAATTCTACATGGAAATCGGCATTTACACTACCAATGCTTAGATTACGGTCAATAATTAATTAATTTGAAACCGACCAATGTAAGTTGAAATAACATGAAAAAAGTCAGTAAATAGCAGCATTCCTCGGGTGTGCACAAGTGATCAAATAGCGGCTAGGATTTACTTGAACTTAGTCACCTATTAGTATTCGTGCACCAACCTTAACTACTGAATGGTTGAAGTCATCAGTACTTTAGTAGCATTGATTACATACTTAGCTGCTCCTCCGAATTTTACGAACATTAGCTGCACAAGTATCTATATGCCATTGAATGATTCACTATGTAATTCAATTCTATTGTGATTAAACTAATTGATAATTAAATTGATTAATTAGCAGTTCCGAAATTTGTATTTTGTTTTTTGACTCATGTATTGAGTGACAGACAGTTATGATGTCCGTTCAATCTATCGAACTGAGTCATTGTATTTATGACCTTGATTTGACAACATGTATTTATCTTTTTCAGAGTTAAATGGAGCTGGGGAGTTGTCTGTTCATGAATCGGAGCTCATGGATCCCGCATTAGATTCAGTTGAAGCAGATTGCTTCTGGTGTGTTTCTCGCCTTCTCGATACTATCCAGGATAATTACACCTTCGCCCAACCAGGCATCCAACAGAACGTCGGAGCCATGGAAAAGTTAATCAAGCGAATGGACCTTGAACTTCATACTCATTTAGCATCCAATGATGTGCAATATCTTCAATTTGCATTTCGTTGGATGAACAATTTGTTGATGCGAGAACTTCCTCTCAGATGTATTATACGACTTTGGGATACTTATCTCGCTGAAAAAGACGGTTTCTCTCATTTCCACCTCTATGTTGCTGTGGCATTTCTCTTAAGATTTTCACCTGACTTAAAACGTGAACGCGACTTTCAGGGTTTGATGATGCTACTTCAAAATCTGCCCACATTCCATTGGACAGACGAGGATATCACGATGCTTTTGGCCGAAGCTTATCGGTTGCAGTCCATGTTTGCTGGGGCTCCTAATCATTTAGATCGGCGGAAGTGATTTAGAGAAATCAGGCGATATCTGGATTAGCACATAGTCACTTAGCTGCCTCTGCTTAGGCGCGTAGTGAAATTTCGGTGCCAACTGAATTGTTTACAACTTCAAGCGACTCCACAACCAATGTTAACCACATTTGTGTTTGTCATTAGAACTTGCCGACGACGAATACTCGATCTCCTCAACGTCGAGACACAATTTCTGACAAGGTAATCAAATTGAAAGTGATATTTTTCATCACAGGCTCTCTTTGTGACAAACATTTTGTAATGTTGAAATCGAAACCAGAATATTTTTCCTAGACATTAGCTTCAACTTGAGTGTTAAAGAGGACTTTGTTGTTTCGCTGATTTGAAATCACAATCATGTTCAGATTATAGCAAAGCCTGCCTGTTTCAACATATCGATGAATTATTTTTCCTCTATTTACTCGTTTATGAATATGGTCACACTGGCGGTGAACATCATGTACTCCTCCCACTTGAGGGAGAATTGTTTTTGAAATCTGGTCGCAATTTCCACAACGAGAAGGTTGTCTCAGTTGCTTTGTGGCACTCATTGAATGATGCTCGAATAGAGGTTTTGAGGTCTGTACGCTTTTATGTATGAATTGTAAATTGAATTATAATTTCGGTTCGAGACGAATTTCCCTGTTTTCACTTTCATTACTGGGTTTTCACAGACGTGCAGAGCATCATAATGACAGCATGATATTCTATAGAAAATTTGCATTGAAGTGATCAGTTGAATGACAAATTCTGTTGCAACGTTGCAATTAAATAGAAAGATGTAGCAGATTGAAAAGTGAGACTGCCGACATTGCCAGCATGCTACAGCTTGACCGCGCTTGTTTCAAACAATCAATATACCCAGAATGAGAGGCTAGCCAAATAAGTACTTGATTTCATTGTCGATACTTCGGTGATCAAATTGGTTCAATTTTCTTGCTATTTTAGTATGTGCACGCGTGTGAGTGTTATTCCCCAAACCAGCCAATGACCTATCAAATTTGAAGTTTAGTCGTGCAATGGGTCCTGAGCTGGAGATCAAAGCTAGAACGTAGTCAACCAATGTGCATGGATATTTTGAGCTTATTCGACCTCTTGCTCAGTACCCACTGAGCTTCAAATTCGAACGTTATTCCCACCACCCCCTGATAAGTTTTTCTTCTCAAACTCAACGCTTGTCAGAAACTGGTACATAGGACAGTTCTCCGAAACCCTCACGTTTTAATTCCAATTCGCGTGAAACCATGTAAAAATTGACCAATGCAAGGATTTTTATATGACACATCTCTCCATCCATTAAATCAAAATTTCCAATCGGCTTGAAGAAGTTTTTCAATGCCAAAAACTGATAACAATCGTTCATGAAAATGTCAAAAAGCATTGATGTGGGCATATAGGCTACAATGCTTGCCATATACCGAATATGTGAAAATATAGCCTACTTTTGTCTTGAGTTTTATCTGAATAGGCCTATTGGTCTCCGTGACTGGTTAATTGTGCTTGGCCTAGCGATCTTTTGCTCCAGAGGTCGAGCCCCGAAAAATGTCATTGGAAGTCGACATAGAAGGGCATCAAAAGTACAACGCTCCAGAAAAATCTGACTATGTCAGCACCGTCCAAGCCCCAAGTATGGGGAGCAGTGACGTTGAAACTTCATTCATCTGATCAAACAAATGCTTGTTATATCCAGTGTTGAAATAGGTTGTGCATCGACGTGTATCACATGACTTAATTATCATTCATTGCTCGCTATAATTGATTAAAGCTGAAGAAGTCGACGGGGTGCTTGGAAAAAGCTATTTAATTGTCACACCAGAAGCACACAAACTTGCGCTATTTTCGTTTCAACGTTTTAAAATGTCCTCCCTTCCTTCCTGAAACGTTTTAAAACGTCATTAACGACTGCGAATTCGACGATCAAAAATCACTGGAATTCTCGGATAGACCTTATTTATGCATCGGAAGCGTTTTGCAATGAGCCATTGCCATCCAATCACCGGCTAAGCAGTGTGTAATGATGTGATAGCCTATTCGCTGATGATCAAATAATTGATTCAGCTGTTGTTATTAAGAACTACCTAATCGCAATCGGTTTTTCCTTAGATGATAGCGTCTCGTATTTCACATAGAGATCAAGCGCCATGTTCATATGGATTTGACATTGATCTAGATTTATCAGATGATAATGATCTGATGAAAATAATATCAAAAATTCGAACGATGAGGATGAGAATAACACTGGTGAATCAGATAATTCTGACAGACGACGACACGGGTGGAAATGAATGGAGTTTTGTACAATGGCTCCGATATATCACCTCAAGGTTCTCAAAATCTCGTTCCGATTAAAGGATGGACGAAGTGGTCAGTTTCAAAGAGTTCGAGTACAGCCACTTCCATCCAATATCTGCACCTAATTTTCCAGAATTGATTCCAGTCAAAGGAAGCAGACTAAGTCCTCAACTTCGTTGTCGGAATTGTGCTTCCAATCAGAATGCAAAAGACACACGATATCAATGTTGTGGGTGTACTGATAGGCCCACTTCATTGTGCATTGGATGCTTCAACAGCGTGACACAAAAGTTTTAATTATTTGATTGATTCTACTGAATTTTCTGATGTGCTAATGATCGATTTTTTATTTTTGCAGTATCTAAATTTTTTATTCCAGGTTGATTTCTTTATCCTTAAACTGTATCATCTATAGGCCTATCATCAAAAATAGGGAAAATATTTCAATTTTAAACAAATTAAAGCATTTCATGACACATTTAGTCCTACCTGATCAAATTTAGCAAATTCAAAATTTTGATTTGTACTTGATGGGAATTCCCGGACACACTGTTTCAGAGACCGTCTCGAAAGTTGGCACTGCCAATCAAGTTGCCTAAAGTTTCACATTGCGACGCACATGGATAACTTAGCATTATTTCATCAGGTTTGAATTGGAAAATGTATTGCTTTTTATTCCCAATAATTGCTTATGAGATCCATGCATATACTGGCAGCTAAAATTTCTGAGAAGTTCAATCATTGGAAGATTTTCATAATAGGCTAACTGATAGCATTTAGGGCCTATCTCAAATTTTAGGTCCTCCTAGAATGAAAGCCTTTTCAAATTCTCCTGTAAACTTATAGACTTTCGGAGCTGTGTTTTACTGCATTTGATGCGACTCCCTACACTGCAGCTTTCATGAAGAACATTTCTATATTGTCATTTTTGATGATTAAATCAAATAGCACATGGGTAAAGGCAAAAAATTGATGAAATATAAGCCCCAAAATACGCCCAAACTTATCCCAATTACTATCACTTTATAAAAAGCCATACTTCTGTTCATATGTATTTATAATTGTATTACACATTTATAAATGCCGCAGCGGCACGTTGCGCAGCGAATTTCGACAGTGCAGTTCCTGTCAGAGTCTTTCGCGCTCGCCAGTCTATCAGCCCAGCTCGAGCAGGATCCCAGCACTCTTCCAATCTCACAAACTCCAGCCAGAATTCTGAAATTGAAAAGAATCTGTTTAGAATAATAGATTTTTAATTGGACTGATCTGAGTTTCATCAATTTGTACAAGAGGTGCACCAAACGTTTGATGCGGCAAAACGTCATTCATCGGTCGAACATTTTGATCTATAACACTGCGAAATTTTCAATTTGCGTTTATCTCTAATGGCATGGATTAAATATACATAGATTATACATAAATATACTTCAGAATTTAAAATATATAGCTACAGAAAGAAAAGCTCAGAACTCATTTTCTTGACAAATTTGATAAGCAAGTTCAAATAGAATAAAAAATAGTATAATACGTCAAATAATAGACTTGAGAAAACTGAATCAATGCGATTTCTGATTTCGTCAGTCTCAGATATAGTCTGACTTTCACCGAAGAATTGTGATTCTTTTAGCCCGGATGCCATTCCTGCCGAATTCCAATAAACTTTTCGGTGTTCAAACACTGTACCGGCAGATCAAAAACCACTTAACGACTGTGTATTAGAAACCATCGAGTTAATTGAATACTATATCTATTCAGAATAAAATTGATGATAGTCCAATCATTATAACGCTTGATGATTCATTTACAGGATGACGTTCATAAATGGCAATGGAAAACATCAATGATGCTTAGAAGTCTTCGGTGTTCATTCCTCTCGAACAGGAAAATGAATATGAAATTAGCAGGCCTGTGGCGCTGACTTGCGAAAAATAGAGGAGTTTTGACGCAAAAAATAGAAGAAATATAATTGATTTGTATGCAAAATTCTAACTTGTTTGTGGTATGTAAGTATTTTCGGGAAATTGCACAGCAAAGAAATGATGCATCAAGTCGAATCATTATTCACTACGGCATAAATCATAAGGAAAACAATATCACATTTATAGACGATCAGTTTAAGAATCAGAGTTCTCTGAAACTCTGAAAAAAGGAAGATTTTTAGATTAGAAGTTCTAATTTTTAATTGTCTTAACCATTCAATGTCGAATAACCATTTAAAGAATTTTTGCATGTTGAATCGGTAGCAAAATTACTCCTTGCTACAGTGACTTGTTCGGGAGATCATGCAAAGCATTGGTGATAAAATCTTTTGACGATCCTCACCACCCTCAGTGAATTGTCTCTACAACAGATTCCCTGCATACCGCTTGTCCCTTTCGGTTTCACCCGGTCAACTGGGTGTACAATAAATGTACTAACAGGCCTTCAGTTTGGAAAAAACGTTCAAATTTGTCAAATACCGATGAAACCGAGACAATGAGAGGAATTTTGGCTTCGAAATTTTTGTCCTGCACTGCAACTACTATTATGTTGTATCGAACGTTTGACGTGCAACTTTTGTTGTTCTCTTTTATAGACACTAAGAAATATTGTTTCAGTGCAAACAAATTGCTCTGCTAATCTGATGCATACAGGTCCTAGTGACAGCCATCGGCTGTGAACATGGTGAAGAAAACACAAGGAAACGAGATGGTGTCAATTTATTATCAGTAATTGCTGTTGTGATTGCATTCAGCAATTTTGTAGCCTCAGCGTGGCCGAACAATGTACTATCCAAGAAATGCGTTCTGACTCGATGAGCAGTTTCAGAAAAGTGGTGCAAATGAATGTCAAATTTCAAGAACGAATACGATGACCTGAGAATGTGTAAACTCCGTCTGTAAATTATGTATATCAAATAAAATTTAATCAATACATATGGACCAGAAAACGCATTTGATGTATACGATGCATACCTGCACATTTTCTCGACTGATTTCTTCAACAACAGTACATCATTGTAAACATTAATAAAATTTAGAGGAAATTTCCTAAAATAGAGGACCTGCCACAGGCCTGAATTGGTGTGTGAACTCGGGAATATGAATGTATTCAATAAAATCAAATGCAGCAAAATCCACTTATAACCACCTCGCTTAGAGCAAACATGACGCGAAGTCCTAACAAAATTTGCATGCAGTATGTACGAAATCAGTTTCAGTTATTGCGAGCACGATTACAACGAGCAAATTTTCCGCTCCTAACTTGCTATTTGGGGAAGGCATAGAAGGACGAGCAGACTGCAGATGCAATAAGTATCAAACTTCATGCAAATACTATGGACTTCTAACGTACAAGAGGACTCGACACGAAACGAGGTATGACCTCCGATGGTTGCGAAGTTCCATAATGACGTGCAGATATCATATCTTCTTACGGGATCTTTGTCTTAAGTCTGAGTTAGACACAAATCAAATTGCGCTATTTTCATCCCGAAAATGAATTCAGTGATCGTTTTCAGATCTTTACAGGCCGATTGATTGCCATTCAATGGACAAGCTACATTTTGTCAATCAATATCAACCGAAGCTTCATTGCGACAATTTTGAATTTACATAATAGACTTAACTAAGCAATTTAAGACCGCTTAGACATCAGCATGTTCATAGTTAAGTGATAAAAACCACAAAATCATTAGTCGTACCATGATCATACCAAACTACCAGTGGTGCACCCATGATTTTCGTGCCGTGTCTTCATACATCAGTAGTCCATGGTAAATATACAAATCGAATTCTCTACAGTCAACTTTTCTAGAGAACGATTCTTGTAATACTAATTTGACAGGCATGATAAATAGAATCATGCGCAGGCCTACATACATTGCCAAGAGGGCAAGGGCATATTTTAATTAAACAATGAAAGTGCATACTTCCTTCGATAACTAACTAACATGCGCAGGTTCATCGCTTCTAAAATTATCTAAAACTGTCGGTTTAGACCTATTTTATAATGTAATTTTCAATTTATTTTAAACCATTCGTCAATGAATACTTGGGATATAAAACGATCCCATTTTCACAGTCCCTTCAATCTCGCTATAAACGGATTTCATTGTAATCATGAATAATGCATCACTTAATAACACATCTATGAAAAATGTAATTATTGAATTTTCTCGAATCCGCAAATAGAACCCGCGCATGAATTGAAAAAACCCACCCTGTGTGATCCAATCTGCACACATGACTAGCATCATATGAGGAGTGCTTTCCTTTTCTATCTTATACTCTTGCTTGACCTACCCGGGGACCTGGCTCCCGATAGGGCTGCCATCCGTTCGCATTGAAGCCGCAACTCCTCAGCTCTCTCCGCAAAGTCTGTTCGTCCTCTCTCGAGAGCTGTATAGGCCAAGAAGAGGGGAACGGTAGCCCAGCCGTGCTTTGCAGCTTTGTGCCACACCTTTCGTGCTCCTTCACTCCCTTTCTCCTGTAGTGCTAATTCGAATTCGTTCACTTGAGCGATTGGATCACCGTATGCAGTTGGATGGATATTGGGAACATTGGTCCGTTTTGAGACATACTTCTGATTCCCCTCGTCCGACATAGATCTGCAACGTAAGAACGGATTGCGAAAAATACGTCAAGTTCCATTGATAACGGATGTCAGAATAGCTGATGTCAACATAGGCCTATATGCCTGTTCTTGAATAAGTACTAGCGTGAACAGCAAGATAGATATTCACTGCTAGAAAAACATGTGTTTAAAGCAGAGAAAAACGATCTAACTACAGAGAAAATATTTAGATCACAACTATCTGGTCGGACAATCTCGATTACAAGGATGAAACATGCAGTTGCATCACCAGTGCAACAGAAGCTAATAATTATCTACACCGAAATTCTAACTCACTTGTAACAAAACAACTACTAAAAAATTCTGAAAAATGGTCTGAAAATTTCGAGAATAAGTGCACAACTGACAGAATGCATTATTTCACACTTTCTTTTCACATTAGCTCCCCGACATGATGTGCATGACTAAATTAGAAAATGTACATTTTGATGAGCCTTCCATCGCCTGCTGTCTTTACTGTTGACTGCAACAGTTCAATATTATTGGTAATGTATGAGATGAGTATATGCAGATGGTACATGTAGCAAGGCAAAATATGTCAATTTTACGATTAGATGTCGATCACTATTTAGCGAATTGGGTAATACGTCAGCAGAAAGCTGTCAGTAAGACTGACAATTTTCTTTGTTTTAGATTTTGAAGTGTTCGAATGATGGTGGTCTTTTTCTGTTCGGTACTGAAACTAGGTCGCGTGCTTAGTTTCAGCAACTTCGCTCGAGAAAGTTAATTGGATCTCCAAATTTCTTGGGTTTCTGAATTCTCATCTTAAACTTGCTCCACCGTCACTTCGATGGCTAATTTCGTTTTTGCTATTTCGTCATGCACCTAGCTAATTCGACATGCTTGATTCAACCTTGTTCAGAGGCCGCATGTCCGAGGCTAGGTGTCAATGCGCATATTGCTAGGTTTTATGAGGATCAGTACTTTGGATTTCCGAACTCGTCCGTGATTTTTAATACTTTTTCCAAGTATTTTCTTTTGATCCAGTTTCTGATTGTTCAGCCGAACACAGGAATGCAGTGTTCAATGCAGACTTCAATATAGCTCCAACATTGTCAGTGACAAGCAGGATATTGAAGATGACAAATTTGGATCGCGACGGTTATCCAGGTGAAGCATGGTTGCGTCTTTGAGCGCCGATGAATCAAAGGGAAGAGACTTTTTAGGTTGCTGACAACTACCACAAAGATAACAACCAACACAAGTATTCTTAAATTTCTGTGCGTCACATTCTCAAACTTCATTATTCAATAGTATCATTCATGGCTTCCGTTCCAACATCGTCTTCCTGGCAGACTTTCTATTTTCAGACTCTGTTACATCAATTTTTGCAAAATTCACAATAAGCTTCGATGTTTCCAGCGTCTTGTCAGATCACAACTTCTTGATGAAGCTTCTGCATTAATTCTAGTCAGAGATGTCAATGTAGCATGCAAGACATAAATCAAAGGTTCTCTTAATGGAAACTTTTGCAACTTCAGCAAGAATGGTTCAAAACATTTGCGATCCGTTTGCGCCGGTCAGTTGACAGGGTTACTACGTAATCTGAACAAAAAAGTTCCCTGACAAAAATTTTTGGACAGTACATTAAAGCATTATTTTTTGGTAGTTCGCTTGAATGTCAAATTATTGCATTCTTTTGGTAATAATATGTAATAAGATAATGCTAAGCATATTTTTTGTTATTATCACACAATTTTCAAAGAAAGACTATGAAAGCACTATTAATTATACACAAAGTACGAGTACATTTTTAAATACAAAGTGACCGAGCCGAACCGGCGAAATCGATATTTCAAGTTCCAAGAACGGGGGTTCCAAAATTGAATTTTGTTTTCCTCAATAGTTCTGATTCAAAGGACGTGGTCGCGTTTGGTCAGTCAATCCCAGATTTACTTGAAAATTCTTTTATGAACTTTGTAAAATTTGGCCATATTTCATTATTTTATGACGGATCCTTAAATTTTATGACTGGGAAGCCTGACTTCATCATGTTCAATATCTAAAAAGCAAATCATCTACAGGCATTTAACTTTGCTATTCCAAAAATTCACAAACTTTTCTGAAAAATCGTGAAATTTACAAACTTTCAAGGGCCTAGAACTTTATTTTCAAAATTCACAAACTTTCAAAAACCGTACGAACCCTGTAAGCTGCACCACCTTTTCCGCAATTCAGATATTTCTATGTCTATGTAGGAATGTCTATGTAACATAGAAAGTGTTAGGGATTTCCAACTCTCAATCCGTATGATTTAGCGTAGGCGGGTTTGGAAATACAGATTGCAGAATTTTCATGTTGAGAAAGTGCACTGTCGTAAATTGTAATTCCCAATCAGAAATGAAAAAACAGAGGTAAGTGGATTAACGCAATTCCTAACATCCTTAAAAGAAAACAACAAAGACTATGAGTATTTGTGCATGACACTGGTCTTACAATACACCAAATAATTGAATAAGAAATGGAAATCTGATAGCCATGCAATGTCATTTTTCGATTCTTGCATTAAAAATGCAACAGGTATTCTTCGTGGAATATTCTACTGAATATCAACTGAACATCAGAATCAAATTCTCGATGTGAATTTAAATAAATTTACATTTGTGTGTCAATTATTGATTGTGATTTCTTATCATTCAAGCAAGAACTACGTCTGCAGCTGAGAGAGCATCCTATCGATTTCATTTACAGAGAATGTCGCGTTTATTATCACTTTCAAAAATTCTTGATCATGGATGCTTGCTGATGAAGGCTTCAAATAATTTTGCTTCAAGCTTATTCATATTTGACAGCTGAGAAGATGTCCGGGCACAAAGATTTTCTCAATTCAACCCACAATGCCTTGTTTCTAGAATATTTTCGAGAGACTATCGCATTTGGGAAATGTGCTATACTTTATGAAAACCATAAATGACATTATCAAATCGATCAAATTAGCTGAATTGATTAATCCAACAGATTTAAGTGACCGAAAAATCCGCTTCGAATTGATTGAGCTGTCTGAAATTGAATTCAATGGGGCAGGTATAGTGCATCAATAAATTTTTAAATCATCGAAATTGTATACAGCAAACATAATGATTACTAAATGATCTTTTCTTCGAATTCCACGTCTAACTACATTGACGGAAAAATTGAAAGCTTCCAAAATATTGTATCAGAATCAAATATAATATAATATTTACAAAACTACATATATAGTTTTGAGTTCTTGACCAGTTATGGGATGTGATGAGGTGAAAATGTTGTCATCTCCTCATGTTGCGGAAAACATTATTGGACATGCTGGTGACTCGCGTAAAAACAGCTTTGCAATATAAGTGATAAAATTACTCCGTGTAGAAGATTTGTCCGAAGATATGCTAGCAGTAGCAAGACCTAAATAAGTTAGATTGGATTTCTTGTAGGCCTATCTTGATTGATAACTTTGAAAGGTTAAATAGCTTCGCTCAGCATACAGGAGTTGGTATTGGTATGGGATTGTGGCATTCCTGCATTCGGTCTCCAGTCTGGAGGTTGCCGCCGGACCGGCGACCGGCACCGGCTACATCTCTGATTGAGAATTGATTAATATTTTCGACATTCTTGTCAGCATCATTTCTCATTTTAAATTATTCTTTTGATTCAATAAGACCTTACCTTCGTAAATCCAAGACTTCTTTGGTCCAACGCTCTGCACGAACCCAACCCACACAGCAGATTAGCTCAGCGCATCGTTCTACAACTTCTGGACGAGTTCCGAACTTGACCTTGATCGTCTCCCACACTAATTCTGCGAGTCGGGCATCGGTCACTGACTCTGATTTCTCATCATCTCTTTGTGCTTCCTCTCTTCTCCACCGACAGAAGTCTGCAGCATCCAATTCGAATGCAAAATAGTCGATAAGAAGATCGGCGCTGCCAGGGTTAGCTTTTATGCCTTTTAAAAAGGTCTGTCTCCCGGACAAGATACCGCCTGCGACGGTATCGTTTCGGATTTTGGTCTCTGACTCTTCCTCTTGTTCTTCCACTTCTTCTTCATCGCTCTGTACCTCCCTTCCACGCATTCGCTGAAGTCTATTGCGCTTTCGGATTTCCATTCTCAAATGCACCCGTCCATTCATAAACCAGCGACCGGTGGCGCTCCATAGCTCCGGTTTATCAGCATGTTGCTGCAACATCCGTCCAAGTAACCGATCCACGGCTTTATATTGACCCAGACGATGCAGAAGAGCGAGATGTACAATCCAGTGTTCCATGTTCCCGGGGAAACGGTAACATAGCGCCTAAAAAGGAAATCATTATAGTATCACAGTTTGGTCATATTTTCGTATTCTAAAGCAACTGTTCCTGAAAGCCTAAACAGGGTGATGATTAGCGATGGTGACCACGATTCTCTAATTAATAATAGAAGCATTTTATACAGGGCTAAGGAGTGCGGAGCAGGAACCTCTCCTATGTAAAAGATTCCGGACAACTTCAGTAATGCAAAAATCAAAAATATCATGGCATATACCTCTCGTTGGAATTCATTTTCAATTATTGGACTTTCAAGCTATTTCACAACGCATGCTGTCGCTGATATTGTTGCCGCATTGCAACTAAGGCGCCTGATGTAAATGATACTAAAAGCCTCCATCCAATTATATCTTCCTTCGAATTTCTTCTTGAATTGCTCATTAGACTTTCCATTAGACAATCACTCCTCGTAGCATATTTAGGCCTAAACATTTCATGTTCCATCAAATTAACAGGTTCATGGTCATATAATGAATCGACAAGCATGCACTGAATCATCTTCAATGCTTTGAACAACGGATTTTCTCTACCTTGTCGAGGCCAATGATTTCCTCAATTGTAGTGCAGTATTTGCAAAGAAATGAAGGTGGCGCCAGAGCTTGTGAAAATGTTGGAATCTCCACAGCCCTGAACAAAAGACAACATAATTCGCACTGACATAGATAGATGGGGAGCTTCAGAAATGAGCTTCAAAGATTTCAAAAAAAGTCTGAAAAGTCTGAGTGTTTATTTATAATTGCTAGTCTAATCAGAAAATATTCTTGAAATACAACCGCAATAGAAATTGTTTGATTCAAAACATTATCACTTTGAATGACTTGCGGTCAGTATAGCGTTCAATGTTCTAGTGTCGACCCAGCCAATCAGGCACTGACCATTCTTTTAACAGTGATTTGCTGAAACGGAGCAGTGCGAGTGTTCTGTGTGCGCATGAGCTTGAGTGGCTTTATCAACTGTGGGGAGTATGTTGCTGACTTGCTCTGTCAGTGAGCAGGTATGTGCCAATGTTTTGAAAGTTGTTCTGTTGTTATATTTGGTGTTTGTACTTTTCGTGTGCATCGCACTTTTCCATGGATCACGGATGGCTTTTGCCTGTGAAGTGGTTACAGCGTGAGAGGATGAAGAGGATGGTTCCGAAGTTTTGTTCTGCTAGGAAGTTGAGCAGTGTGCGGTGATCAGCACTAGGTAGGACGTGTGCATCGACGTGAATGTGTTGTATATAGATCTGTGTATATGTGTATAGTCCCGCGTGCATCTCATGTCGATCCTGAGCCTCTTCCTGTTGAGATTCGATCGATTACATGATAAGACGAAATGTTTCCAAACATACTAAATTCTTCATCCTAATTAAGAGGTCAATCGGAAGTCCTATTCAAAAGCTAAAAACGTTTGATTGTGAAATAGAAGCCATTTCTCGTAGTGAGATTGCCAGATAGAGTCCATGTCGTCAACTTCGAGTGTCCATCGTCTATTCATGGACTTATGAATGGCAATTTTACCAACTTTCAATTTGGAAGGCCATCTACGTGACTCGCTTGCTTTTTGTTACCGCGTGCAATGCTCGGGTGTAGACAATGACGTCTCCTCGAGGAATGCCTGACTGCGGCAATGAACATCATAAGATAAGCAAGAAAATGACACTCTCCCAATCTTTCATGGCTACTTCTACCTCCCCCTGTGTGCCATAAAGTGAATTATGAGTGGCCCTTGTGTGTCAGGGGCCTTTTCACACAGTCACTTCGACGATCTTTAACCATTTAATTCTGTGGTCTAAAATGACGCAGGATATTCGCTGTAAGTGGGGTGTTGTTCATAGACAGTATGAGTCTTGTGCTACTTCTAACAGAAAATGAATAATTTTTAAATCGTTTTGGCTGACGGACGCTAGCAGAAAACTTCAACCTCTTGTAATCTTCACTATATGTTACGATAGGAGATATCGCTTGCACCTAGATTCTTGATGTTGCTTGTATTATGCTGTCTTGATGTTTGAGTGCGTGAATTTGTTGATGTTGTCATTGAGCGTCGACGCAGCGTTTAGAGTACTGAGTCTGTGGAAAGAGCTATGCTTTGAATGCAGAAATAGGAAAGAACTCTGCTTGTGGGACACCTGCTCATCCTTTTCGGAATATAGGCATGCAAATAATGAAATTGTTCAAAAATTTAAAACAGCCTTTTCTTCCAATGATTTTAAGTAAAGAAAATAAAAATAAACTCATGATAATGCATTATCATGACGTTATCTTATGATTAGAGTCATCGAAAGCGCTAAAGATAATACAATATATTATGAGTTTATTTTTATTTTCTTTACTTAAAGTCAATGAAATTGTTCTCTATGATAAGAACACTGCTATTGTTGATCTTCTACAGCTTATCAACAGTTATATGATTGCAGTTGGCAATATTTACATCAAAAACCTAACACTTTTTCAATTGCAGGAGGTCAGAAATTCGGACAAGACAAGACTTCTACATCACATCATATTCAATACATTTTGACAAAAAAAGGCATACGATCAAAGGCCTTCTAATGTCAGCAACACCATCCATAGAACTCCGTCAATTTGGGTTTAAAGATTTGGATAAATTTTGAAAAATGTCTTCTATCGAAGATACTATCGGTTTACAAGTTGCGGATACAAAACACAAAATACTAACGCCATTAATCAATATTTTAAAGAGATAAATGTTGAAGACTCACTCTGTTTAAACGTTTCACGCGACTCAGCAGATTTTTCTCTAAATACGGGCAGAAAAGGTAACCATTTATCTGAAAACAAATCTTGGATGAAGAAGATTGAAAATTAAATGATTATTTTGGTCATTTACTTGACGACGTCTTCGAATAAGTTTGTGTACTTGCATCTCAAAATGAACTAACGACAAGAATTCCGTCGGTCTCTTTTGCTTGCGAGCAGCTTTGTATAGCAAGCCATGATGAATTTTCACGAGTCGTCTAGAAATAAGAAGCAATCACATAACATATTGTCATAATCCAAATATCAAATTAATAGATTGTGACTTCGATTAGAAAGACGTCCAAAGACTTGAGCAATTCAGGCTATGAATTCCTTGAAAAATTACCTGTCGTCAACTGAAGTTCAAAAACAAAATATTGAGTTCGCATAAGATAAGATGTCAGCACTAAAAACCTTCAAATTTCATTTCTCTAGCTTACTTGACACTAGGATGTCTCTGATATCAGACTTGATGCGAACGTGATTTTGATTTTGATTGCAACTTAAATACCAATGATGATGATGATGATGATCACGAATTTTATTACGAGTGAAGGACATAATGCTGCTAGAGCTTCAAGGTCTTTTTACAAAAAATAAAAGAAATTATCAATAAAACAGAGACATCATTACATAAGATCGACACTGCAAACGTCTTAGGTGAAATTATCCAATAAAAAGTCTTTGACAAGTACTTTGAAATTGCGCAGAGATGCCGATGACGTGGTACTTTTAGGCAACCTGTTCCAGAACTGGGGACCCCGAGAAGAGAAATGTGCCTTTGAGACGGAGGACAATCGAAACTTCGCGCCCTCTTGATTTTTTGAGCTAGAACGGAGACGAGAGCGACCAGGAAGCTCTTTCACATAAGTAAGTCGATCACACAAATAAGACGGTGCTTGATGGTGCATGCACTTGTAGACAAGGACCGCTAAGCGAAAGTCGATGCGGCAGCGGGCAGATAGCCAGTTCAACTCTTTGGAGTATGGAGAAACATGAGAAAAACGAGGCAGATTAAATACGAGGCGCACCGATGCATTGAGAATTGCTTGAAGGCGTTGTGTCAAAGTATTGGAGAGGCCGGACAGAGCAGCAGCACAATAGTCAAGCAGGGGAAACACCAGAGCGGAAACCAGATAGGCTGTATCAGTTTGACTGATAGATCCTCTAATCGTTCGAGTTTGTCTGAGGATACCGAAGCATGAAGACACCGTTTTCGAAATGTGCGCCGTAAATCCCAAAGTACGATCAATCGTGAATCCCAGATAGCGGAAACAGTCGACGGGTTTTATAAGGTGCCCTCCGACATTAATAGGTTCAAGAGGAAGATCAGTTAGCCGTTGTCGGGTAGCACACCACGTGACACTTGTTTTTGCCGGGTTCATAACAAGCTGATTGGACTTGAGCCATGATTCAATGGAATGAATGCAATTGGATACTTTTGAGGAAAGAACGTGTTCGCTGCCAGATTTGCATGATCCGAAGATGAGTATATCGTCAGCAAAAACATGGATGCTGAGGTCGTGATCCTTTGCCACTCGAAGTATATCCACAGTGTATAGAGTGAATAAAACTGGCCCTAAAACGGACCCTTGTGGAACTCCTCCACAATGCACACGAGATAGGGATGTTTGGGTGCCATTAAAACGATAATACTGAGAGCGTCCAGTGAGGAATGACTTGAACCAGCTGAGGAAGAGGCCGCGTATTCCAAACGAACAGTCGAGACGATGGATGAGGGTGCCATGAGAAACTGTGTCGAATGCGGCTGAGATGTCGAGGGCTGCTATCAGGTTCACTTCACCTTTGTCGATAGAAGAAAGGAGCTCGCTTGTCACATCAATGATAGCTGTTTCCGTCGAATGATGTCTGCGATATGCCGACTGGTACTGTGGTTAATAAGTCATTCGATCTAAGATGCACCATTAACTGTCGCATTACAAGTCTCTCAAGCAGTTTCGAGATAATACTGAGGTTGCTGATGGGTCGATATGACATTTGATTATCAGGATCCATCTTTCCCTTTTTCAGGACAGGCGTCACACATGAAACAGCCAAAGAGGATGGAAAATTGCCATTGGCAAGCGAAACATTTACGAGGCGTGTCAAAAAAGGTAATAGAAGGTCAAGACAATCCTTCATGATAGCTGTAGGCAAAGGATCAGCATTGGAGCTTTTAAAGGTAGTGATCGAAAAGTGGATGACACTAGAATTGGCGAGACCTGTGAGAGTACCGATGTAGGGCGACAGCTCGACGGAGAATGATAATAGGGTGGATCGGAGATTGATGTTGAAGATATAATTGACTCAGTTCTATTGGAGAAATGCTGTTCAGAGGCAATTGCACTCAGGGATCCAGAGCTTGGTGATTTACCGCGACCGAGCAGTGCATTGAAAGAGGTCCAACGACGCCGTGGATTATTACATTTTGCATGAATTTTTGTGCGCCAGAAAAGTTCGCGTTTGCATTTGAGCAATTGGCGGTATGATGTCTTGCAAATGCGCCAGATATTCTGAGCACTCTCATATTCACTCGATGAACTGTCAGTGTCTTGAAACCAGCGCTCAATCCGACGGAGTAGACGTTTGCCTAGTCGACACTCATGATCAAACCAAGGATCTGCCCTTTGACGAATACGTATAGTACGGTGAGGAACTAACTGATCAATAATACTACCCACAGTTGAATTATAGAGAGTTACAAGTTGATCACTGGAAAGACCAGTCCAGCAAGTTGAATCACACAAGATCGAAGAAGATAAGAGCCAGCGAAGATCATTTACGTTAAGGATTTTCCACGGCCGATAATTTATCACCTTGTAAATTGGAACAGACCTTTGAAGACATGAATCCCAGTGTAGCAGGATGTGATCTGAGATACCTGGATCTGAATATTTCACAGGTGAGACGGAATTTTCACTTTGAATGAATATGAGATCCAACATACCACCATGAATATGAGTAGGCCGGTTAACCTGGTTAATGAAACCAAAAGATTCAAACAAATCAACTAAGTTTCTGCCATTCAAATCACCAGAGCGATGAATGGCAGCGCAACAGAGCAATATGAATGTTGAAATCCCCAGAAAAAACCACAGATTCAGCTCGTGCAGAGAACAATTCAAGAATTCGTGTCATCTCAGTGAAAAACGCAGATGTAACGGGACCAGTCCGGTAAATCACAATCACAAGACAGGACGATGAATGAGATGTAACCCGAGCAACTACAGCCTCACAAGACTTAAATTGAAAGTCAAGTGGTATATGAGTGGGTCGAACACCAGATTCTGATACGATTGCAACTCCGCCATGATTTACCGCCAATGTATCACTGCGAACTCGAGGACGAGGTTGATCAACAACATGAAAGCCAGAGGAGCGCAGCCTTGCCATAGAGACAGATTCAGAGTCATGCCAGGTTTCAGTAATCAAAAAGACATCAATATGGTGCTCCTTCAGTAAGTCAAGAAGGTCATCCACTTTGTTATTCAGTGATCGTATATTCATCAAACCAAAAGTAAGTTTCTTGGGAGAGTTCAATATGTGCCGACCACATTTTGGAAATTGTCGAAGAGTGCAAGGACGAGTATAATCAAACTTGGATTTTGGGTGTTCTGATCTTCTTCTACGTAGAGAAATGCGTGTTTGAATCGGGATAATTGCGGACTAGCAGCACACATGAGTACGATTTCTGATTTTGAGCGCGAAGATCTTTCGTTTCACTGCCCGAGAAAGTCCTGGACAGGATTTGCATCGAAGTTCAAGTAGAGTTGAAAAGTCGTAGTGCAGTGTCATATGCGATCACGTATTGATTGTCTGCGTTACTTTGCAAATGCGAACGACACTCATGCACACTGAAGCGGGAGGCGCTGTGCAATCCGACCAGCCGTGACGGCAGTCACGCATCGAATAAAAATCTGTATAACTTCATGACAAATGACAATTCATGGATATCTCAGAATATATATTTCTGTGAAGCGTATTCAAATACTTCTCATGGATGTCAATTAATGCGGTTGGCCTTGGTAACAAATTCGATGTCACAAATGCCAGCTGTTACACTGGCTACTCTACGATTGTTCTGCATGTATCATATTTGTTTATTTACTATCTCATCCAAGGCCGGTAAATGCTGATAGAAGAAAGACGGAACAAACACATTCGCGCAGGCTTGTGTGTACCAGTAAATTAGTGTGAATGATTTCCATAACTTAATACGGCCTGATTTGAGACTTCATGATCTTAAAGACCAAATATTGATATAAATATTAAAAAATATTATACATAAATTATATAATTAAAATATAAATTATATATGAAAGAATATTAATATACTATTATAAGCAAATTTGACTGGATATTTATGGAAACTTTTACCAATATTACAAAAGCAACACAACATGTGTTCAATAATGCACTGATTTGGCAGGACGGAAAGGGACGGAAGAAAATTGTTCTCACCTCTTGAATTTTTTCCTTCCGGGGTCTCGGCATATGATTAAGATTTGTTCTTTCACTGGCCAAATGTGTCAGCTGCCGTCTTTCTATGTACATCCACCTACCAATGGTTTGTGCATAGAACGCTAACACGAACTTGCTATTTGCATTCGTGTTTGCAAGTTCAAATTTTTCAACCCGAGCTCTGAGAACAGGACTTGAATTACTTCATTAATTGTGGATGTCTGGAAGTCAGATGACGATTTATCGGCATCTGATTTACTGATTCTCTACAATAGGGTATGAAATTTCCATAGTGACGGATCACGGCACCTTAGCACACATTTTTAATCCGAGAACATCTGTGTCTAATGGAACTTCTCGTATGCTGCAGCGTTGAGCAATACGGCTCTCTCTCTCTTTACAATCATGGAATTGTCCACAAGAAAGGGAAAGAAATTCCCCAGGCAAATTTTCTTTCACGACACGCTTTTTCTGATGAACCTGACGATGACGATACAGATTGTATTTTGTTTACAAATCTTTTACCAGTTGACCCGTTCAAATTGAAGGAAGAAACGCGAAATTGAAAGACGCGTAAGTTCTGCGGTCCGTACGAAATGGATGGTCCAATCGTTCCAAGAAGCAGTACCATGAACTTTATGTCAACAGAAGCGAACTAGGTATTTCCGCCGATAGTTTTCTGTATCTTCGCGATTGCATTGTCGTTCCTATTACTTTGAGAAAAACAGTTCTTGAGCATCTTCACATTAGCCACGTTAGTTCCGAAAAGATGAAAAGTTTAGCCAGATTTCTGTGTTGGTGGCCTTCTCTTAATGCGGATGTTTACAACTTCGAAAAGCAGTGTCTGCAGTGGTCCAGTAAGACAAGAAATACAAGATCAGATTGGAAATCCGGGCCATGTACCTATGAGATTATGGAGCGACTGCATATGGATTGTGCTGGTCCTTTTCTAAAGAAATACTACTTAGTCATAGTTGTTGACTCTTTTTCTCGATAGCCTGAAGTATTTATTACAGAGAATGCTAACGCTGAATTTACACAACGCGCTCTTCGTTCCCTATTTTCTCGAGACGTTGTCGCACAAGTTGTGGTAACCGACAATGGGACACATTTCACTGAGAGGAAATTAGCTGAGTGGTTACAATCCTTATGCGTTGTTCACCTTTTTTACTGCACCGCGACATCCAAAGTCTAGTGGCTTAGCGGAAAATTTTGTGAAGACAATCAAATTTGCTTTATCGGTTGGAAAATGAATTTGCTTTATCAGCCATTCTTTCATGAATCTTGAGCGATCTGTACAGAACCTTATTTTTTAATATAGAAATGCTGAGCATTGCACCACTAGGCGCCGCCCTTCTGATCTGTAGAACTTTCATCCACCGATCTCCGATTTTGACAATCCTTTGAACCTTCCTGTAGTGGATCGTAATCCTTCCAGTCATGTTCCTGGTGAAGTTCCCGACAATCTGCCAGTGTCGCACAAGGAGAATCCTACGCACTCTGTTCCAGTTCCCACTCCAGGATCGCCTCCTTTCTATGCGGCTGCGCCTGCTAACTCAAGTGAAGACACCGTTACCTCACCATCTACACAAAGTCTTCCCGCATCGCCTTCACCAAGAATCGTTTCTCGGTATGGTTGGATCCGGAAGCCGCCAAGAATAATGGACTTGTAGCCGTCGAAGTTTGCGTGCTACGTTTTGTGAAATGACTCGTATGAATTGTTATTTTTTTGACTCTATAGTGATAGTGATTGTCAGTGATGGTGACTCCTAAAAAACAAGGAGGAGGCACTGTGACCATTTTATGATTTGTTTTTATGCATTTTTAATACTACTATCTTTAATACACACTTTCGTTCAGCCATGTGTTCCTCTCGCTTTTAATTTGCGCTCATGCACCATTATACATATGCAACAGTGGATTTATTATACAACCGGTTCGGTCTTCGAAGCAAATGAAAACATGAAAAGAGCAGCACGAAAAAGCAATCATGAGAAAGGAGAAATAATTTGAGAAAAAATGAGAAATGCGAATGAAGACGCAATCATTACTTCACTCAGACAGCAGCATGTTTAAATCATGCAGTGCAAGATTTACCTCAACTCATCCTCATCTAGCAACTCAGTTTTTCGTAGCTTTGCATAGTATTCGCATATTTCTTCAATGAATTTTTCCACTAATTCAGCCATATTTGCAGATTACAACACCCACGTGATCCGTGCTACTAAATACGAAACAAAAGTTTGAAAAATGACACATACTTAATTTTTATGTAAATTGAGTATTTCAAACCCACACCCCATGATTTATGCCACAGATTTTATATGGTTTTGTACCCCCTTGACAAACAGCAAACTACCATATAGGTAGATAGTCATGCGTGAATAGAAGCCCTCTATATGCTCAGAGTCACCATGAGCAGCGGCACAATATTCTCTGTGGTGACCAACCACAAAGTTCATAAACATTATGCGATTTCTTTGCGATCTCTACATTGAATGGCATTGAGCAGTTCCGAATCTCTTACATGTAGAAACAAATGTAGAACATCATGCGATTTCTTTACGATCTCTACATTGAATGGTGATGAGCGGTTCCGAATTTCTCAAATGAAGCATAAAGAATGAACTTTTATTTGATTAATAATATAACCGAGCATCAGAACTCGCTATCTTTTGACTCAAATGTATTTGACGAAAAAAGAAAGTGTTTGAGCAGATAATGTATTAATAACATCTACTTTTATTTGAAGATTTGACTTTAAATATAGACATCTGCTGTCATGTAAAATCAAGCTGTAATCTGCCGAGAAAATGAAAGTTTGTGTTATTCTTGGCTCTGTGCGACCCCAGAGAAATGCAGACCCTGTTTGTAACTTAGTGAAAGACAAGTTGATTAAGAGAGGACATTCTGTTACACTTATTGGTGAGTACATACTACCTATTTTAATCATTAGAGGCAAATCATGAGTCTTCATAGTAATTAGGTGAGATTAGAGGTGCCACAGTAGAAGCTATTGTTCATTTTTCTAAAAATATATTTTGACTGAGTGAATGCTACAGTGATCGAAATCACCAAGAATCAAGTTCCAAGAGAGATTTTTTACAGCATTGGGATAAATGTTTGGTTCCCTTTGTGTGGCTGGACGTTGTGTGAATGCATGCTAATGGCACACTACTCTGGCGGAAAATATATGAAATAGAGGAAACTGATATTTCAATTAGCGCATAATAAAGGACAATTATTTACTCCAGAAAAGCTCCATAGACATAAAATGAAAAATGAAATGACAGATTTAACGGAGGAATTGAAGAAGTTCAAAACATGTTTCCTCATGTGATCAAAATATGATCTGTAGAAATGTATTTGAATTTTCATCACAGACATGATCAACAAAATTGAAGAAGATTGTACTTCAACGCATACTGAAAAACTGAAAATTATTCACAAAGAATTCAGCAAATAGAAGAGAAGTTAGATGGGAATAACTCTTATCTCATTCGCAAAGTAGTGCGGACACCTATTAATTGTGGAATGGTTAAGTTCTTCGTAGGGTGTCGAGATTATTCTAAGACTATTCCGAGTCACGTGCCTCTGCTTGTGCACGCTAAATCAGAGGAATATCTTGGTACAGCGAAGAGTTCCAAAGGGAAACGGCAAATTCCAGTTGAGGGCTGATCAGGAGTTTGCATAATCGAAGGAATATCAGAATCTCTTGTCACGAAGATTTTTAGGATAGCGGGAAAACTACACCTCATAGATCCGCTCATTCAATCTAAACAACTCATTCTTTAATACTCTTATGGGAGAGGCATATGTCTTGCACATTTTCTACATTTCTTGTTTCTACATTCTCACGATTTAGTTGTAAATAATAAGAAATGTATGACTTATTTTTCATACAGGACTTTGAGTTCTTTATGAGTAAAATCAATAATTCCCAAACATTAGGGAAATTTCTGTTTCGTATACTTTTGATATACATTTGGTAGTCGACACTTCCTTCGACATTTGAAAATCGAATTGCCATCCTTTTCCGATATCGACGCTTGTGGCTGTGGCCAACAAATATCACTTACATTCTTCGTTATTGCATCTAAATGCATGTAATTCACTCAGAACTACATACATTGAATTTGTATGATAATGACATGCAAGCAGGTAGAAATACCCTAGTTTACTAGTTTCTGCGATTCTGTGACAATTTATGCAATGCATTGAGTCATTGACAAATTTTGATATAACGAAATGGCAAAAATGTGCAAACATGTCATAACCATAATCGAAATTGCTAGTACATACTTAGACATTAGAGAAAACTTCACATTTATTTTTATCTCTTCTAAAAAAGCCGACCGCTTGCTTTAACAAGGTTGGGTTTGTTATTGCAGGTTGAGTTTAAATTTCACCAACGTATGCCCAATAGGCTACATGAAAAACAATGAAAATCAGCTTTACTTTCAAAATTTAAGTGCTACTGTGCTAGGCATTAGCATCATAGAACAAAGTCACAATTCCTCCTGCTCCTTCCTAGAATCGACGGACGTTTGTAGAAAAGTCTTTTAGTTGAAAAACCTTATTATTGGTCAACATAGTGGTTTCGGAAACCGCAGTTCAGAACGTTTTTGATATTCTAACTTATGCTGCTAACAATTGTTTTTGACATTGTGTGACATAAGTGGTGAAATAGATTTAAAAAATTTCGATGATTACAGGAGCATCTGATATATGCGTGAAAGATAAAGCAATGTTGATAAAATGTTATACCGAACACTTGCAATTCTGCTCCGTAGCTCTGACGTCGTTGCCATTAGTGGTGAAATAGAGTTCAAAGACTTCGACATTACATGAGTAATAACAGCATCAGAGATATGCGTGAAAGATAAAGCAATGTTATACCTAACACTTGAAATTCTGCTCCGTAGCTCTCTGCAGGTACATGCTAATTGTTCAGAATAATTATAATTGTTAAATAAGATATTCACGTGTTTAAGTTTTTCTATCCAGAATTCTAAGAAAATTATCGCAGACATATTTTCATTCGTATGCAAGAAGTTCATTTTGATGTTGAAATATAGGTTGTTACCCATGCATTCATTCCATTTTCAACCTTAATTTGAAATACTGCAAAAAGTATCACACACTTATCCCTTATCACAATCATGCAATAAATTGGCAATGTTTTGACATCACATGATTAATGAAAAATGTGCTGTGTAAATACTACATGTTCTTTATTGCTCCTACCAATAAAGAACTCAATGAAAATCATGAACACATAGTACCCATTTAAATTTCCAAGTTCACTTTTAACTGAACGAATATAATGATTTCTTTATCGTTGAATAAGAGAATTAATTCATTGCAATGCTTTTGAAATTCAAATTGGATCAACATTTCTGTTTGTCATTATTGCGTGTTTGTTTATGATAACTGCATAAATTCATTCACCTTGGTCACACTCATATTTCTTGTAGATCCACTCGAGGAAAAGCTACCCCTGCTAGATACACCTCTACATTTTCAAGATTACAAAACTGCACCCGAACAGTTGAAACAAATCAACAGGAAATTCTGTGCAGCTGACGGCTTCCTTCTGCTAACTTCCGAGTACAACTTATGTATTCCACCTGCCCTAACCAACTTGTTAGACTATTTTCCATGTACTTCGTTCGCATTTCGTCCGGCTGGAATTGTCAATTATTCACTAAGTGAGTTATGAAACTGTGCCAATTTAGGCTAGCTCAGTATTTCTCAACCTTTCCTAATCCCCATGCGATTTTTAGAATTTCTTCTAATTGCTCCATTCAAATTTTTTCATGGAACGTCATGAGTCATTGAAAAAGCATGTCATTTGAGACATGCCTATTTTAGGAGATAAATGCAAATTCTCAACTTATTCGAGGCTTGTTTTCTGCAAGCCATTGCTTACTGCGAACCTTAGATTTGATTATTTGATTATTTGAGAGAGTCTTGTAGAGAAGTAGGTCTTGTAGGTCCCATAGAGGAAGTAGCCTATATAGTAGGTAGAGTTTCGAGTGTCCACGCAAAGAAATGTCAGCAGACAGTGAAAATTTTTATATCAAAAGATTCAGTTTTTGCGGAGATTGCGTTCCTGTGGTCTAAAAATAGATTTGATCACTTTTTAAGAAGTTAAGCTTTTGCAGAATATTTCTGTGTTTATATACTAGCGACGTGGACCCTCTAAATAAGTAACATGAAAGTTATTAGATACGAAAAGAAATGAACACTTAACTTGCTAACAGGTTCCATAATTAAGCGTAAATTAAGTTGATTGTCAAGGAATTTTCATCAATCGCATTATGATGCAAGTCTTCATAGAAAGGTTAAGATCTTAATGTTCTTCTCGGCTGAAATTGCAAGTCTTAAATTCAATTTTCATCGGCTTGTTTTTATGATTCACTTAATTTATGTTTCATTTTCTGAATCTGAATAGTACTTTGGACACATTTACATCTTTTAAAGTTAGTTATGATAATTGTCTTTGTTTATGTTATCTTACTCTTTCAGTGGCAGGTAGATCACACTTAAGAAAATAGTCTTATTAATAAGGCTGAGCATGAAAGTAATAGTAACCCATCGAATTGCTAATTGAACAAGCTTTACCCCTCCAAGGTTGTCATGACACGGAGGAGTTGAAAATTATCTCTTCTGTATTGCTTACATGATCAGTCAAATTCGTGTACATTTCTCCAGAAGTGCAAAAATCTGCATATCTCATGTGTGGTAATGGGTCTCAACTCGAGTTCATTTGATAAAATCGAAACTGCGCACATTTAGGAGATTTAATTAATAATGAGTTGATACTCTATCTAATATACGTACTGTATGGTAGGTCCTTCGTCAGCTTCAAGTGCAAATAATACTAAATGCTTCTACTAAATGCGATGTATGGATGGGGAGAAAGAGCTTACTTGTGCAGTCAGACTTGAATACTGGATACCATCGTCTGTTAAATCTCATTAGCTGTCTTTTCAAATATTGCTGTGGACGGCACAGGTACTTGTCAAACCACATGTGACTGCTTGTAAATGTTCAAGGGCTCGTGTCGGAGAAAAAGTCAGCATTGTAGTCTGTCTGTCTCTTCCCAATGTTAGTCCGTGCCATGTAGCAAGTATATTAGGTAGAGTGGTAACACAGCATTTATCAAATCCCCAATGTGTATACAGTTTCGATTACATGAAGTGAACATGAGTCGAGACCCAGTACCACCTGTGAGATATGCAGTTTTTACACTCTTGAAGAAATGTAGACGAATTTGACTGATAATGATAGCAATACAGAATAAGGAATAGTATTTTAAAAATCCTCCATGTCACGTCAATTTGGAGAGCAATATAGTTTGTTAAATTAGCAATTCGATGGGTTACCACAACGCTCAGCTTTATTATAATAATAATATTTTCTGAAGCGTGATCATATCACAAACTGCCACTGAAAGAGCAAAACATCATGATCAAGGAAGCTTGTCATAATTAACTTTGAAAGATGTTAATCAATGGGTCCACATTACTATTCAGATTCAAGAAATGACGCCTTGTGAATCATAAAATCATGCTGCTGAAAATTGAATTAAAAACATGACATCTCAGGTAAGAAGCACAATGAGATCTTGAACTTTCCTGAAAGACTTGTAGGGACTTGCATTATAATGCAGTTCATCAAATTTCCTAGATCATCAGCTTAATTTCCGCTTAATTAAGATGCTTGTTAGCGAATATTCATTCCCTTTGATATCCAACTTGTTTCATACTACTTACAAAGGGGCTTCATGTCGGTAGTATATAAATTTGCAAAAAATTTAGCTTTTTGAAAGCTGCTCAAATAATTTTTTGGACCACAGGAAAGTAATCTTCGTAAAAAACTGAATCTTTTGCTATAAGAGTTTGCACTGTATACAGACACTTTTTGAGTCGACACTCAACCTATATATGCTTACTCTATGGTCCATGCCTTCAGTTTTGTGTCCTCGGGTCTCTGCGACTCAAAAGGGGCAGATTCTAAAGCACTCTCCCTGAATAATGACATAATGCTGTATGAATAAATCTATAAACCTGTCAATCCTTGATCCCTCTTTTATCCCTTTTATGTGTATGGACTCCAACTAGTAGCTCATTACCTACTAGTGGGCCATATGGATCGCAATTGAGAAACACTGGGCTAACCTCAGAGTAGAGGTTTGCTTTAATGATATGAACGCAATCGTGCATTACATCAAAGACAAAGGGTAAGTCTGTCCTTGATGTTTTTGGTACTATGTTTTGGTTTTACTTCACAGCAACATTTTATACATCAATCTATTGCCTTTCATAATAATTATATTCTAAGCAGCACAAACTTAACGAAGGAGGGCTAGAAATTCAGTGCCGGTAATAGAAGGATGATAGTAACAAATTGATGAAAATAACGCGTGTGTTGCAAAAATATATTAGTTAGCAGCAATATGACATGCACAGCAGATTAGCTTGGGTTGACGTCAACAGGGGAGGAGATGGGGCTAAAGTTGATAAAGGTTGACAACCGGTGGAAGGGAGGTACCAAACAATGGTGGTTGACGTCAATTATGAATGACCTCCTATTTTACAACTTACGTGTACATTATAATGATACATATTTAACGGAGATGAATCACGGAAGCATCACGAAACGCTCCTGTATGATAGGAGAAGAAGAAAATGAAATATTTAAAATGTGTGATATAAGATTTTCTCAGCTTTTCGGTGAAGCAAAAGTTTAACCCATCCTGTCCCTGATACTTTGATAACAACACAATTGACAGCATTTTTTCTACTGTAATAAAGAAAGAAGTCTCTGTTCTAACCTCTCAGAACCATGGGATCGTTATAAATAAAATCCTTCTCTTTCAGCAAGAAGTGGTGCCAATATTGCGGCTAATCAACTTCGCTGTCTAGCATCTGAATTGGGAATGGTGGTAGTACCGCACTCAACTGGTCTGTCTGAGTTATGGAATGGTAAGTCAAGTTTCGAGCCCTATCCCACTTGAAAGTTCAGTGAAGTCGAAGTTATCAGTAATGAACAGGATCCTGATGCACTCGTGAACGTCGATGTTCTTTGGAGCAATGCGGTGGATGCGCGACAACCAATTTGCTCTTCAGCCTCGCATAAGCGCACCAGCTGAGATGCTGGTCGATTCGTTCATTCTTCCATTTTTTTAATCCAGAATTCGACGCTTCCTTGTAGGACAGTCTTCGTCAAATGGTGATAAGCATGTCCTAACCATGCGATTTTTCTTCAATTCGCAATGGAAACGAGAGGCTGCTGCTACTCAGCATGCTTGGTGATTAACTTCCTCACTTATTATTCTTTATTTTCCGCTCCACGCAATAGATTCATGAGGGTTTCTTGAAACACATGTGCTAGAAAGCGTCTGCACTTCTACTGTGAGTGTCCAGCTCTCGCATCCGCACAGTAGAATGGAGACTGTCAAGGAATTTTCAGGAATAGTCAATGATTTGGACCCATGGGAGGCCTCATGTGCCTGTGAACGCAAAGGCCTTGGATGAGAACTTGGACTCATGAACCGGTCGATCTACAATGGACAGATACATTTTCGGCACTTTTCTGTTAGTCCCCGCCACGCAGAAAGCTGAGCAGTTCATCCAGAATCAACCGTGGCAAGTCACCAGTAGGGGAACTGCTCTGAGCTTCATCATCACTTTGCGCATCATACTGTTGATAATCGACTTCATTTCTTTGGCCCTTTACGCAAACTCATTCTCGCACGCTGAGAGAATGCAAAGCGTCGCAATGAAATCAGTGGATTCGTGCAATTACGAATTCCTGTGGTTTGTGAATGCGTTTTGAAGGTGCTGGCCTACGTCGGAATTGTTAGTTCAATTGCAATGCATTTTCCGTGGAATATTAGCGTTTTTTCGACGATTTCTGATTGGCGAGGAGTTAGGAGAAAGGTACCAAATGTTTGATGTCAACGAATATCAATGTATGATACAGATTGAGTGTATTTTGAAACATTGGTTTAGCAAGTTTGTCAGTCAAAGATATTAGAGGATCTCATTAAGATATTCAGCACATGGGCTGCAGCCATAGAGTAGGTATATTAGGTAGAGTGATAACTCCGCATTTATTAAATCCGCAATGTGTATACACTTTCGATTTTATTAAATGAACTCAAATGAGTTACAGTCGGAATTGTTTCCAAATGTCAGATATGAGCATTTATGCAGTTTTGAAGAAATTACAACGGAATCGACTGATCATGATAGCATAAAGCAGAAGGAAATGACATTATCTTACAGATAGTCCGTGTCTGACAGCCTTGGTGAGGTAATGTTTGTTAAATTGGCTACTCGATGACCTGCGCTATTGCATTCATGCTCAACCTCAAGAGAATCTTCTTGAGTGTGATCAGGCAACAGCTGCCACTGGCATGGCAAAATCACAGATAAGACAATTATTTCAATTAACTTTGAAAGATGCAAATGGATCCACATCACCATTCAGATTCAGGAAATGAAACATGAATTTAGTGAATCATAAAATCAAGCCGGTGAAAATTGAATTAAAAACTTGACATTTCAGCCAAGAAAGCACGGATACATCGCGACTTTTTCATGAAGACTTCCACTATAATACGGAGCATGAAATTCCCTTGATTTGCGTACTGATTACAAGCATGATGATTACGCATTATACCGATAACACCGGTATTGCTGCCTCTAAAGATTGCAGAGTTAGCGGATGCACTAAAAGTTTATGTGTTAATATTAATTGTTCATGTGTTCATCAAGCAAACAGATGCCATTCACTACCGTCTGGAGGTCATCTTTCTCGAAGGATGACTTCAAAAATGATTGATGAATTGGTTGAGTTTGTTGAGACGAAGCCGACTGCCACTTGAGAGGAAATGCGGCCGTTCCTGAAGGAGAAATGCGAGGGTCTTAGAGTGTCTAAGACAACTATCATGCACCACACAGATGGGGCTTTGGTTATCTCTATCTTCGAATGACGAGTATGCAGATTTTGCCATAGACAGCTGACTTTAAAAAGTTCCATATTTAGATTGACAACAATCATGTAGTGTGCAGTCTAGGAATTTCTATATTTAGCTTGCAATTTTTTAGTTTGACTTATCAATCAGTGACTTCGAAGGAGGCCAATTTTTCAGTTCATTTATTTCCTCACTCATTTCAGTGCGGAAGTAATTAGGTTAATGGTCTGCATGTTTGTGAAGCGAAAACACCTGCCATCAAATTTTCAGAAAATTATCAAGTGCTAATTTGAATGAAAGTTAAATCTAATGATTCTAGCGTGAAGAAAAGGCCTCAAACTAGGGTCTATGCTGAGTTTTGATAATTTGCTATCAAATGGGCACCATAGTAGACAATCTAATGCATCAAATTGTTCGGCATTCTAAATAGAAAATGTCTATCTTCTCGACTTCTTTATTTATTGACCATTCATATTTTTTAATAAGGGAATTCATGACGATAGTAAAACTTTTGCGTAAGTGTTCCGCATAATTTATTCTCGTCAAAATTTGGTCGATTTGTTTGTGACAGTGTCAGAACACTTGAAGATGTGATTCAAAATCAAGGAGATCGACAAAAGACTTTAGCCCCCTCGCATCTACAATATTGCATGTGTATTCCGGTTTTGGAATGTAATTTTTTGAATTTTGATGCTAAACTACTTAAGCATTGTGAGTAAAGACGTTTAGATACAGAAAAATACATTGTCAATGTATATCGACCGTGCCTAGAAAATATGACCTTCCGAGATATTCGAATTAAAATACGACCGGCTGTGATGCGGGAACAGGGGGACGAGAGGGGACATCGCCAGCTATCAAAAAGGAGTATATATGCTGGAGTCACACTTTGCCTCCACTTTCACTTCACTCTCACTTTCAATCACACTTTGCGCCAATTTTGGTATGCACAACCTTCACTTTCACTTAACCGGCCCTTAAGCCACACTTTCGAGGCTCTGAATGAAAGTGAAGGCAAAGTGAAGGTCTGACCTCACTAAAGCTTCACTTTCGTGTGGTTTTCTACATAACCAGACAGTGACTTGTACCGGAACCAGTAGAATTGATCTCATTGCAATGTTGTGATCTCCATATCAAGTAATGTTCTGCCAGTTTCCTCGTGTCTTCTGATGGACAACATTATCTCACTAGAACGACTTCAAACTTTGAAAAAATTGGAGAGAGTAGCTTATCTACGAAAACGTCTTCTAAGAGATAGGAGTAATCCATTTGAAGAATTCGACGATACTCAATTCATGATGCGCTACCGCATGCCAAAGGCAGATATAATTGAACTCATCAAACTTATAGAAGAAAACATGCAATCGCCGTACCTTCGAGAAGGTTCTATCCCAATTTGGATGCAAGTTCTCGTGACTGTGCGCTTCTATGCTACCGGGGCTCAACAAATGCTTTTAGGTGACTTTACTGTCTTGCATCAAACTTTCTCGGATTGTGAAACGAGTTTCTCCGGCTGTAGCAGCTCTACGATCAAAATTTATTTCCTTCCCAACAGCTACTCAAATGACAGGGGTACGCCAAAAATTCTACGACATTGCTGCTTTCCCTGGTGTTATAGGAGCCATCGACTGCACCCATATTCCAATACAATGTCCTCCGATTAGAACAGCCGAACTTTTCAGAAATCGGAAAGGTTTTCATTCCATAAATGTGCAGGTTATCGGAGATGCTGATCTGATGATTTGCAGCATCACCGCGAGATGGCCAGGATCAACTCACGATACTCGTATATTTGACATTAGCCATATATGCACCCAGCTGACCGACTGCACCAACGGATATTTGCTTGAAGATAACGGTTATCCTTGTCGATCTTACTTGCTTACACCATTCACAAATCCTCAAAAATCTATCGAAAGACGTTCTAACCTTGCTCATTCCAAAACACGCACGTCAATTGAAAGACTTTTCGCAGTTTGGAAGAGTCGATTCCCTTGCCTTTCTTACGGTTTGCGAGTAAAACTGGAAACAAGTCTGACAGTCATCATCGCAACTGCTGTTCTACACAACTACGCTAGGCTTCGTAATATTCCTAAAGTTGAGACTAAAATTAATACCGTCGAAACTTATACATCAAGTGGCGAGGAAAACTTGCAAACCGAATCTGGCACTATACACGGATTTGCTTTGAGATAATCAATTGCAGAGCGCTTTCAATAGTTATATATCTCGTATATACATTATGTAATCCGTACTGTTTGATTAGAAACCTCTTAGTTTGCTATTTTCACAGAATATTTAATGCAATTTGATTATTAACAAGTTTTTTGATTCGAGTAACGATTTTTCGTATTAAAAGAATTTAAGTAGCGCCACGGAATTAAGTATGTATTCGACGGAATATAGCTCAACTGTTCATAATTTGCTACTTATGGTGTTAGTTGAACAAAATGTAGGCTACATGACATTTTGAGATATAGAAGTGTATTAAGTTATTGTCAGCATATTGTAGATTAATTGTTACTGCAAGTAATAAATTGATAATGGTTGAATAAGTAAATAGATGAATAGCAATTAATATTTTTAAATAGTGTAATGCAAAATTATGTATTTGTCATTTCCTTATTGTTCAACTGTATTATGAAACGTCGATTTTATTCTAAACCCCATGTGAATTCAAAAGCATCAAACAACTTGAGTTTAATTTTTTTGGTTAAAAGCTGACAAAATCTCACATGCTATGCAAAATGTTATAGGTGGATGATAAAGGAGAGTTAGTCACATAGAGTAGATATATTTGGTAGAGTGGTAACTCCACATTAATTAAATCCCCAATGTGTATGCACTTTCGATTTTATTAGATGAACTCAAGGGAGATGCAGGTGGTATATTGTCACCAAATGTGTGATATGCATAATTTTGCAGTTTTGCAGAAATTACAACGGATTTGAGTGATCATGATTGTAATAAAGAAGAATGATGGTATTTCACAGATTCTCATGACAGCCTTGGAGATTTAATGTTTTTTTAATGAGAAATTCGATGGGCTCCTATTACTTTCATGCTCAACCTCTGGAGTAATTTCTTAAGCGCAATCATATCACAGACAACCTGCCACTGGCAGAGCAGAATCACTTAATGAAAGACAATGATTTCAATTAACTTTGAAATATGTAAATGGGTCCACATCACCATTCAGATTCAGGAAATGAAACATGAATTTAGTGATCGAATCATAAAATTATGCCGATGAAAATTGAATTAAAAACTTGACATTTCAGCCAAGAAAGCACGAACAATATCGCGACTTTTTCATGAAGACTTCAACTATAATACGGAGCATGAAATTCCCTTGATAATCAGCTTGATTTCCGCTTAGTTAGGATGATTATTAGCAAATATTCATTCCTTTTGATATCCAACTTGCTTTATACTACTTACAACGGGGAGTCATCTCGGTAGTATATAAATTGGCAAATTTTGACATTTTTCAAAAGTGCTCAAATAATTTTTTGGACTGCGGGATCGTAATCTCCGCAAGGGAATTTCATGCTCCGTATTATAGTGGAAGTCTTCATGAAAAAGTCGCGATGTATCCGTGCTTTCTTGGCTGAAATGTCAAGTTTTTAATTCAATTTTCACCGGCTTGATTTTATGATTCACTAAATTCATGTTTCATTTCTTGAATCAGAATAGTGATGTGGATCCATTTGCATCTTTCAAAGTTAATTGAAATAATTGTCTTATCTGTGATTTTGTCATGCCAGTGGCAGCTGTTGCCTGATCACACTCAAGAAGATTCTCTTGAGGTTGAGCATGAATGCAATAGCGCAGGTCATCGAGTAGCCAATTTAACAAACATTACCTCACCAAGGCTGTCAGACACGGACTATCTGTAAGATAATGTCATTTCCTTCTGCTTTATGCTATCATGATCAGTCGATTCCGTTGTAATTTCTTCAAAACTGCATAAATGCTCATATCTGACATTTGGAAACAATTCCGACTGTAACTCATTTGAGTTCATTTAATAAAATCGAAAGTGTATACACATTGGGGATTTAATTAATGTGGAGTTACCACTCTACCAAATATATCTACTCTATGGTCGACATTCTACCTATATATCCCTACTCGATGGTTAGTCGAATCATCACTCACTGAAGTTGCTTCTAAATTTTTAGAAGCCGAATGTAATTGTATTTGAATATCCAATAGCTTCATCGCTTTTTCGTGGGTCTCCTTCGTGTCTTGGATTTGAAGGTTCAATAACTCTATTTTTCTTTCATGTTCTTCTTCTGTGTGTTTTACTATATGATCTTTTGCTTCGGAGAATTCGGAAGCATCCACAAAACGGTTACTTGTTTTTTCTTTATCAAAGGGGTTTCACGAGTAAATATCATCTGTGTCTCAGTCACAGAATCATCAACACTTGGTTTGTCGTAGTGGATTGCAGAATTGGAGATGTTACACGTAGATTCCAGAAAAATAGCATTTACTTTATCCGCGTGCATTTCAACGTCATCATCATATGGATTTGATAATGGATGTAACTGCTCCGGAATCATGGCGTTTATTTTCTGTTGTTTCATCGATCTGCGATTCGAATGTTCCACCTCCGGTTCGAATTCTTTCACGCTTGTCATGGGCCACTGCTTTCTTAGCATTTGCTTTCATGTTTTCTCAGCACTTCTTGAGCTGTTGAGCATCCCTTTTTTTGAGTTCCCGGGGACGCTGAAAACTCCTTCGCGATGACATCCCAACATTTCTGTTTGTTCTCAATATATCGAGTATCGTTCTTCTTGCTTGCTATTATATTTTTATTCTTATCCACTAATTCCATCGATAGAGTGTGTTCACTTGGTGATAATGGCTTCATTCTTTTGGCAGACTTCATTTCAAAGGAGGTCACTAGCAGAATCTGCACGTATACGTAGCAATCAACATTTAAATCGCTATGCAAGGGATGACAAGGATAGGTCGATAAATAAGTCACGTGCGTGCACTGCAATTGACTGATGAGAGGTGTGGCTAAGATAAGTCATTGGAATTCCCTTGTTGCCAGTGCTTCGCAAAGTGTACGTAAAGTAAAGGTTGTGCTCAAGAAATCTGCACTTTACGAAAGTGAGAGAAAAGTGATACTTTCCGAAGTGAAAGTTAAGGGAAAGTGAAGGGTGACTTTCAGCATACGGCCCAATGTCAATGTATATCGACCGTGCCTAGAAAATATGACCTTTCCAGATATTCGATTTAAAATACAGCCGGCTGCGATGCGGGAAGAGGGGGACGAAAAGGGACATTGCCAGCTATCGAAAAGGGGAGGCAAATGTGCCCTTGAGAAGAAGGGTAGTCATACAACAATTGTTTTCGAGATTTAACTTCGAATAAGAAGTATTTCTGACGAAATGGTTTTCATCTTTGCTCAGACGTTTTTCAGAAATAGTAGATTAGCAAAATGATATTGAATAAGCATAGGGTAGTTAGCAGTTCATTTTGGTAATGAAAAATGCAGCAGATTCTATGAGTCTCCAGTGTTTTAAAGCTTCTTAATTGAAAAGATGGTATCTAACGACAAAGTAACTCGAAGGCATGGTGTTACACGCACATGTGCACTCATGGACCCCTACATTAAAAGTTCACAGGTTTAGCGTTATCACCACCGCTACAGTTTAGACAATTTTAGTTAATAGGCAATTTTTAAGAATGAATAATTTTGTTCATCAAAAACAAAAAAGTAGACTAATGTCAAACTATCGAACTGAGTTTATGATGCATGTTATATCGAAGCGCTTGTTAGAAGGTCTCATACATACAATTATGCAATAAGTCCGTAAGGCGATGCATACTGTAAATGTTGCTTTGTACACGCAACAAACAGAAGTACTTTTAGTCGCTTTTATCGATATTACATCTTTCTGAGTCATCTTTCTATGTAACTTACAAGTACATGGCCTCACCTTCTAAAAGATTTAGCAGGTTAGAGATTAGCATACGATTGGAATGTAACAATAATGTAGATCAGTGTTCGGCATTACTTGAAAGACAACTACTCCAGTATTACTCGAGTACTCGAATGAAATATCAGTGCATATGAATATTATTCACTTTTATCCAGTTGTAGCTGATCGCAAAACGTTGATTAATACATATCTATTTTCTCAGTCGAAGACTTGCTCCTCCTCCGATCAAGAAAATCAATACATTTAGGGCGTCGTATATCATATAGCACTAGTATGCCGTTCACTTCAATGCACTATTCATATAAGCTGAGTTCTAGCTCTACAAAAAACATATAGGCCTACGTAATTGCATATTCTCAAAATGCATAATTTACGTAGACTTACTCATCCATGCAATCCTCTAAGATCGACTACAGATGGCTTATCAACCTTTTGTGCACTTTTTGATCGGCCTTGCTAAAAGTGGAAAGTTTTTCCTGCTCACTGTATTGCTGTCATCAAAAATGATTTCTTGCCAATTGGTCAACTATAGAGTTTGCTTTGGCAAAATTATGAATTCAAAATGATTCATTGAGATAACTAGCGCTTTTATCTGACACAATAAATTATCAATAATCAACTGTATACTGCACATGTCACTTTCTTCTGAGATGAAATCAGCGAACCAGTCGAAGCGTCACAACTTCATTGACCTACCTCTCCTGTGCTTGAAAATGCATCCCCTTTGTTTAACTCAAAAACACAAAAATAAAATTGCTTTCCTATTTCCTAATTTCGATGCATGAACGCTTACAGAACATACCACACACATGCTTGTATAATTGTATATCAGCAATATTTACTATAGACACTGAACAATGCATGAATCATGTGAAGGCGCGGTAAGTGAAAACCACACACGTAATTTTATTTACGACTGATGGCTAGCTTCGATTTTACACATTACGAAGTATACTAGGCGAGCTCATAGCAGCTAGGCTTCCCCACATAACTAAGATATACTTTCCTGCTGCTTAGCATGTTTTTTCTTTGTGTTTGCCTTATTCAGATATTTAATAGCACCCCATTTAACTACATGTATAACAATGTCATCTAAACAACTGGTACTTTCAATCGTTTTATTTTATGCTGACGAATGCAACGAAATAGGTACTGGGTGCGGTATAAAAAATGTGACTATATTTTAATGTAGCATAACTTTCTAATCATCCAACAGAAATTAACAAACAAGGTCCCATCTTGAAGCCAGTGAGCAACTCTATTACCATAATATCAGCATTACTACAGTCCAATCTCAGTAATAGCGAATAGAAATTTTCACATTCTCTGATCGGCATGATCGTAAGTACATGTAGTCATAAGTTGCCATACGGTGGTTTAGATCTAAGAATTATTATTTTTGATGAAAAAAAGCAATGAAGCAGGTTGAAGAGGACTAATCACTTGGTGGATTCCTGGCAAAGCAATGAGTTGTGCAAGCTATCACATAATTATTTTGTTTCGAGTACTCGGAATCACTGCTCGAGCAACACTTTGAGAGTGAGTAAACCTACTCGAAAACTCGTGCCGAGCACTACTACCCTGATCTGCATGTGTGAAAGACTTTAGTGGTTTGAGCATCGTGGTAATGAAAAATTATTTCAGTATGTGCCCTGCTCCCGCATTCTTGCCCCTCTTGCCCAAAATTCGTTCCGGCATTCCTGCCAACCGGACCGGATCACTTCCAGGATATTCAATTTGAAATATAATACAACTGGACTGGGCGTGAATGTTCAAAATACATAGACAGCCACAGCAGGCCAATCGATCCGGACACGTGCCCGGATTTTCGCTATAATAGGTGTCAATATCTACTGATCATCGCAATAGGCTATAATATAATATACTAGACCGTGTCCGGACCTGTGCCTGGAAAATGGTCCGAAACCGTGAGCGGACCCGGTTGATCCCTATTAATGAGCTTGATAGAAATTGTAGACATTTGAGAAACATGAGTTTCTCAAATCAGAGAACATCAGCTTCTTTATCAGTTCATGAACGGCAATTTTTTAGTTCAGGTCGAGGGTAGTTGCTAGAAAGCCCGTTCGCTCAGTTCAGTCGTTCACCAGTGAGTGGCTCAAAATCTCATTCGCTTCACTCACTCAAAAGTTAAGTTCGAATGCCAGTCTCGTAGAGTTGCATAATGTACAAGCAGTTACAAAGATGCGAAGTATAGCTGTATACTTTATCTGTACGAAGTTTAGTATATCTATCTTTAACACTGTATAGTTTTAAAAAGATATACTACAAATAAGATGTTTGTCCCACAACACTTCCTCAAAAAGAATTTGAATACAAGAAGCATAGAGTGAAAATATCAATAATTCAATCTGCGTTTTGAATTATTCTGTATGCAAACAAAATAATGTAACTGCTAATCTCCTTGTTGCACCAACATCAGACATTCTGAGATCTTTAATTAAACACCTCCGAAAATTCTAGAAGTTAATTGTGGTTTTCGATGTTATGTGATGTCGCTCATAAGACGATTCGTCTACCTGTCTGTGAAATCAGTTGTTTCTGATAATCAACCTAATGATAGACTGTAATCTATTAATCATAAGTAATCGCCATGACTTAATAATAAAGATAAATTTAAAAAATCAACGTAGTCTCAAGATAGAATTGTTTATTCACGAATTTTCGTCTAAGACTTCATCAGGTGAACGAAGTACTTCGTTCACCTGATGAAGTCTTAGACGAAAATTCGTGAATAAACAATTCTATCTTGAGACTACGTTGATTTTTTTAATTTATCTTTGTAATCTATTAGTTGATAATTATCATTCGTGCACGAATGTCCATAGTGTTTACTATTCCCCAAGATGATCTTATGTTACATGGTCTACCTTTTGAGATAGAAAGGACACAAATCGTCAAAAATGCCAGAAAATATCAATTCATGGCAGACAATACTTCAATTCCAGCATTTACTCAGGTATAAGAATGACTTCGAGGTCTAGATGTAAGTAAAATGGCAAGAAAGTCTGGTAGATTTGCAAGCCTAGTATACGAATGGAACTGCTATTTCATGAACACATGATTTTTCTATCATACTGCAGGGCACTCTAAAACAACTTTTGATGCTCATCTATCCCATAAATTATTTTGATTTTGCTATGTTATACGAATATTATCCTCGTGCAGAGTAAGAAACATAAAATTGTGAGAGATCAGGTTTCAAATAATGTATTAAAAGCTTCTGTTGTTATTGTACCTGTCAACACACCTTTTTAGGCCCATCTCGGATAGTGGACTATGCATTTACTATGATTCATTCCATGAGCATGACGGGCGAATAACTTTCTCTCCCTTTTAGTGAGGTTCTTGCCAAAGTAAATATATGACACTTTGGTTTTTACTAGATATTAAAGTCTCATGAGTGAGGAACAGTGCTTGTGAGTGCTCGATATGTTAAAGAGACCTTTGTCATAAATGGACAACGATATCGCTCAGAGTACTGAAAAAGACTTTTCAACCGAGTGAAGGTAATTTATTTCTATGCATACATCTCCATCTGGAATATATTAGATAGCTTGGCGTCATTGTCGACCATGGCTAAACATTATAAAAGGAGACTTTTTGAATTTAAATTTAACTAGAATTATACCATTGTTTTCAGTATTTGTTGCCTTCTATTAATTAACCAAGTAGCGACCTATAATGAAAGGAACCACAGAAATTATAAAGGAAATAACAGTGGTAAAAGATACGAGGATCAAAGGAATTACTTTTATAGAATATTGTCAGCCATCTGACGGAAAATCAGAATACAGGTTATGTTGATAATTGTGGTAATAATATATAGTTAACCAATTTTTGATTCTTCATTAGATCGATATGATTTAATTGAGCACATTGCCATGCTCCCATGTTTCAAATGCTAGATGTAGGCATGTGTCAAGGATATTCAACATAATTACAATCAAAGTAATATATAGAGAAAATAAAACCATGACGTAAACATACTTTGCAGCATGAAAGTTCACCATGAACTGCAAAGTTGAACAGGGACTGTAAAATGCTGCTCATGTGCTCTGAGGGCTATGGCAATATCAACTTTTCAACACATGTATAGAAATAAGTACATAACACTTTTGTTTTTGCTATATATTCAAGTGTCATGTTTGAGGAACAGATGGCATTGAAACCTAAATGTAAGGTCAGAGTTCAATGACTGGAAATCATTCAAATGCTTCTGAGCGATCGATATGATAAAGAGACCTTTGTCATAATCATAAATGGAGAATGCACGCGGTATGAGGGGGACACTCCATGCGCACTCTATGCGTTTCTATTAGATCATTCTCTTCAATTTTTTTGGTATATAAGTGTGTTATAATAGCTATAGCTAAAGTTTTTTAACCACAGGGCCTAGGCCTAAATGTGAATTATCAAAAGTGCACATTATTGTGTAGCTGTTACCGATTTGAAGAACAAAATTTCAATCTCATTTCCTATTCGCATTTACTGTCTCATAGTCGAAGCATTTATAATGCGGGTCGGTCGCCTACTGTTATGAGCATAGACCGCGATCGAAAAATTAGGCAATTGCTTCCACAGTTTATAAGAGCTTAAGTTTTTGAGTCCAAGTCTAAGTCCGATATTAATAAAAAGAACTATGACTTCATGTTTGATGTTTAAAGCACTTTGAATATACACTTTCGCATGAAAAATACATTTACACCAAATATCGTTCTCAAATTTGATTACAAAATGTCAAAATTTGTCAATCATCACAAGACTTCATACGCACACAGTTGAGTGTTTTTTCTCCTTACATACTAAACATTCATGCAAATTGAACGAGAGCATTTCGAATCAGATAAGATAACGTGAAGTACAGCGATGTCAGCAGCTTTACTTGACCTTGTCGGCCTGTATTTCCGGCCGACTTTTATTATTTTAAGTAATGAGGAAATCTATCATCAAGCAGGAGATTTCCTTGATTGAAAAGTGTCTTTCGATCACACAGTCAAGCCAATTTAACTCAACTATAATTGAACTTATTAGCTAATTTACTTGTATTAGTCATTCACTTCAATTAGTGAAACTGATTTCGTGAGCATCGATCAGGAAATCAAACAGGAACATTGTGATGCGTTATCAATTATCTGAAGGACTAATGCCAAGCAAGCAAACAACGATTTCGTTTAGCAGACGAAAACACAATGTAATCATCTGACAGCATTCCTCAGTACAATTTGTATAACAGGATATCAGTATGTCCTCATCATGATGAAATATCACACAAAATCCCATTTGTATATGTAGATAAAGTAAGAAGTCGAATAGAAGAAGAAATAAGAATAGTCTATCTCAATTCAAAATCCTTTGCTAAATTCACGTCTTCATTGAATAAACGTGTTGTACCTATAATAAATTTTGTGAATATCATTTTGTTATCAGGATAGTCTGTTTGTTTATTAGCAACAATAATGTCGGTTGTCATGATGTTTCATTATCTTTAATAGCAAATCGGGCAAGCATCTGGCTGCGAGGAATACCACATTTCTGCCCACTCTGGAAGATGTCTGCTTTAAAATTGCAATCATAATCATAAAAATGAAGAATCTCATTTTGAGTGATTAAAGTGAATGCTTGATCATTGCGTTATTAAGTGTGCCAAACTCGGAAGCGCATGAATCTACATAAACAAATGTGATATTGTAATGTTTTACGCTCCGCAACTTGCAAGACGACTGAGAGTGTAACTTGAGAATTGTCGTCTTACTCGTGTTGGTTGACAATCTTTAAATTAAAAATAATAAGAAGCTCATGTGCGAATTTAGGAAGAGAACATCAGTAGCTCTCGGATTATACGCGTTTTCCCGAGCTAGTTCAAGCAGACTGAAGATAAGTAAGTCATGCAATTTCAAGGACTATAGATAGTTGGAGCAATTTCAATCACATGTCATCTGAGCTTCAATGCAAAGAAGCGCAAGTTTGTGTTATAGGCATTCAAGTTCAAGGCAGTCAATTTCAACATCAAATTTCTATGAATTATTGAACTTACTCTCATATTCACTCATTTACATGCATTATCAGGAAATTGCATCAAATGTCTTAAGCATTGTGACTTGACATTGAAATCTATGAGGACGTCTCTTTGAAAGCAGATTGACTATCTCCAAAATTGCATGCCTTATCTTGGAGGTGAATGACAAAGAAATCATTTTGTCCGAGACAGTCGGTATAGAATAGAACCTTCAGTCCTATCAAACTAATGTGATCTTAGAGTAGTCATTCGATGTAGTGAAAGTTTGATACAATGCTACAATGCAGTTTTTATTGATGCAAAACGTTGACCAAGAACTGTTTCATGATGAATTGTTCAATCAGAGCATTCTATTCTATCTTCATATTTTTCAGGAATGACGGACGGAGTTATCACCGACGAATCGATGGTCAGATCAGTTGATTTATTGCTCGATCAACTTGAGTGGGTAGCAAAGGCTTTCAAAGTTCAAAAATCCGTTGTGAAACCACCCAAACCCCAAAGATATGCTCGTGATCCTCCTGAAGATGATGATGAGCCGAAAAACATGACGACTTTATGAAATCCTGTTTATATATTCCATATTCGATATTTTTGGTGTTGAACTACCCCACGACCAATGAACGGAAGCAGTTTTGATGAACTTCTACAAATATATACACAATACACTATTTTTATTCGTTGTTTTGAGACTCTAGCTCATCAGCAGCCGAATATTGTGGAAATTATTTTTGCAAAGTTAAAGCATTTAAAGTTAATAATTTAAATGTTATATGTGTAGAGCAACTTGACGTATTGAATTTCGTTCACCACAGTTTTTCACGGAATATAGGCACCGTTTCTATTATAGGATAGAACCCGCATGATCCCAATCATGAAAGGACACAAAGCTTTCCACGAACAGCACCCTACACTGCTTTTAGAATACTATTAATGTGTCTAGAGCACTGTTATGTAGCCCCTGCAAGTAAAATATTGTTTTATTACTAATGATTGAAGTCTTCATTGGTAGGCCTGTCAGTTGTAATTATTTCTAAATAGGCCTACATTGATGCTGTCGTTCAAAGGCCCATCTATAATCGTTTAAGCTTGTATGTAAGACTGATATCTGATAACCATGAAGTACATAATAGGTAGAGTGTCAACTCAAAAGTGTCAATTTTTTATTTGTTTAATTTTTTAAGGAGAGTATGCTCCGAAGTCTACAAAAAATATTTGATAAATTTTTATAAAGGTAAATTGTGCCTGTGTTTACATGCGACAACGATTAAGAACAATAGAGTGATGAAATTCATTAGACATCACAAGGAATGAAAATTTGCTAGTAAGAATATTTATAAAACGGAAATAAAGTCGATTGTAGCAGAAATTCCATGAGAAGCAGTAGGCCTAGAATGTAAGTCTAGATACAAGATCTTGAAAACTTATTCTGCATCTTTGCTTAATTTTCGAGTTTGTTAATCTAGAAAATATAAATAGGCTAATTGATAAATGGATATGCTAATTTAAGACACTTGTCCAAATCATTACTAGCAGAATGCATTCTACGGTCCATAGGATTCATTGTGTAGAATTGAGAACAAATGTTTAAAATCATAATACTCCATGCGGTTGAAATTCAAGTACACGTATATGTGGATTTATTCAGTTTTCTTTAAAGTGATCTCATGCTTCACTACATCAAGCTTTATTTTTATCTGAATAATATTATGGATCCAATTGCGTGTAAGCTTATATATTTCAAAGTTAATTGTGATCATTGTCTTTAATACTGTTGAATAAGATATGTTTAATAATATCTAACTCTTTCAGTGTCAGGTACGTTGTGACATGATCAAGCGCAGGAAACACTCTGATTGACAAGGCTGAACCTTTATTAAAGGGTAGAGTATAATCAGTTACATAAGAAGTTAATTAAAACATGACAGATCCAAAGTAATCAGGGCCGGTCTCGAAAGATTATTTGTAAAGTTTTACGTGTATTGCTTGCTATCATGATCAGTCAATTCCATGTTAATTTCTCCAACACAGCAAAGATTTTCAAATATGACATATGGCTCTCCGTTGCAACAAGAGTTCATTCAGCAAAAATTGAAGCTGATATCACATTTAGTCCGAGACCTACCCACATTTTCTTCCTAAATTCGCGCACAATCTTCTTAATAATTTTAGTATGTAGATTGTCACCCAACATTAGTGAAAGGACAATACTTATGTTGTGATTCCAATCGTTCTGCACGTTACGGAGCGTCAAACATCACAAAATTCCATCTGTTTAGGTAGATTCATGTACTTCCGAGCTTGGTACACTCATAACGTGATGATCCAGCACTCATTTAAAAACTCAAAATGAATTTTGTGATTATGATTGCACCTTTAGTGCAGAATTCTCCAATAGCAGGCAGAAATACAACATTCCTCGTAAGCAGCAGCCTGACCAATGTGCTCTTGAAGATACTGAAAATGTCATGACAACCGATGTTATTGTTGCAGATAAACAAACAGACACTGTCCTGATCACAAAATGATATTCACAAAAAATTATATTAGGCACGATACGCTTTGTTTATTGACTTTGTGAATTAAGCAGCAGATTGTGAGTGTGAGATATACTCGCACAATTCTTATTCATAGCTCAATCCAACTTCTTGCTTCAACTGTATTCCGACAAGTCGGTGTGATGTATATCGGTCATTCTTGGTTATGGTTTAGTTTCTAGCACACAATTTCAGTTCGTCAGATCAACGCCAATTATGAACTTCTATGAAAACTATCGACAATTGAAACATTTTGAATTTGTAGTGACATGAAAGCGTCAAGCGATGTGTAGAACTAATGTGAAAGCTCGCACTACGTGTAATTGTTTGTTTCAACTAATCACTTCTATTCACACTCCAGCATTCATTTATTGGCTACACTAAAGGCTCTTAATACAGTCTTAAATGCGAGTAGGCATTTTACTCGTGCTTCATAATTCTACATGCACCGCTAGACACAATTCTTAAGCATCTATTGTTTTCAACACTAACTGATAGCCATGAAGTGAGGTCTACACTGCATGTGCTTTGATATTGTCCGCTAATCATGGCAATATCGTTCCATAAGCAATATGGCAATTGTACACTGCTTGTTTACTCTCCTCTTATGTAAATCTCTAATCTTATCCCAAACTGACCTAAAATTTTATTGAATCGTAAGAAGCTCAAAAGCACGATCAGTGCAAACGAATATTTCTTTCATTCAGCTGAGCCCTTTCGACCATACAGTGTTGGTCATCATCAGAGCCACTGACAGACAACTAAAGTGCTGTGCCACATTACATGCACGGATCATATAGCACACAATTTATTATATTCACTAGGAACATTCCTTTGATAAACGATAGACAAGATATATATCCCCTGCACTTAGTTGATGAATTAGAAATAGTTAGATAATCTAGCACCAATACAATCCTAAAATGCGTGCTAAATATTTCGTAGAATTACATGGCAATTTCAATGAATATAATGATTTCTTTTTATTTTGCAAATATTTTGTAAATATTTTGAAGTTTTTTCAATATTTTTAGAATTACGCGGTGCAGGGATTAAGTCAGTCTGTCGTAGGAGTGTGTAATTAAGTCTGAATGTCTTCTTGAGGAAAGCGTGCAATGAACCTGGAATGATGAGTTCTTGAGTTATGCCATGACGTGGATTGCTGACAGTGGTGGACAACCAAGTTGGGATAGCGGGTCACCAATTTTAAAAGAGTAGTAGGGAGTAGTATGGGCAGTAGGATAGGCTTAATATTCTTTTATTCCGTGCTTTTAAGAGCACATATGGGCTGCTGTGCCGTGCGTGCATGCATAGTAGTACTAAATAACAAAATTTTACATGGAAATGTATACAACTGTGTTATGCACAACTAATTTGTTTAATATTAAGGAATTACATGATTTACATGTATATTCTGCAATTCATGTGAGCATTGAAGAGCGAATAAGCCTATAACAAAACATGGAAAGTTTTCTTTTGTGAGATTAAACGGTAATTTGACTGTTTTGGTGATTTGACCGATATTACCTCATTTCATCGGAAAACAACGGTCTGTAGGTGCAGTGCAACTATCCATCTGAAATCCGCACAAGATAAAATTGATTTTGCTACAATGATTGATCATGCTACATGTACATACGTGCACATCTGTCACCTAAACATATGCGGCTTTCATAAGTCGTCCATGGACTCCACAAATGGCAGTCATGTGCTAATGCCAATCGAGTACGTATACGAAATATATACTATTATTGTATTTAGCACACAAATAAAATTCAGCAAGAATATCTGAAAAAAATGTTGGTCTGTCAAAATCTTGATATGAATGGATTCCTCCATTCATAGTCAATGTCTAATTAATACAGCCACTTTCTAGGTTCAGAGGCGCGGTTTATTACGTAAAGAAACATGCTCAGCAGGGCATCGAATGCTATGTGACTTAGCATAAACTCGCGCAGGTGATGACCATTCTGCGCTTATACGAGAAGATATTTATTACGAAAAGAGCATGGTTGGATAATTCGAATGTGAATTTTTGCTTTTTGTGCCATCATACTCATTTAGTTGCTGATTAATGGTTTTGTAAATTCTAAAGAGGATCCCTCAGCCTTAGATGTACCTCCAAAATATCGAAGTAGGAGTAAGTGATTTTCACATCATCGATTCAAATAATGGCCACTTTATATATGAGAAGCGGTGGCGGGCCACGCGTTGCCCAATACTGCAACACGACCATTTTCATGTCATGCAAGCATTATCATAATATCATGAATGGTTTCCAAACAAAACACCTTCATTAGTCAGGAAGAGATAAGCAGCTAAGTTCATCCTTGAGTTCACCCTCACAGCGCTCGGAATGTTTCACTTGACTTTTGAGCATCACTTCTTATTTGTTTACAATATTTAGATTCAAGAATGAGTGCATGAGTATGAGTTGTTTGCAAGGTCATGTCATAAACTGTCCATCAAATTCCTACGGCCTCTGTCCTCACCTGCAAATATCATGGAGCAAAAACAAGCCTTAAAGGTTATAGAGTTTATTCTATGTTCCCTTTGTGTACTTCGTCAATAAATGAATTACCGAATTCTCAGGGATAAAAACTATATTGTACAAATAGCGATTTTGTTCTTTTTTATTAAGGAAAGCGCTCTAATGTCTAAGATTTGTGAGCGTTGTGTTGAATGCACCTACTCATTTTTTTAGTCGTGTCAAGTTCAATTCTATTCAGTCTCATTGGAGTTATGGTTGATGACAGCCTCCTCTGCAATTCGGTTCTGCAAAGCATAACTAATACAGCGAGCAAGCACTCAACCTCAATGTTGATATTGATGTAAGTAGTATTGTAAAATAGCATGCTAGATATTTAGGCACACATCTTTAGAGCTCATGTATAAAGATTCACCGCATTCAAACAAAGGAGATTTTTTTCAAAAAAATGGCCGATGTCTGAAGATTTATGGGCTCTAGTCAAGTGTCTATTCTTGATGTGTATCAAAACTGAGGAATCTCAATTATTTATCAGCTAGTATTTTCGTTGAAGAATTGTTGAAGGATATTCCTGCTCAATTAAAGAATTGGCATCATATTTTGCAAACAGAAACTAGTGCGATGTCTCTGATCAGACCTATGCCTGAAGTTGCAAATGTGGCCGAGCGCACAGTAGACAAGCCAATATTGCAATAACCACTGTTGCATAAGAACATATAAGGACTAATAAATTTTGGAATTTATCGGTATGGTTCATAATTGATAATTGTGGAGTTCAAATGCACAGAGCCTAGTGTGCGATTTCATTTCGCCTGTAGGCTATCAGACATGCAACTGCAAATCACTCCAGAGATGAATGCTGTCTTCAAATACTTAGTTAACATAAACTGACTTACTTCTGTCTTAAGTAGGAATCCATGGAAGGAATACATTTATCAAATTTCATCTCATACAAAGAAAATACCGTATATCATATGAAGCTGTTTCCATGTTTCCGTAAATTACTTATGGCAAGCTTAAGAACAATCACAAAGCTGATGAATAAAGCTAATTATGTGATGTCATGTGTGATTTGAGCGCAATCAACTCAGATTTACGCAGTTATAATACAAGGCAAGTAATTTGATGTGGATTTGATCCTCTTTGCGCATTTCCACCTGTTCGTCATTCGCTTTTGTATTACAATGTTTTTTGAAATGATCGACACTCCTTGTAGGCTTGTATACTTCCTCCCGCTATCTGACAATGTTCGTCAAGAAATGTATCTACAGTTGAGACTCGGATAACAAATGTCATCTGTGGCGATTGAGAATAAATTTCTGATAATCGAGATGGAATTGAGGTCAGAGCGATGCTATCTGAAGGAAATGGCGCTTCAATGTCATTTTTATTAATCAGCGGTATGCAAAAATTGAATAAAATTATGATTCATGTCTATTTAGAATATTGAAATGAAACCCTGTTCACAGCAATCACTACGGTCGATGTGGATCTGCATGTATTTTAATATCTTGTCTTTATAAATCAACATGTACATTGCACAATGTACATGTATACATATGTAGGAAGCGATAAAGTCGTTGATTAACAATATTTATAACCCAAAAGACAATGCCCATATATGTCACACCGTCAGCGTGGCCTAGTGATGAAGGTGCGAGCTCGTCTCCACCACGGACTTCGGTTCGATTCCTGTGTCAGGCGAGTGCGGTCGCGGAATCAATGGTGTTGATGTCTGTTATTGACTTAATAGTTGTCATTCTGCTTAGATATTCAAGATTTACGTTTATGCAAGATTTTGCATTAGTGACATTCACTGTGTCAAAAAACAATGAAAACTCATTTATGGTTAAAGCAAGCAATTTAACTGAATTAAGACTCAAATCAAATTAATCAGGCTGTATTAACGATCCAAGAATTATTTAAGTACGAAACGCATTGTTTTGCGATTAAACGTCTGTTTTGATTAATGATTACACTCAGGTCTAGTGAGCTTCATCAAAATGCATGAAGGGACTGAGTTTTGCAGCTAAAAACTGAGAATCTACAAGTAAAGAGTGGCTTATACACATTTTTCTTGTCTGTTCTCATGCAGCATCGTCAAATCATAAAAACGGCATCCTCAGCGCTGGGATACTCTTAGCGCTAAGATACTCTTAGATATCTCATCAGAAAGAACATTGACAATGTCTGCATTGGTTGATGGAGAGTCGTATAGGAAAAATGAAAGAAGAGTGGTTTTCTGTAACGGCCCAATGAAGGCAATATACTCATGCCTTGGATCCACTGAGCTACGAAGCCTTCTCAAGGGAAGGCTTGTCTTGGCATTAACTCCAAGACCATGACAAGGTGCTTTATCCATCCGGTGAAATATGTATCCATCAGGAAAAACATCGCTTGATGACACACTGGGATCTGACCTGGTTTCCGACATGTCTCCCAAAGCATTACCAGTGGATTCGGGACCTTAATCTGCAACAAATGCGGAAGTGCAAAAGAGAACAGTGGAAGGAAGCTGGATCACAAATGAGCCAAATAAGTGTCATGCCCAAAAACCTGATTCAACAACATGAAACATCTGATGACTGTTCATATCTGGGAAACCAGGGGGTGGTGTTAATTGGGACGGCCGAAGACTACCACACATTTAAAATAAACAAACCTGGAGAATACGAATGAATATAAATTAAACATAAGTAATTTCGGTACTTCTATTCTTCCCCCTCACATTTCTGTTGTTGACACCCGGAAGTGTTGCATCGTCAATGATCTTCTCTTGCTCCAACGGGCAGTCTCACTGACGTGGCATAGCGTTGAGTGTGCAAAACTCCTCTTATCTGACTTGTAGAACATTTACAGCCTCAGAATTAGACAACTGCTCGTCATTTGTCTGTAGACAACAATCACACGAAGTTCATGATCACAGCTGTACTGTGTATTCTAACTGAGTATCCAAGGGATCAATCCTTCATCTCAGGGTTCAAGTAAGACTTCTCAATCGTGCTGTACTGTCACTCAGTGACAGATCAAGTCAGTTCTAAACCCGATGTGACTAACTTTGGTGAAATTTGATGATTCTGGAAAACTTGAAAAATGTGGGGGGGGGAAGAATAGAAGTACCATAATTTCAATGACAAGTAAAATAAAATAATATTACAGAGCTTGCTAGTTAGCCGGAGCACGGTCACACACCGCCGACAATAAACCTTTCCGCTTTGAGGCCGCAGGTTGAATAAGAAAGGGAAATTTTACCAATTTTCCTGCGAACGAGACAATTGACATAAATTGTGATGAACTGTCGTAACAGTGCTCATCCTCCGAGACTGCATGACTTATTTTCCAGTGACTATAGCTGCACACTTTTGTTGACGTTGGCTTCGAGTGTGACTTTGTCAATCAACAAAACTGGATGTACTCAAACTGAAAGCATTGCCATGAGTTCTCTGCTCAGCGGTTCTTATAGTGGGATATTCATGGCATTGATTGAAAGGAATTTGTCAGCGACTTTGAGCTCACTAAAGTTTTATGATAAATATGTGGATGACATCCTACTAATTGTCAAGAGCCAAAACGAGTGTGACGAGCTGTTTCACATTTTAACGATCAGCATACATCACTTCATTTAACGGATGAAAGTACGTCTCACTTCCTTGATTAACCACCGGGAAGCAGATGGTGGGACCTCAATAAACCGCAAAAAGAAGAGACTTTTAGCGGTTTGTACAATAGCTACTCATATTTTCCCCCTAAAAGTTATAAGGGCAACCTGATAAAAACACTGTTTGATAGGACAAGACATTTGTGTTCTTCACTGCATCTCTCGCATGGATCTCTCCAAAGAAATATGGTTCCTCAGGACACTGCTCAAGAAGAACGGCCATCCAGGTTGGTTGACCGCTGTTCTAAATGTGCGCCGGAGAGGATTCCGTCCGCTGAGAAGAAGTAAGCCTACATGTATTTCAACCAGAGGTGCAACCTCGACCTTGACTTCGATTAAGCAGATTTTAATCGAGGTCGAACTGAACAGTAGTCAGATCATTGCAGAAAGTTCACTATATTGCACACCATTCATAATTTATGTGTTCTTTTGTTTTTATACTGATTTGCCCCTTTACGCCTATTTATAGGACAGGTTGGACATAATCTTGAATAAGCACCTAAAATTTGAATGAGTAACAGATGCTATGGAAGCATAGAAATATGCATATAGTCCCGCCACCAGGGAGAAGTTTTAACATGGAACGAGACCAAGGATGAGACTTTGACATCTTCTACACGCTATGACTACTAAGAAAATGCGAGCCTCCCGAGCTCTGTCGAGTTCCTTTGATATACATACAAGATCAAAGAAAAGACATGTTAATGAGCACTGTTGCGACAAAGTTCATCACAAATTATGTCAATTGCCTCGTTCACAGGAATAACGTTGAATGAAACCAATATATCGTTGTCCAGTTTGATGTTGGATAACGCATCCTAAAATGCAAAAGAAAATCTCTTTGCTTACAGAAGGACATATTGCTGTTTTCAAGACTTCTTTAATGCGTTTTATTCGTAAACATTTTCAACTTCAGTCTGCATTCAGTAACACTACAAAACGTGTTTGTACACAATAGATGATTTCTCTATCCAAGCTATTTAGAAATCGTAGCAATATACTGTACTTCTTGAATGACAAATATTTATTTCAAAAATCACAGGCGTTGTTACCGATTTGACAAAAGAAAATAAATTAATGCACTGGAAGTAATTCAAAAGTCAACGATTCACGCATGTTTGCACACCTGATTACATAAGACACATTGAAGGACATGAAGGATGTCTGGCGTTTTCCGGTACTTGAAATTTGTTCGAATATGATAAAACGAGGTCACATAGTGGATTACGAGGACCTGATGTTCCATGGACCAGCTTCAGTGCTGAAACCTGGCGGCGAGAGTAAAAGGAGATGAATTAACGCAGTTGCAACAAGGTACGTAATAATTTGATGCTGTATCTGTCTTCTAATTTTTCTGTACTTTTTTTGTTTTCCCAATAAAAGTTGAGAGTTGTATTCCACGATGGATAGAACTGTGGCGCTGCATAATTGCACAAGAGCCAGATCCTTAACTTTTAATTATAAAGAGGCGCTGACAGGCTATTTCAGTTGGTAGAGAGTTGATCTAGAATGCCAGAGTCAGTGGTTCAAATCCAACAAGACGAACAGTTATTTTCAGTCAGTGAAATTAGAAATATTTTACATGTTGCTGTCCCAGTTGAACTTTTCGCTACAAATAACACTAAGAATGGTGCGTAGTTGTTGACAATGCTGGCGTTTGTGGAGTGGTGATAGCAAAAGTAGCACTCGGGCTTTGACTTTGTTACTCAATCAAGCAATTTCGCATCTCGTCAAGGAGTCTAGAACAGTTCGTTTATTACCTGTCGACATTTCTAAAGTTTTTTTTCGACTGCCTCATGCGACCGTTCTTGAATGAGTCGAAACTCCATCCAGCCGTCACAGGTGGATCATGATCTTCATATCTAGTCGACGGCAGCGAGTTCGAGTCTCTTCATGGATGCAGATTCCCTCAGCGGTTCCTCAAGGAAGTGTAGTCGGCCCGGTGCTTTTTTCAATGACGATAGACGGCTTTAAAACAGTCCTTCGAGAATTTTCAAATGACTAAGTCCGCGGACGTGAGTCTTCTCCGCTTTGTGAGCAGGGATGAGGAGGAAGATTTGCAGTACGAGTGGAATAACATCACCGCTTGTCGGTTTGTGCTTAAGCCTATGAATGTCCTGTGGACTTCGTGACTAAGCGCTATTTGTGCTTTCAACCGACTTCCAAGTGCTGGGTCAAAGATGCGTGTAGGATTCATTTTATTGGAATTATCTTTTGATCTTATCATGTTGATAAAGTTGTTCACCAATCATCCAAAAGACTACATCATCAGAGACCTTCGCAAGTTTGAAGATTACGTTGCTTCTGTGCATTCAGCAAGTTCGCACGGTAATCCATTTTTTGCAATTCTCCAGTTTACCTGAAGATTGAATACTCAAGTGTTGAAAACAAAGCCCTGAAAACAATCGCAATAGCTACCAACCGTCTCTCATGCCAACAGTGAACGAGATTTGCTGTACACGGTAAAGCAGGATGTCTTCAGATATTCGGATAATCGTCTTACTTGACCAAGCGTGGAGAAAGGCTAGCAATTTTCCAATAAGTTCAAGACAGAACAAAGTTTCCGGACTCTCTAGGTGGAACGTTTCGGTCGATCACAGATTAAGTTAGAGGTAAAACAGACAGGGTCTTGGGTGTCCAGCGCCTTCTATCTGTCGATGTAAGTGCACTTACATTGACCGATTACATCTACATTATTATTTTTTCCTTTAGGTGATATATTTCGATCTATACTCATAGATCATCGTCAGACAAGTGAATCATTGCCTAAGTAAACAAAAAATTCAACAAAATATAATTTACCGTTAGTAATACACAAAATCTTATCTGACAGGAAAGCAAATTTAAATGAAAAGGAAATGACTGAATTTTTCAAGCTCTCTTCTGTAGTTTATTTCTGATGTGAGTTTTTTTAATATAATAGGCTTCTCTCAGGCGTAATCTACATTTCTGATTTAAAGTAAAAATCGACATTCTTCGAGAAGTTTCAGGCAAAATTATGAAAGACCAACGATCTGATCCGGCTGACGTGCAGCTTTTCATAGCAGTCAAAGATATACGAGTTGTAAGAATCTTCATATCTTAGCTTCGAGTTCAAGTTGCTTGCGGCAAAGAAATAGTTTCTCTTGATCACTTGTCGGATATACTGCCACACCATCGTACATTATTGCATGATGTTTCAACATACTAACAATGAGATGATTGTACACGAAGTTGAAATACCATCACAGGAATGACATTTTCATTACACAATAAACGTAATTATTGCAACCAGTTAAAAATAATGCGACATGTGCTGCATTTGTTTCATAAAAACAAATAAAACTAAGTTAGCAGCTATCTTCAATGAAACATGCACCCTTCTTTCAATAAAATATGTTTGTTTATTGTCACTGAAATTGCTTTGAATTAATTATTTTTTTGATTGACAATCTTGATAAACATAGACTTAAATTAAAAAAATCTTTGATGCAAATAAAAAGACAAACTTGATGTTTCGACCATCTGAAGTGGCAGGGATGCGGAGACCTGTCATTTTGATAGGACTCCGACTCCGACTGCGGGTGGCAAGTATACAAAGCCTAGTTTTTGAAAAATTGACTGGTACCATACATCATAGATCATTGTAGGCTTACCTGAACTTACATTAAGTGATCATGGCTGTATCAATTATCAATCATTTTCGATGAAAGTTTGTCAAATGTCGTTTTAAGATGGATGCATACGACTCGGCTCCTCCCATCTTGTTGATGTGTGCTTCACACGGTTTTCTCCAGTCTCTACCTGGCAGGAAAATCCCCATCCTTCGCAAAAAATATGAGTACACTTTCGATTTTAATGTGCGCTTTGGAGGAGCCATCGCACAAGATTAACGTGAGGGGAGAGGTAATGTTCTCAAACAAACTAGTATTTAACTTTTGTCTCTGATGTGACCATTGGTGTGTAAGTGTGATCGAGGTAGGAAGGCTTGTCTTTGTTACTAAATCACCGAGTGAAAAGACAATTCTTTTTTCACTATCACGGTTCATTCCCTCAACTATTACAAGCTTTGCATGCACTGCTGTCTCTGTACTTTTGTTTGACGGAGAGAGTTGACATCAAGACATTGACAGCTATGCACAAGGATAAATAATTTGTTTGTATTATATTTCGGGTCTAGTTATAGGCCGGAGTCCGGAGTCCTATCATTTGATAGGACTCCGACTCCAGCAAAAATGATAGGACTCCGGGACTCCGACTCCGCATCCCTGTGAAGTGGTAGTAGTAAGAAAACGGCGAACACTCGACCGGCGCCCCCCCTCTGGAACGATAGAGTGTCGTGGTCGGCCGCCGTGGTGCTTCGAGTCTGACTCCCCCCCCTCTGGAACGACAGAGTGTCGTGGTGTGCCGGCCAAGTGAGTCCGAAAGGTTCGCTGACGTCCCCCCCTCTGGAACGACAGAGTGTCGTGGTGGACTTGGGCGACCGCCAGGTTTTGACTTGAGGCTATAGTGTGTGATGATTTTCGAAAAAACGACAGAGTTAGAATTTTGGTCATTTTGGGCTGTAGCGCCAAAACGAAGCATCGGATGGGAAAACGGACGCCAGATTCGGATTCAGCGTGAAATTCTGCATCGGTATGGTGAATTTGAAGTCAATCGGAGAGAAAAAGTTTCGCTGACGTCCCCCCCTCGGCACCGACCTTCCAACTTTGCTTCTAGTGGACAGATTTTGTCGTGCAATAGCTCGTTTGAAAGCTAAGAGTGAGACAAATTCACTGAAAGAATCGGCTTGTTCATATCTGTCTTCGTTTAGATGTGAGACACCATTTACGATTTTGGGAGATTGTCGAAAAACGACAGAGTTAGAATTTTGGACGTTTTGGGCTGGAGCTTCAAAACGAAGCATCGGATGGGAAAACGGATTTCAGATTTGGAATCAGCATGAAATTCTCTATCAACATGGTGAGTTTCAAGTCAATCGGAGAGAAAAAGTTTCGCTGACGTCCCCCCTCTCGGCACCGACCTTCCAACTTTGCTTCTAGTGGACAGATTTTGTCGTGCAATAGCTCGTTTGAAAGCTAAGAGTGAGACAAATTCACTGAAAGAATCGGCTTGTTCATATCTGTCTTCGTTTAGATGTGAGACACCATTTACGATTTTGGGAGATTGTCGAAAAACGACAGAGTTAGAATTTTGGACGTTTTGGGCTGGAGCTTCAAAACGAAGCATCGGATGGGAAAACGGATTTCAGATTTGGAATCAGCATGAAATTCTCTATCAACATGGTATGTTTCAAGTCAATCGGAGAGAAAAAGTTTCGCTGACGTCCCCCCTCTCGGCACCGACCTTCCAACTTTGCTTCTAGTGGACAGATTTTGTCGTGCAATAGCTCGTTTGAAAGCTAAGAGTGAGACAAATTCACTGAAAGAATCGGCTTGTTCATATCTGTCTTCGTTTAGATGTGAGACACCATTTAAGATTTTGGGAGATTGGCGAAAAAACGACAGAGTTAGAATTTTGGACGTTTTGGGCTCTAGCGTCAAAACGAAGCATCGGATGGGAAAACGGATTTCAGATTTGGAATCAGCTTGATGTTATTGTCCAATGAGCATCATCATCCAATGAGAATCAAGCATTTCTATATAAATAGCGAGCCTTCCACAGTGAGAATCATTCCATCGTTGAATCACACGAGTGACGGACGCACATTTTCTCTCTCTCTACTTCCCTATTCTATTATCCAACTAAAATGGTAAGTCGCTACTTTCCTCCCTCTCCTCCCTTGAACGTAAACTTAATACAATCCTTTTCATTTTCAGGCATCTACTCCATCTGCTGCACTAGTAGGACAAAATGGCGGTCAAACGTTACAAGGTTCGCTATGATCAGATCATCTACAACTGAGGCCAGTGGAAGAAACAACCAAGGTACATAATCCTACACCGCTACAGCGTAAATTTAAACAAGTCTTGCGTTATGACGATCATAGCGTAGTACTCCAAACGGGAATGCTCCCTTCCACGGATGTCAAGATAATGCGCAATCAGTATGGGGACTACATACTGATCCCCGTGAGTCCGTACATTCGCCGCCAATTTGATATTATTGAGGAGTACGTGACATTAAATATGGACATTCCTACTCCTCTTGCTCAAGAGTGGAAGGCGAGAGATGAGAAGGATACTCCCTATAGAAAGATTTGGGATGGTAATCACATTTGCCTACCGGTATCACATTGGTGTAGTTATTATAAAAAGGATGGAGATCAATCAATACCCATCAGATGTGATGAGCTCGGAGAAGGTACTTGGGATATCCTTTTCAAAGTGAATGGGCTATATTATGGTCGACACAAGGATAATAAAATAGTCTCTCTCTCCATGCATATGGAATCCATCCTATATATTCCAAAACCACTCAACGTAGATGACATAATTGATCAAATCCTTAACAGCAGTGGTACGAAGAGCAAGCCGGAGAAGAATGCTGCCTCAAAACGCAAATCAAAGAAGGAGAATTACTAGTCCTTTCCAAACTCTACCCTATGACAATTCGCTTATATGCTTTGAGTGTCGTAGACATGGTCTTATTAGATACATTTTACTTCTTCATTGACATCATATCATTTGTGTATTCTGTCGTGAAAAGCATCGATGTAATTCTTCATTTTGTAATATGTTATAGAACGTTTCCTTAGATGTGTAATTTCTGTTTTAGGCTTCTATCATCATTTTTATGGATTGTGAGGGTGAACCTGTACAGGAGCTCAGTGCTATTGCTATGAACAATTGGACATATCAGATTGTTAGTGTCTATCATCAACATGCCAACTGCGATCCCAATGTTGATCAATGGGCGAGAAAACACATTCATGGACTTAATCTGAAATATGTGCAAGACTACGGCTTTTCTTGTGAGAGTGCTCTTCTTATTGACTTTAAACGATGGTTAGCTGCTTTCAATGTTATACGCATCTTTTGTAATAATCCTGGTAAGGAGAGGAAAGTATTTCCCAATCTAATCATTGATGATATTTTGCTCCCGCCTTGGGATAGTAGAGTGAATCAACATTATCATGAAGTCACGAAACGTTTTAAGGATTTGTGTGTTCCTATTTTGTCTGTTTGTTGTAGTAGCTACGTTCATAACCAATGCTTCTTTCCTCCTTACCTCAACACTGCCAAAGTCCTGTATGGTTATCATTGCTCGCTGTATGATAGTTACCAGCTGTATCTATTTTATCTGTTTCAAACCATTGATTTATAATGCATGCTTGTTACCGTTATTCAATAAATGTTACTATGAGAAGAGTTGTTGTTTTCATGCAATGGATGGGTTAGATAAAGGGCGATAATGTCTTTCTCAAACGACTGCGGAACATTACATTTTCATAGGCAAAGTTTAAAAGGAGCTGTTTAAGATTATGTGATAAATTTTCATAAAGATGAGACCGACATCGAAGCAGTGGTCGATGATGCTAGCACTCTATTTCTAGAGTTAATGAATACATTCTCTGATAGCATTATCATGGCGCGATTAGTTGCGAAAATTAAGTTTAGTCATTTTGGAAAGGAAGAGGTGGAAAGTCGCTCTTTCCATTTTGCTTCTTATTCAATGGAAGTGGTAGATCACCCCGAAGAATTTTTAAAAGACATATGATAAAAATTGCTGAACGTCTTAACGCATTTAACCATCATGGTAGCAGTCTAGTGATTGAAGCGATTTCAGATATTCACATTCAACTTTCCATAAAGAAAAATTGAAAATGCAGTGGTACTTGATTGTAGCACAACTGGTTTTCGAGCTATGTCTGCTCACTCTCGAAGTATATTCCTTCTGTACATGCGTCTATTATTTAGAAAAGGCTAGCAAATTCATATCTTCAAGAAGACTTGCTATAGACATCAGTAACGGTGAAACTATGTGTTGCGATGTACAAGGTGTTTCAAAAGTAGGCTAACAGTTGATTTTGCCCTAGGAAATCTATGTTGACCGTTCTATTGGCGATTTACACCTGAATCAGTCGATGGATATCCATGATCAGTCCAACATGAGCCATAGACTTCGAAGTAATTGCTACTATCATTTAGAAGTCTATGCAGTGGCATTCCATTGGCAAAGGAATTTTGAAATCTATCATGGACAAGATATAGCACCAATCTGACATTACGTACATGGATATGTTCAATTAATTTGATTTGAATCAAACACTGTTAGTTTGACTTGAAGTGAATTAAACAAGCTTGAAGCTTTTTTGAATTTGCTGCTTCTGTCATGTCAGGTCATCTAAAAGATGATCAGAGAAAATGGATTTTGAAATCCTTTTGGAAAAACAAGAATGCTGAAAAGGTGCGAATGGAATGGAGAGATGCCTTTCACAGCAATCCTCCATCAAGATTTGCTATTTATCGCATTTGAGATAAATTTGAAAAGACCGGTTCGGTAGAGAATGCACCGAAGTCAGGACGCCCTCGATCAGTTTCAATAACATCAAACGAGGAGCTAGTGGCCCAAACATTTGTTCAAAGTCCGAAGAAGTCAACAAGAAGAGCCTCATTTCAGTTGGAAATTTCTCTAAGCTCTACTTGGAGACTGATGAGGAAAGTTGAGTTGAAACCATACCGACCCAGACTGTTGCAGCACCTTCTACCGGATGATGCTGAACGACGCTTGCAGTTTGCTGTGCTCATGTTGTCGGAAATTCGGGAGAACCCAGATTTGCTTGACAAGATAGTTTGGTCTGACGAAGCCAGTTTCAGACTATCAGGTCACGTAAATAGACATAACTGTGTCTACTGGTTCCCTGAAAATCCGCACATGGTATCAACAAATGAGCTGAACCAGCCTGGCTTAACCGTCTGGGCCGGTATGTCAAGCAACGGTGTGATTGGGCCAGTATTTTTTGAAAGAACTGTGACGGCTGAGGTGTACCTTCAAATGCTCCAATCCTTTGCGATTCCTGAGATGCAGTCATTGAACAACTTCAATGAGCTGTACTTTCAGCAGGATGGTGCACCAGCGCATTTTGCAGTGAGTGTCAGAAGCTATCTGAATGACACTTTTCCAGGAAAGTGGATCGGGAGATGTGGTAGCATCCTTTGGCCTCCTCGCTCTCCCGATCTAACTCCGATGGACTTTTTCTTTTGGGGCGTTGTAAAGGAGAAAGTGTACGGACGAAAACCTCACACACTTTCTCAACTCCGCTCCTACATCACAGATGCCTGTCAAGAGATCAGTGATGACAGGAACTTATGCAGAACTGTGTGCCACAGTGTGGCCGAAAGACTACAAGAATGTGCCGATGTCCATGGTGGACATTTTGAGCATTTGCGTTCGTGAATTTTTGCAACTTTAAGTTGATTAATTTTTTGATATGTTGAATAGGCCTTGGTTATTCATTTGTTCATTTTTTTGTTAGGAAACCAAGCAAACAAAATGGTAGTTGTTTTAATGTTAATACCTTTATTAATTTCAGCCTCCTCTAGGCCATCGTCAGAAGCTTCTGACGATGGTCTAAGAGGAGGCTGGAATTAACAAAGATGAAGGACATTTGGATGTCAGCTGTTCTTCCTTCTTCGCCTCCCTGTCTTGTGTTGACGACAGCGTCTTCGTGCACCAGGCTGAGGGGCGCGGAGGACATTCGAATATGTCAGCTGTTCTTCCTTCTCCGCAGTAACACTGAAACAACTACTATCTTGTTTACATGGTTTCCTAATAATTTTTTTTTGATAGATGTTGGATAGTTATTCGACTTCTCATGATCGGTATAGATTCAAATTGGGTTGTAGTGAAATATGTAGGCATGAAAACACTGGAGATCATGAGATATTTTAATATGATTTACGCGATGTCAAAGAGTATTGAATTTTTGCCCCTTACGAATACAAGGCATATTAGCTATCTGTGGCATCGTGAAAAAGATTATTATGACATAGCTTATTAATCTATAGCATTAAGACATAGCTTTTCAAGGCCAATTTCTACTGTTAGCCTACTTTTGAAACACCTTGTATGTAAGCGAAAGGATGGAAATGAAAAGCGCATCTTCAAGAGATGTAAGCATGCTTTTTGTCAACGCTGTTTCATACGTAATTGCATTCAACTTTGCAAATGCAACCACTGTGATATTGCTCATTTCGAGTGTCACTTATGCCGCAATAGTTAGTACCTATGCAAATGTGGTAAAGACAGGTTTTAGCAAAGACTAACACGAAAAATGGCGAAACGTAAAAGTCAAAAGTCTTCAAAGTTTTCTTCAGCCATTCAAGCTCTCCGACGAATGAAAGCAAATCAGCGATACAATGCTATACGACATGCTAACGATAAATTCATTCGTGAAATTATTTCTCATGTGAGGAAGTTGAGGACGAAGAAATTAGCACCAAAACAACGAAAGTTACTTAAGCGATATGCTGCGAAATTGCGTTTCATCTCCAATCCTAAAGTCACCCTTCAAAGAAAGAGGGAAACTCTAACACAAAAGGGTGGTTTCCTTCCAGCGTTACTACCGATGCTAGCTCCTATCGTGGGCAACGTATTGGGTAATATCTTTGGCTCTAAACGTTAATTATGCAAATGTTGAATCTCAAAGTATTAAAATGGATTTCAGACTTCAATGTGATAAAGTTCTGACTGTATCAGGTCCATCTCATGCAGGTAAAACTGTTTTCACGCTGAATTTATTGGATAAAAGAAGGGAGTTGTTTAAGGAACCTATCAATCGAGTGATTTGGTGTTATGGTATTTATCAACCGTCGCTGTTTCAGGAATTGCAAAGTCGCAACTTTATTCGACATGAAGGAATTATTCCAGTGGATAAACTTCAGTCTAATGATGTTGTTGTATTGGATGATTTATTAAAAGAAAGTAAGAATTCAAAAGATGTTACAGATGTGTTCACTCGCGCAGCACACCATAAAAGGTGCTTTATCATCTATATCACACAAAATTTGTTTCCTGATGGAAAAGAAGCTCGTACACGAAACCTGAATACACGCTATTATGCTATTTTCAAGAATCCGCGAGATAAAAGTCAATTTGAAATTTTAGCGCGACAAGTTGCACCAAGAGGATCAAAAGCCTTAATTGAAATTTTTCAAGCAGCTACTGAAAAACCACACGGTTACTTATTCATTGACTTTACGCAAGAGTGTCCGGAAGAATTTAGATTTCGAAGTGATATTTTGAAAACTCCCATGATTATCTACAAACTATGAGTTCTTATTCTCGCATGATTGTTATTCCTCAGGATGAATATGTACAATTGACTGCCATGCAGCAAGTAAAGCAACCTCTTGCAAATCAAATGTATAGGAAAGAAATAGATTATCAGCAAAATGTTCACATCAAAGATCCACATCGTGCTGTATTATTACAATCGGAAACTGTTGAGCAATTGAAAAGCTTGAAGAATAAGATGCGTGACTCTGTATCGACTGCAACACCTTTAGCATCTCGCGCACATGCCATATCTCTTTTCAATAGTATTGAACCCCATCTGAATGTAAATGATAGAGGAGAAATCATTACAGATGAAAATAAAGTAATTGATGCTTCACGTTATGAAGACTTGATTCAGTATGCGACACGTAGAAAGCGCCGTCAGGGCTATGTTCCACCTGGTTGGTCATACTTTCTTAAACTATTGAAAAAACATAATGTACCAAAATTTGCTTTGAATAATGAGACATTGAAAGAACTTGATTCAACAGTGGCTACTGCTCCAATGCTTCAGACGATGAAAATGCCAACAAATTGGTTTAAGTCGTCACCTGCTACATCCCCTTCCACACTCACTAAGCAAACAAGAGGAAGAACTCGACGTAGATCTACATCACCACTAAAACTAGTAAAAGGAAAACGTAAAACAGCATCTCCCAAGAAATACATGTTCTCAGACTATTAATATGAAGCAGATGTGTTGCTTGCCACGTAATGAACCGCCAGAGGTGAATGTTGTTGTCACTTGCACTTGCTGCGCCAGCTCTCACAATGAAACCCCCTAAGCAATGTGAACACGATCGCAAAACCGCTAAAGCTTAAAGTTGCTGGCTGCAGTTGTTGTAAATGTAGAAAGGCAAGAAAACAAAAAGATGAGAAGGAGGAAAAAGAGTCAGTCGTCATCGGCTGAACGTTTGAAGTCAATCTATTATGATGTAAAACATCCGGCAGGATTTGCATCTATCAAGAAATTATCAAAAGCGAGTGGTCTTCCATAATCACAAGTGAAACGATGGTTAAAGGGTCAGGCTACCTATACACTCCACAAACAAGCGAAAAAGAAGTACCGCACCCGCCATTATATTGTTCATGACATCGATGAACAGTGGCAAGCAGATTTGTGTGATGTTGCCTCCATTTCAAAACATAACTCGGGCAATAATTTTATTTTAACCGTCATTGATATTTTCTCGCGTTATCGCGGGCTCAACCTTTAAAAACTAAAGAAGGGAAAGGAGTAGCAAAAGCATTCCAAACAATTTTTCGAGAAGGTCGGATTCCAAAAAGAATTCAGAGTAATCAAGGAAAAGAGTTTGAAAATCAGCATGTGAGAAGATTATTTGAGAGGCATGACATTGAGTTGTTTAGTGTAAAGAGTGCTTATAAAGCTGCACTCGTTGGACGTTTTAATCGCACATTAAAAAATCGCTTGTGGCGACATTTTACTGCCAACTTGACACAAAATTGGACAAAGGTTCTACAAGATACACTCCATGCCTACAATCACTCTATCCATCGTTCTATTGGACTCAGACCAGTAGATGTAAATGCTGACAATGTAGATAAAGTGCGCGAATCATTCCAACGTAAACGCACTCATGTGAAAAGTGATGTGAAAATTGGTGATAAAGTTCGTATCTCAAAAGTGAAAAGTGTTTTTGCTAAAGGGTACCTTCCGAATTGGACAGAGGAGGTATTTACAGTATCAAGGATTAATCAAAAAGACTCTCCGACCACCTACAAGTTGAAAGATTACGATAATGAAGAAATTGAGGGTAGCTTTTACCGCGATGAGATTGAGGTAGTCACTGAAAGTGAAACATATTTGGTAGAGAAAATCATTCGATGTAAAAAACGGCAAGGTGAAGAATGGTGTCTTGTTAAATGGACTGGTTATCCTTCAAGTATGAACTCTTGGATGCGTCGTGCCGACATCTTTCATCTAAGTGATCGACAGTGATTCATGCAAAGTTGTAACTAACAATGTTCAGGGTTTTAGCTATGAATCCAACTGCCTCATTTTATTCACGACCCTCCTATGTAAGTAGTGGAGGACAAATTTACATCGGCGCTCGCCGCCAACGTGGAGGTAGCATACTTGGTGCACTGAAATCTGTTGTAGCACCTCTCATATCCAATGTCGGTAGATCTTTAAAACTAAATGTTTTAAGTAATGCCGTTGGCTTTGCTGGTGATGTTGCTAGTGATCTTTCCAGAGGTAGAAGTTTTAAGAGCAGTTTGTTGAATCGTGGGAAGGAACGCGGTTTAAAAACATTGAAGCAGACCTTTGCTGGTGTTACTCAAGGAAAGAAATCACCTAAACGAATGAATAAAGGAAGGAGGAAACATCGCGGAGCTGGTAAGGTGCGATCTTCAGTCAAAAGGCATTCACGCAAACGTCGCAGAGGCTCTAATCATTCATCAGGCGCTAAACGACGACGCTGCTATAACTTCTAATCATGGAGTGTAAAGCTTCCGGTTTTTGTTTGTTTGATCAACAAGCCATACAGACAGATATTCTTAGTTCAAGTATTGTAGATTATCATCCTCGAACAGCTGAGAATGCTGGCCTCATTGAATTTGTCATTCCTGGTGGTAGTGATGACTACATAGATTTGAGTTATGCGATGCTTGATTTGAGGTTTAGAATTCAGCAAGCAGATGGAACTGCCATTGACGATGCACATAAAGTTGGACTGAACAATTTACCATTGACTACATTACTTCGCGATGTTTCTCTAACGATTGGAGAGCAGCAGGTGGAAGGTGGTCAAAGCGATTATCCCTATAAATCATATTTCAATCATGTATCACAGTTTCATCCAGCAGCACAAAAAAGTCATATGGAAGCCATGGGATGGTATAGAGATGAAGCAGAAAAATTTGATGTTGAAACAAACAGTGGCTTTGTAAAGCGATCTGCTATGATTAAAGATAGTAGAGTATGTCAGCTATATGGTCCGCTGAATTTAGACTTCTTTAGACAGTCAAAGTTTTTACTTTGTAATACCAGCATGCGACACAAGCTGACATTGAATAAGCCTGAATTTGCGCTGAATGCATTTGCTAAAGTTGACAATTTTAGAATTCATGTGGAAGATATTGCACTTTACATTCGTCGAGTAGTACCGAATCCAAGTGTCATTAGAGGGCATGCTGAAGGTCTTAACCGCCAAAATGCCATTTACCCCGTTCAGCATACAAAGCTTCTCACCTTTACAATTCCGAAAGATCAAAAGAGTTTCATGAAAGTTGGCCTCTTTCCATCGGAAGCACCTAAGCTCCTCATGGTGGCAATGGTTGAAAATGATGCATTTAATGGTAGTATAAAGAAGAATCCTTTCAATTTTAAACACAATCAGTTAAGTGAAATTGCTTTACGTGTAAATGGTGTGAGTCATCCTGGTCCACCCTACAAACCAGATTTTGCTTCGGATCAATTTATGCACAGTTATGTTGATTTTATGGATGTCTTTGGCTTTTACAATACGGATGACACCAACGGACTCACTATGAAAGAGTTTAAGAGTGGATATACTATTTATGCATTTGATTTGACTGCTGACAGCGATATTAGTGCACCCTATCGTCAAGCGAACGTGCCTCATAATATTCGTTTGGATTTGACATTCAAAAGAACACTACCTGAGACGATCAATGTATTAATTTATGCAGTCTTCGATTCAAATATTGAAATTACAAAGTATCGTGACGTGATTCTTCAGTATAAACGTTAATGAGTTGGTTGACTGCTGACGATATTAAGACTAAAGTGCAGCGTAATACAGACGAAGCGACGTTGAAAGCTTTCGATAATGTCTATTCGCTCGATACCTTACCACCTGCAGTAAATCAGTATCCCATCTTTATTGTGCTAAACACTCATTCGCAGAATTTAGGCGGTGAGCATTGGAAAGCGATCTTTATTGGAGAAGACCGACGTGGTGAACTATTTGATTCTCTTGCTCAACCTCCAAATATACCAACACAGCAGTGGTTGAGAAAACATACGCGTCAATATCAGCGAAATGAACGCATACTACAACATCCACCTTCATCAACGTGTGGTGCTTTTGTACTGTACTTCATCTTAAAACGTTTACATGTATCTCGATTTGTATCTGTTATTCAAAACTTTTCATGTAATCCATCCTCTAATGAAAAAATGATTTGTATGTTCTATCATGATTTGAAATAAAAACATCATGTTGGAAAAATTGTTTTTTATTTTACAATCCGCTGGGTACGTACATACTCGATGAGATAGTCTAGGATCACATTTGCTTGTACATGAGATTTTAGTCCAGTAATGATCACTTTACTATTATGAAAGATTGCCACATGCACAGGTAACCAACAACTAATGAGAGCTGCAGGAAAAAGTTCGGGTTCATAGCACAAATTGTAACTGCTGGTACGAATCTTCAAAAATGATACACTTTCACTCAATTGAGTAGAGATCACCATATTGTCCACAGTCAGATTCGACATCACACACCTCTCCCTCTTCCATATCCGACGTAGTAATCTTTGTAGCTCTAAGCGCATTGACTGCGCCGATGAATGAGAAAGGGCGCCGAGAATCTGTACAGTCCCATTTGGGAAGAGTTGAAGATTCCGTGAATTGTTCATCTTCACCACTAACATTTGAGGTCTGCCCGGGTAATACTTGCTGTTTGGAAGGTGTTGGTGTAATGTTGTGAGATCGATTTTGGTGAAGAGTCTGAAGCGACGGAGAATGTTGACGATGGTGTAGCGATGGCGCTTCATGATGAAAGAATGAGTAAATTGAGCGATGTACCTTCCTTTTATACTTTTCCCAACTACCTTGATGAAATGTGAAGTTAGTATGGAGTTGGGAATGATAGAGTTGAATTCGCCGATTGTTGACGCGCAACCAGATGCGATTTCCAATACGTGAATGTTTTTTCATATAGAAGTATTTCAAATCCTTCATGATATGATGTAGAGATTGAAAATGACGATAAGATAAAGCAAACTCTCTTCTCACATTTCCAGTTGAATCTTTGAAATAGACGTTTCGATCATGATCCATTTCAATACGTTGTAGGGAATCTAATTTCCAACTCATGGTGCGTGGTAGTCATGTCTGATTAAGATTTGCATAGTAGGGCGATGAACTCACGACGAATAAATGTCATGATGGAGCGATGTATGTATCTTCTATACTTCTCCCAATTGTATTTGCGAAATGAGAAACAGTTTGCGGAATGAGAATGGCAGATTTGAATTTCATTTCTGTAATGTTGAAGCCAAACTTGATCACCCAAGGAGATGAATCTTAATGTTTCAAAATATTCCAAATCCCTCATGATATCATTGAGGTTGACAAATTGTCGCCATGATAATGTAATACCTCTTGATGTATGACCATGAGAATTTTTGAAATGCACGTTTCCATCACGATCAACTCTGATATATTGTAGAGAGTCCAAAATCCAAGTCTTCATGATGTTATGCAAAGCCGCAGATCAGCAATATCAAAATGTCGTTTTATCATATTTTGCTTAGCAATGCGGCTACAAAGAGATTTGCTAGTAATCGAGCCGCACTCTTTTCTACTCCCATTGATCATACACAACAGCTAAATGGAAATTGGGAAGTGGGTGTCACTCAACTTGTTTATAGCAACTGTGTCTATACTTTTGATCATGAGGTGATGACTATTAATATGAGACGTACAGCTGCTTACCAATGTGAAAAGGGCTGCCGAGTATACATTCCACAGTGGCCAAAGAAAGATCTCTTATCATGTAAAAAGTTTATATATGATTTCCTGAATAAAGCGTGTAAACATATTGTCCAATTTACTCCGCACAATGATGATCATAATTATGTACATCATGTAGTTGAGAAAGATTGGATTGTTGGTTTTAGTCCAAGTTTAAGAAATGATTTAGGTTACCTCGCTAGCGCCTTAACAAGCTATGATAATTATAACGTTAATTACCACCCAAGTGGTCATAAACAGTTAATATATCGAGAGGAAGCTTATTATGTAGATCTTATTCCAAAAAATGAGGAGTCGTTGGTAAAGAAGATTGTGATTAAGCCAAGAAAGACAAACATGACTCCTGAAACATTATTGAAGAAATTTAATTATCTCCTTCGAGTTGATGGTAAACAAGTGGCAACATTGACTTATATCAAATCATCTAATCATATTGCAATAAGTAAATTAAATGATGATGATCTAGTATTAGTTTGTTCAAAAGATTTTCATCAGTTCTTACGACATCGTTCTGCAGCTGTTCATGGAAAATTTGATATGCAACATTTACCATGTGAAAGGTCAAATCAATTTGATACAGAATGGAGCGTATCTTTATACAGAAAGTGTGTAGAGCCTTTCGGTGGTATCTTACATGAAACAAGAGTGTTGATGCCTCGCATTATTACTTCAGTTAAATTGGTTGTAGATTATTTAAATGAAGTGATTAATGAGCAACATATTTCATTTTCTGAAAAAGAAGGTACTTTGTCTCTCACTATAAGTGGAAAAGGTATTGAACTAATTATGGATAAAACTCTAATGGACATTTTGGGTTTTGATCAAAATATCTTTAAAAGTGATACTGTAACCAAAGCTAGCGCAGACATGTCACTATCGCGTCGTATTAACTATTTTCAGATATATTCCAATATTGGTGAAGATGTACGTGTGGGAGATGTTGAAGCTCCATTGCTAGCAATGATACCATACCAGCCAAAAAGCTGCAGTATTTTATCTGAGCATACTTTCAAGAAAGTGCATTATACAAAGCTGAAATCAAACTACATCCCACAAATTGATATTGCAATTTATGACGATGCTGGTGCGTTGATTCCTTTTCATAAAGATGCTGTGACAAGTATCACACTCCATTTCCGAATGAAGAGTTAATGCAAAAGTATGCTAATATATTTTTCCAATGTGAATAATATGGAAAGTGAAAATAAGGACTCGTTTCTAATCTACTTACCCAGTGATGCTTCTATGAATAAATTTCCCAAAAATAAACCATCAGACTATCGAGTAGAATTAAATCGCCCACTACATTTAGAAGGTGAATGGGAGGTTGGCGTTTCTAGTATTTGCTATAATAGCAATATTCAGAATGTGAATAATTTGGAAGAAATGACATTGACTCCTCGCACCCATGATGGAATAACGATGAATAATGCATTCCAGTTCCGATACAATTTAACGTCAGATGGAAAGTGGAACTATGAATGGATTCAGATAAAATCAGATTATTATGGTCCATTTGGGAATGAGAAAATTATTAAGGCATTCAACAGTGGTAATACTTCCATCATGAAGAATAAGGATCAGAAAGCTTATGAGTTTACTACCTATCATTGGAGTGGGAGACAGTTCCTTCGCTTTCATTCTTTTACTAAAGGTCTTACACTGAGGTTGGATAATGAATTCTATCTACATCTCGGTTTTGGCCATGGACTACATCTAACGTCAATTGCTACTGCAAATGTTAAAAAAGTTTATTCAAATCGAATCAACAAATTTCATTATAAATTTAAAATATTTGATGAAGATGTTGTAGAATGCGAAGAACGCATCATTTTGAAAAAGCGTGGTGTTCAACCTTTATTACTTATTGAGTTAGTAAAACGATGGAATGAGACTGTGGGTAAGAAGTATGGAGAGAAAATTATGGCGGACAAAAATAAGTTGGTTATTCAGAAATATAATGACAAACTTACAGTTTATTTCTCTCCAACCTTGCGCCATTTTGTAAGACATTATACACAAATTATTGGAAGCGGTCTGGTGTATGCCTCTCATGAATATCACACTAAAGCTGATTCAGTTAATGATGAATGGTGGGTGGACATCTATGGTGACCGCATCAAGAAAATTTACCAGTCTTATGAAAAATCTAAAGTTGCTATCAATATAATGCCGCGTCTATAACATACAGTTGAAAGCTTCATTCATGTAGTAAATCCTTATATACAACAGAAGTTGAAGCATGTGATGAAAAGTAAATATGATGTAAAGACACACCACATTTCGTTTTCAATTGAAAATCAACGCGTTGTTCTGAAACTGGGCGATGACATTCAATGTCAATTGAGTAAAAATTTGAAAAAACTCTTTGGTTTTCAATGCTACAAACTGTGTTTATTGCTGCGCATACGATTGGTATAGAAACACCAATGACACTTGATAAACATGAACAGCACCTTTACATTCAAAGTGATTTGATTCTACCTATTTCTGTTGGTGAGAAAAAAGAATACATTTTACGTGATTTCATTCATGATAAAGACGCTTCATATGGAATAGTCGAGAAGATGTTTGAATCTATTTTCTATCATCCCGTCGTCAAACAAACTATACTCTCTATTGCTATCAAAATTACCAATGGTTTACAAGAGTGCATCCATGTGAAAGATACTAAATCCCTCGTAACTTTAGTGTTTCGGAAAACAAAGTGAAGTCATTGTGATATGTTTATTGAAATAAAAATATGTATATGAAAAAGTCTTTTCACAGATATAGGGGGAATGGGCTGACTGCAGGCATATATTCACAAGGAAGAAACGATCTAATGCGATACATAAAACAGCAATGTTTATCTACAGAAATCAACATGAAAATACTAAGTTAAGGATGATTATGCTAAGACGTCTCCTGAATGTGGTAGTGTGAGTTTAATTCTTTTGGGTGGTGGTATGTTTGTGTCAGGATGTCCATGTGGAAGAGATATGTTATGTTCTAACCAGCACCTCTTATCCTCCCATGCTGAAAGCGCCCGTTTCCTAAAAGTATGAGTTTTGATCTCATGCGACTTAGATTTTAAGATTGTCATATTGACAAACGTTATATTTTTATTTCTATAGGCTTTCCTGAAATTTTTGTGTTTCATGTTAGAGACCAATGATCTTGATATGCCTTTAGCACGCTTAATACTATCGTCGCTATCCCTTAAATTCATACTGTACATTTTTGGTCGGAGGAGAATCATTTCATCTATTTCCTTCCCTGCTGTCTCATCCTTAAAGCAGCCAAGTTTTGCCTTATTGTTGATGGAGTAGAGTGGGTGATCAGTAGGATAATTTGATGTATCAAAATATCTTTCTAAATATCTTCCTACTTCATAGAAATTTAAATCTTTTTGAGTGGTAATACCTAAGAAGAAACTATCTGTATCACCACCTAACAAACGAACCTCTTTTACGAGAGGACATGGTTTTAGTATTTTATAAAAGAGTTGGTACATTTCAAGCTTAGAGTAATCTAGTACAGCTTGGCCAATATAGATGGGCTTGCACAACTCAACTTCAGATTTTATCATTTTAACACCTACAAGGTCCTCATCGATAATGTCTCTATCGATGAATAGAGGTGATGAGACCAATTTCTTAAATTTTGTAACATCATTTACTAGTTTATAGTTTACACGTTTTCTAACATCCTCCATCGTCTTACCAAATAGACTATTATTCGTATACTTAAATAATAATTTTTTTCAAAATTATTTTGGGCTAGTGCACGTTTCTGGCTGTTGCTATCAATATATGGTTTGAGGAAGGCTTTCTGTCTAAATTTAATAATGCGGTGAACTCTTTTTAAAATCATACCCATTTCTAAATAAAATTTTAATATGCTAAAGTGGACTAGATAGTTTTCCTTATCATACTGGGTGAGTAAAAGTTTGCGGCAAGGCTTATAGTCGGGTTGACCGCATGATTCTAAATCTTTATGAAATTGTTTCATAAAGTCGGAAAACATATCTTTGGTCACTTCACCTGATTCGGGTGTGAGTGGAAAATCTACGGTTTTATGTTTAATATTATTTGGATAGATTAGATCTATCTCAAAATAATATCCCCAATCACCTTCATCTGGAATTGCTAGTATGTTAGAAGGGTTGGAGAGATGCTGAATTTCACTATCATCTAACCAGCTAAACTCAGAGTGAGGGAGTGGTTTGGATAGTGAACTACCATATAAATTATTTTGGTCATCATACTTAAGATGAGTCTGATCATCGCCTACTAATTTTGATTTTAACCTATGTTTATTTACAAATGTGAGACCACCGCGAATTCCTCGCTCAAATAAATTATACATCTCTGGATCTTGTAAGAGATGAATGGTCTCACCAGTCATTTTAAAAGCAGACTTAAATGACATGGCTGGCAGACTGACAAAGTGGACGGGATCTAACTTATCTTCTTCTAATGCCACTCGTCGAAACTCCTGAAATACATCAGCCAGCAAAAATACATCTAACGTAAGATAGGCAATCATATATTTGCCAAATGTATGGCAGTCAAATTTTATCCATGCATCTTGTGCATCATCATAATCTTCGGTCTTACATTCTGCGCCGGTCAAATCATTTTTAAATTTATCTATGGGCGGAAGAGAAGTCTCGCCGAGTTTACTAATCGCATCAAAATATGCATATGGAAAGACTCCTTTCCGTGTGATGACTTCATCGGTTAGATTTGGATATTGTTTCTTAAGATTTTGTGTTAGTGGAAGAGACTTTAGATTTTGTACGAGAGAGGCCAGTGATGCAGTCATAAATTGGTAGGAATCTAAAAATTTTATATCAAAATAGACCGTCTTATTTTCTTTAGTTTTATCGACAGGCACTTTTGCTGTCATGGCCATAAACTTCTCTCTCGTTTGTGCTATTACATCAAGCTTCCACTGTTTCATTTGACCTAAACCTCCTTTTATTATCACATGGCTGTCGTAGCCCTTAAAATTATGGAAAATGATGGGTATTGTACGCCGTTTCATCCTAAGTGAAAAATTGCATTTTGAACATAGTGCGTTTCTAAATTTACCAGTGATGTGGTCATGGTCGCGCACTTTCTTAATCTTATCATCATCAAATGTTTTCCTACATTTGAGGCAAACGTTGCAACTATCAAATTTTGCTTGATCATCTGCTGTCATATGCAATGATCTGCAATAGAGTTCGCCATCATACTTTTGTTGAAATTTTACAGCCTGTTCGAGGAATTGTAGGAATTGGTAAATACAATCCTCACCTTGCCAGACGTGCATTTTATTTTTTCTATTTTGGAAATGGGCATGCCATACTTCATGGCAGGAAATGGCTGCTGCTCGATGGGTGTTATCATCGATATAGCATTCGATGTCAGCATAGATGACACGAAGACGACTTAGTTCATCGCCATTCTCGCTATATGAAAACTCCTTATCTTTGGGCATGCGCTCCATTTGTAGTTTACCTCGCTTACACCATTCATAATGAGTTTCAAATTTGCTTTTACTCCTAAAGTTCCGAATGCATCTGTCACAGTAATAAATCTCTGATGAGCTAGAATTTCTTAGGTGGTGGTATAAGCGAGAAATTTTGGGAATACCGCAGTAGTGCCATTCCTCACTATCATCCTGTCTTACTAATAAAAGGTTGACAACGTGGTCATAACAACTCGAACGCGAGTTGTAGCGGACACCCTTCAATCCCTTTTCCCAAACATGGAGAACTATTTTGATGTTGTTCAATTTTTCAAATTTTTCTATATCTTTAATTTTCATATCTTCACTATTGCAGTCATCAAACTTTAATTCATTCTCCCACTGTTGATACTTACTCTTACGGTATCGGCTATTCTGTACATCATTATAGTGGAGAATGGAGAGGACGGCATACTTAAAACATTGCGATTCGCAATCTACAGAAATGACTGCTGCTTTATTTCTTAAATTTTTCGGAAGTTTAAAGGAGCCTCGTCCAGACTAGTTCTCTAATAAAGTGATTTTAATCATGGCGGTCTCAATACCATCAAAAACGAGTCCACTATCACGCTCGTTAAATTTATCTATGTTTAATTTTAACCCTTGGATATGAAAATTTATCCAAGACTCGCAGTCTACAACTTCGGTTGCAGGAGAGGAGGGTATGTGAAACTCCAACCTCTCTACTATTTGACCAGTATGGTGGTCGATTTTTACATATTTTATTTTGAGATAGATGAGCGCCTTCATTCTAAAATTGACTAAATTGTTGAAGAGCGCACCAATCAAAGATGAATTTTGATGAAACCATTCTTCAAAGTCAGTAATGGTTTCTGAGGATTTCATCTGGTAGTTCCTCACTAAATTGTTTATCGACACTTCAGAGAGTCGGATAGAGGAGGTGCTGTTAGTATAACTATCGTCACTGTGTGTATGTCGAAGTCTATGTGAAGATAGTTCAAAATGTGACTCAAAAGACTGAATGCATAAATCGCAAGAAAAGGAGACATCGTTAACAGAATCATCCCCACCTTCGGAGATTGATGCCGACTTAGGTCTACAAACACCTCGCTTGATGTGTCGGACGAGATCACGCTTCCTCGTGAAGATGTGCCCACAGTCAGCACATTCCCGATCGTTGCATTCCCGCGACAATGTTGACATGAACTCGCTCGAGATGGGACTGGTATCACCTGAAAGAGAAATCATTCTTTCATCTCTGTTCAAGTCTCAGTGTATTGTTACAACCTACCTTGACTCAACAACTCTAAACTTTCCTCGAGAAAGGAGGGCGTTGGTGATGAAGTTAATGCCTGAAATTGAGGAAGATGCTATTAGCCACACGTTTGAGGGAGATGACTGATGAATTCCTTAACTTACCATTTCAACGAAATCAAGTTTAAGGTTGATACTTCAACAAGATAGAGACTTCACTCAAATTTGAAATTCACGAGAGAGCAGTTCACTTGTACGCCTCAAATATAGAATTCGCTAGAGAACACTTTACTTACACGTCTCAAAGACAGAGTGAAATGACACGGATGTCACTTTACATATATACTTTCATATTCATCATTCATTGGCTGTTGATTTTGATTGGTTGCTTGTTTATACTGAAGAATTAGGAAACATTTCAAAGTTATTATTCACAGTCAACATGACAAGCCCTCCAAAAACACCGAACACAAAATTCTCTTCTCCATGCTCATCACCAAGGGTGCTCGTTGCACCAAACGCTCCAACGAAGGGAAAGGTAGAGAAGGTGTACCGACTCGACAATATCAGAAAGTTGTCATTACCAGCGGACGACGAAGAGAGTGTATGTGAGAAGGAGTATCCCGACTTAACAGGCGTGAGGTGGAAGTATCTCCAGTACGATACTGACGATGTGATGGAGATCACCAGCACCAAATTCCTCCACCAATTATAGAAGTGGTACACCCCTAACTCCCAGCCACGAACCATGGCGGAGTGGGAGTATATCGACAAATTGAGGCTCGTAGTGGAAGAACGATTAAAGCAAGTGAACTGTTTTTGTGATCTATGTGAAGCCAGACTCTGGGAAGATATTGAAGATGAAGACCTTTTGAAATACATGCCATAATAAATTTTTATTTCGTATTATCTTTGCTTTCATACTGACTTACTTGAATGGGGCTTCAGTGGATGATTTAACCATGTATACTTTTTCATTTGGAAATAGTAGCACCCTTAGTTTAACTTGCAATTCTTATAACATTTCATAAGGATGATAATGGTAGCTGAAATAGTGTCAAATAAAATTAAGATAGCTTACACTTCTGATACAGGGATAGCAATCGACTGCGATCCATGTGTAAAGAGCTTGTTAGACTACGGAAGAGAGAAGTGTGCTATGTTGCGTGTGGCGCGTGAGTGTCCTCCCATTTCATTCCATTCATCAATTCGTCTCATTGATAGAGACAGGTAGAACTCATGGTTCTCATAACGTATGCAATGGATAGTTTATAAGGCAACCTTCGACAGATGGCTAAATGTCGCCCTGGCGCGAATGCATACTACGTTGAGACAGAGGCAATCACTTGCAAACATGACGCAGAGAGGTTAAACAAGATTGACCATTGCCGAATGTTCCTTGCGGTATACATAGCTACGGATTTCACCGCCGCCCTTTACAGGAACGCCCGTCGAAAGAAAGTATTACACCGAACTTCATTTGCAACGTTCAAGTTGACTGATAGCAGATTCACCTTAATGATAGTATTCGCCCAGGGCAAACCGCGTGGAGGTTCTATCATGTCTTGCCCCATGGTGGCCCTTAAGAGAGCCGATGGTTCGTTCTCGGGGTGTGTGATAGGGACTCAGGCTTTCTGTTTCGACTGCGGCTCCGGCAACGGGGCGGGTGGTCGCTTCTCTTGGATGTCTGTAAGGAAAGAAGTAGTGAGTTATCATCTTAAATTTTAATTTAGTCATTTTTACTTACAGATCTTCTCGGACGCTTCCTCATAAAGGAAATTCGAGATCGGATTACGATGATCGAAGGTGAAGTGTAGACACTCCACCCCTTTCTTCACCCGAGAGTAGCATTTCTCCCCTCTTCCACGCTCGTACAAGAGAGGAGTTTCTGCTACTCTCCCCTTTCTAATAGGGATGTGCAGACGGCTGGAACTCACCCTTCGATCGCGATCCACCAGCTGCGCCGAACGGTGCAGCTCGTGGTTCGTCTCGACAACCTTAGCCATCTGCACACGGAGTCTCTCCACTTCCTCCTTCAACCCTCGTATCTCCTTCTCCCTACTTTCCCTCTCTGCTAGCAAAGCCTCTTCTCTGGCTTTCCCCTCGAGAGTCTTGAGCCTCTCCTGCTCCAACTCACCATCCCGCTCGCTTAATCTCTCCTTCACCTTCATCTCTCCGGCTACGTTCTTTAGGTCCTCATACTTTGCCTTGTATGAGAAGGCCTCCTCCTTCAACTTCTCCACCTCTTTCTTTAGTTTATCCCGTTCGGCTATCCCCGGCGGACGCTTGACAAAATTCCGACATTGTGTTGCAATTCTTCTCGCAGTCACGGCTGTAGGGGTCTCGCGATCGAGGTCGACGTCCTCGATAGGTTTCGACTGTACCTCTCCCTCCTCCTCCTCCTCACTATCGCTGCTGGACAGCGAGCTCTCGCTACTAAGCGCGGATACAGCGGCAATCGCTTCAATGGCGGATTGTAGCTCAGTGGCCTCAGTGGTGAAGAGCGAACTCCGTTCTTGCTCGTTGGCGGATTGTAGCTCCAAAGAACGGAGCTCAGTGGCGAAGAGTGAACTCCGTTCTTCTTCGCCTACTTCTTCGCCTGTTTGACACTCGCTGTGTTGTGAGTGCCAATCCTCCAGCCGCTCACTTAAGCGACTGATTTTGTGGGCTCCGCAATAGTAGCGACCGACCCCTATCTGTTTCTTGCTAGTGCAGGCGTGCTTGTTGAAGGCGTCAGCTCGGAATACCTTCCGGCATTGACACAGTTTGAAACTGGTCTTGACATTATTGTATTTCGGCATTTCTGAAGCGAAAAACGGAAAACAATGATTTTTACACTTAGTGAGGAATGATAGATTTGAGTGTAGTGAGTGGCACTCGATCCCGTCAACAGCCCAAAGGCCTTGTACTGATCACTAGGGAAGTGAGAGATCTTCCCCGATACCCGCTATTTACAGCTTAAGACATCATTGTCACTGCCCCGAAGTGGTAACAGCAACGCCGAGTCAAAGGTAGTGAACAGTAGCTGGGATCTAACCCCTCAAAGCTGCCTTAGACTTAGTTAAATTTGAAATCTGATAGCAGATTTGAACTCAGCATACTTGAAAACCTTGAGGAAACATCCCAAGTTATTGCTTTGATCAGCTTGATAGCAAGCCGTAGAGAGCTTGATTCACCAGCGTTTTGCAATGGAGATGTTTAGAGGCCACCCATGACAAGATAGCTAAGACTCAACCGATTGGCGTTCAAAGTGCTACGTTGAGAACTGTGTCAAATGCCCGACATGAGACATGAGTTGTCCCAGCGGTTACGGTCTAAACTATGACACACTCCCTTGCCACACTTATCACTACGGCATCGTCCGCCGTCCCGAAGGAACACCCTGTCAGTGGAATATTACAGCAAAACTCGCCGTGTCTTGCTCGCTTTCAGTGAAAAGCCGCTTATACCATAATAAGACTGGCTCAGACATCATTAAAAATGCTTTCATTGACTTCAGCAGGGTCGAAAACCCCAGAAAACCTCCAAAACTAGCGAATTTAAAATTTTCAACTTTTTAGCACTACTTATGAAATTTTATAAGTAGTCTATCACTTAGGGCAGGTCAATAGCGACCGAACCTTTTTTGAATCAAGTCAAACGGACTTGTAGAAGCAAAGTTACAAGCCTTTAAAGTTTTGGAGTCTTTTATGGCCTGGAGACGAAGGCCATCTCCTGGCTAACCTCTAAGTCTGACGGCTTAGCTGATATCAGCAATGAAATTTTCTAAGTCGGTTTCTTACAGAAACCCGGAATTAGGAATGTCCGAAGCTATCATCGGAGCTCAGAGAGACGACTTACCGTTGGCAATCTCTCGTCTTAATGACAAGTCTCTGTCGGTTCCCAGCTTATATAGTGTGTGGCGATCAGCTGATGACGTAATACCCATCATCCAAACACTAAAAACCCGTCTATCTCCGGTTCTAGTACTCCGATTGAGCTGAAAATACACCATTTCCATGTAGAATTTGACGCTGAATCCGAATCTGGCCTCCGTTTTCCCATCCGATGCTTCGTTTTGGCTCTACAGCCCACAGCCATCGCAAAAATTCTAACTCCGTCGTTTTTTCGAAAAATGTTGAAAATTTTTCTCTCCGATTGACTTGAAACTCACCATGTTGATAGAGAATTTGATGCTGATTCCAAATCTGAAATCCGTTTTCCCATCCGATGCTTCGTTTTGAAGCTCCAGCCCAAAACGTCCAAAATTCTAACTCTGTCGTTTTTCGACAATCTCCCAAAATCGTAAATGGTGTCTCACATCTAAACGAAGACAGATATGAACAAGCCGATTCTTTCAGTGAATTTGTCTCACTCTTAGCTTTCAAACGAGCTATTGCACGACAAAATCTGTCCACTAGAAGCAAAGTTGGAAGGTCGGTGCCGAGGGGGGGGACGTCAGCGAAACTTTTTCTCTCCGATTGACTTCAAATTCACCATACCGATGCAGAATTTCACGCTGAATCCGAATCTGGCGTCCGTTTTCCCATCCGATGCTTCGTTTTGGCGCTACAGCCCAAAATGACCAAAATTCTAACTCTGTCGTTTTTTCGAAAATCATCACACACTATAGCCTCAAGTCAAAACCTGGCGGTCGCCCAAGTCCACCACGACACTCTGTCGTTCCAGAGGGGGGGACGTCAGCGAACCTTTCGGACTCACTTGGCCGGCACACCACGACACTCTGTCGTTCCAGAGGGGGGGGAGTCAGACTCGAAGCACCACGGCGGCCGACCACGACACTCTGTCGTTCCAGAGGGGGGGAGCGCGCGTGTCGAGTGTTCGCCGTTTTCTTACTACTAGTGGTCATCGGCCAAAATCTATTTACTCTCTAATTCCTGCATGAGATTCAAATTACAAAACTTAAAACCGGAAGTAGGCTATAGAACGTATACAATCCTAAATTGATAAATACTGCGGTAAAGAAGATCAGTAGATGTCTTAATACTTAATAAACAAGGCAATATAAAGTACGACCATTTGAATAAGGAAAGTGAGATGAGAATTACTCAAGAAGTCTCGGTCTCACTGAGCTACTCTGCCCATTCAGTGAAGGCGCTTTGAGCCTTACTTGCAGCAGGAGATCATAGTTGCTTTAGCATCGCTTTATTAAATTGCGACAGATTGATGTTATTATCCCTATGATGCTATTGTCGATGCTTCCCAATAGATGACGATGACTTTGTGCTGCTCAACCCCTTCGAATAAGTGTCTCGATGTGTAGCCTATATAACAATTTGCATCGCACAAATCACATTGAAATTCATAAACTGCATCGTAACTGTTTATCAGAAGAGGTTTCGGAACAAGGTTAGCTATGAGGGATTCTACTTGAGTGCTTTTGAACGGTGGAAGAAAATTAGTTCCAACTTCTGCATTTAACAGCTTGATGTTGTCTCTTGCAAATTTTGATGATGTCTCATCTTTGTATGACAAAAGCTGCTTATCTTCTTTCTCCTTTCCTTACTCTCTTTTCTTGAGTTCTCTTCCATCAGAAATTGTTGTAATGTATTGTTCAAGAGTTGTAGAAGACGCTGCAATTTCATAAGAATTGTTCTTAGTCTTTCAACTTCGACTTGAAAATCTGAGCATGTTTATGCACGTTCAAAAGCACGATGCTTTCAGCAGTTATCTTTTATTGACTTGGCAGACATGACTATGGTAGCGTAGCAGCGATCCACTGCTACGTTGATGAGAATTTCATTTAAACCACAACTGAATCTCAAAAAGGAACAACTCATTGATCTATTACAACTAGCAACAAAAGAAAACCTTTTCTACAAGGATGATGGATTGTATGAACAGATCGATGGCTTGGGTATGGGAAACCCTCTCGGTCCAATATTTGCAAGCATATTCTTATCTGAATTGAATAGAAATCTGCAACAAAAGCTGCTTAAGTCAAGTGGAATCCCTCATAACTTACCTTTTCTGCTCCGATGTTTCATATGATAACCGGTTTATGAATCCAATTTCAGGTTTATGCAGTTTATGAATTTCAATGTGATTTGTGCGATGCAAATTGTTATATAGGCTAACCATCGAGACATATATTCGAAAGGGTTGAGCAGCACAGAAAGCCATCCTCATCTACTGGGAAGCATCGACAACAGCATAATTGGGATAATAACATCAATCTGTCACAATTTAATATCCTAAAGCGATGTTGTAGCAGCTGTGAACTCTTGTTACAAGTAACTCAACACAGCAACTCAGTGAGACCGAGACTTCTTGAGTAACTCTCATCTCATTTTCCTTAGTCGAATGGTCGTACTTTATATTTGTCTTGTTTATTGAGTCTTAAGACATCTACTGATTTTCATTACCAAAATATTTGTTCATTTAGAATTGTGTGCTCTCTTATAACCTGCTGTTGTTTTTAAGTTTTTTGTAGTTTGAATCTGATGCAGGAATTAAAGAGTAAACAGATTTTTGACGTTGGCCACTTCAGATGGTCGAAATATTAAGCTTGTCTTTTTATTTCTATCAAAAATTATAACAAGAATGAATATATTCTGTCAAGATAGACCCATGCAGATACTAAAGTAGATGATCAGCAAACTTGAAAATCTGATAACAAGAGTAGGCCTACATTCAACATTTACCATGGGAGTGATAGGAGAAAATCGGCTTTCGTCGCTTGATGAACAAATCCTCGAGGATCGACATAAGGCTTTGCGATCGTGCACGTGACAAAATGACAAACCTGAAGATAATAATGAAAAAATGATCTATTTAGTCACTTTAAGCCTAGGAACAATCAACCAAATGAAGTGTCATAGACATTAAAGCCTCCCAGCTAGACCACGTGTTACCCAATGTGGTGCATGTTCTTCTATTTGCGTCGCCAAATGCCTGAGAGCTCTAGGTACCTATCTCAATATTCTTTGTCACGTGCACGATCGAAAAGCCTTTTGTCCATTGCATAGAGTAGGTATATTAGGTAGAGTGGCAACTCCGCATTTATTAAATTCCCAATGTGTATACACGTTCAATTTTATCAAACGAACTCAAGGGGATACAGTTGGTAATGGTTACCAAGTGTGAGATATGCAAATTTTTGCAGTTTTGCAGAAATTGCAACGGAACTGAGTGATCATGATTGTGATACAGAAGGAATGATGGTATTTCACAGATTTTTATGACAGCTTTGGAGATCTAATGTTTGCTAAATTATCAATTCGATGCAGAGGCGTCGCGTACTCCCTGACCATAAGCCTTCACTCGGCATTGGAATACTATTTCTATACCAGACATTTTTTTATGTTGCAACATACTAATTTTCATATAAGCTGAATTTTTAATAACATTTTCCCGAACATTATTTTAGGTCAAGTGAATGTGCACATGAGAAGTGATTGCTCATGTGAATGGCGGTGATGTGAAGTTGGCACCGCCATCTTGAACTTTCCATTGAGCTTTCGGGTTGGTTTTCCACCGGATCTGGTGGGATTTTCGTGAAATAAATGAGTGGCACATGCTGGCACACTCCATCTAGATCGATTCTGACCGTTGATTTGACTGGCACATGCATTTTTTAAGATGGTGGTGGTAACTTCGCATCACCGCCAGCGCATTGAGATTTTGGGGGCTCATTTCTCCGCAAGTACGGCGTCTTCAGGAGAAGAAACTTGCTGGCACAATGATTTTGATGGTCATCTCTCAGATGTACTTGTCTCGCGTGTTTTATTTGCGTATTTTAAAAAAAGACTTCAGTGGCGGTGCTAACTTCACATCACCGCCATTTTGTGGTTTCGGGGACTAATTTCTCAGCAAGTAGGCTACGGTGATTTAGGTGCTGAAACCTGCTGGCACAATGTTTTCATAGTCTTCTTTCTGTTGTGCCTGTTTCGTATGTTTTGATTGTGTATTTTGGAAAAAAAATTTAGTGGCGGTAGGGATGTGAAAGGTAATTATTACCGGTAAAATTACCGGTAATTTTTCACTTTTGACCATAAATTACCGGTGATTTTTGATTTCAAAACTGATTTATTTGCTCTATTTTGATCATGAAGTGTGTTGTAGACATGGCATACTTACTATAACAGTAGTGACATCAGAAAAGCTATATAATTCAAGCATAGCGTTCATAATTTATTTATTTATTGCATGACGTCATCATCCATATCGTCTTCTAATCAAATCAATTAAACTTGCATGGCAACTCTACATGAAATTAGTACAAACAGTTTCTAGATAATTTGTACTCAGTTTGATGTAGCTTTATCAATTCCAGACCGCAGATTTGTGAAAACATTTCTATCATCAGGGCTTTTTCAAAATCTCCTGATGACCGAAGTGTTGAGGTTCTGAAATATATCAAGTAAAAGGAGAAAATAGTGATAAATTAATCCCATCGTTTAACTTGATTTTACTATCCATTTAGTATTCTGATTTGCAGTACGTCAATTTTTGACGTGCCGTACCTCCTAGTTGAATATGAAAGGGATTCTTGTTACTTATCATTGTAGGCATACGTCGTCGCGTCCAGTGCATTTTATACTGATTAATTTGTATCAATCTCTATTTTGATAGAATAATTGGTTTTTATAGAAAATCTATTTTGTTTATAAAGAAATGTTCTTGTGTTTTAAACCAATTCTTTCATTTCCAATACCGATACCGTACTCATCACACATCCATATCTTCATTGTAATAATTTCATGTCATCAGTTTTGGTAATGATTAATCCAAGTGCGACGGCATGACATATCTTTTTTCAATAAGCAAAGTTAAACGATTTGAGATTTCTGTATTTGGCTTTCATCAGCTTGATTCAATGAATAGGAGTGGTATACGGACTGTTGCTAAGCCTAGCGGCAATCTGAAGTGTGATATCTATGCCCATTGTTGTTGACCAATGAGGTCTCAGGGGCGGATCCAGAATTTTCGAAAGGGAGGGGTCCAAACATCGGGGGGGGGCGCACACATATATCCATAGAGGCGCATCGGCCAGTACCGCAAGGCAAGACTTTGCTATAATGAACACATCACTTAAACAAGGTGACAGATTTAAAAAGGTTTGTGGTAAATCACTTTTGCAGGGCCAAACTTAAAACAAATATCGCTTAAAATTAATGGCAATTTCGTGTGTAATTGAAGTAAAGGGGAGTTGCCGTGTGTATTGATAGTTTCATTCGTGTGACCGTGTGCAGCAGGGCCAAACCGTGTGACACACGAGTAAACTGTGTGAGTTGGCAACCCTGCGAAACAGTAAATAGGGCGCCCTAGAGAGGGTAGATGAAACAGTAGCTGGAGCGCCCTAGAGAGGGTGGATTAAACAGTAACTGGGGCGCTAGAAACGCCAGAATGTCCAAGTGGGGAATTTCAAGGCACTTATAATCTTTCTTAGCCACAAACACATAATATAAAAAAACAAGGCGCCTATCCTATGAAAAGGGCGCCAGTACATACCAAACGGGGGGGTCCGGACCCCCAGGACCCCCCTCTGGATCCGCTACTGGGTCTAACAACAATAGGCTATTGTGACTTCATTGACAAACTGCAGTTTATGCAACGAGATTGCATGAACAGTGATCGTTCATGAAACACTCATATTTAAAAGCGTGTTCGTCTCTGAACAATACACATTATCTCTGGAACTTGTGAATGTTTTGGTATCAGAATACTACAATTTGGCGACCACGCCAGGACAGAATTGTGTTCAACGCCACCGTTTGCTGCCGAATTCTGTCGTTAGTGCTGCTGCATCGTAATCAATCCGGGTTTACGGTAAGCCTTTTGTACTCTCTGTAAGGAACCATGTCTAGTTTACGCCCGCCTTCGGTCTTAGATTTCAATGACATAGATATCAATTATCTAAATAACTGGTTTGAAGCCTTTGAGGACTATTACTCCTTGATTACCGAGAAACCCAGCGATGAACTACAGCGAAAGACATTTTTGACAGTAGCTGGCTTATCAACCAGAGCGTTAGTCAGCGGGTTCGAGCCTTTACCGAAAACATACGCCGATGTGAAAGCTATGATACTCAATCATGTTCAGCCTATTAAATCAATTTGTATAGAGAGGCATCGTTTCTTGACATGTAAACAACTCCCTCATGAGTCCATTAATGACTATATCGCTCGCCTCAAAACTTTGTCTTCAACGTGCTCGTTTGATGATACCTCTATTGACTCTGTTACTAATCAGCTTATACGCGACCAATTCATCGCCGGCGTAAAGAATAAGAAAATAACTGAGAATTTGTTACAACAGGGAGATATCAAATTGCAAGATACCGTTAAGAGAGCTAACGCTGTTGAGCAAACCGAGAAATCCACGAATTTTTAAATGAAAACCAATCTGCCAAATTAGTGGTTTAATCGCGACGTATCGCAGACCTGCTGCTTCCTCAGGCGAGTTAAGTAAAATGTGACCCTGACACGCAGTACATCATGACATCGATATCTGAAGAACATGATCATATACTGACTTGACATTGACATACCGACTTTCCTATTACAGAATAATTCATTCCATTATGAAGGAAAATTTTTCAGGCAAAAACGAAGATTAGCTATGGGATCGAAGATATCTCACACTGTCGCTATTCTCGCTATGGACAATTGTGAACGCTCTTCGTTATTTTTGCGAACTCTAAACAATCCGTTGATCGTCCTTCGATATGTAGATGACTGTTTCTTGTTAGTTGACCATGGAATTGATCTGCAAAGTCTCAATGTGAATATAAACAATACTCATCATAGTACAAAATTCAAGGTGGAAACGGTTGGTAGTGACGAATTTCTGCCAGTATTGGACACTGCAATCAAATCGATGAAATGGAAATCGTACATCACAAATTTCATTGTAAAGATGCTAATCGTGGGTTATTTATTAATGCTACTTCGGCTTTGCCAAATAATGTGAAAAATAATGCTGCAATCGAAGAGTTTCGACGCGTGAACCGTTTGTGCTCTAATGAGAACGACAGAGCTTTGGCAACCACAAACTTGTGTTTGAAGCTTTCAAGAAACAGTTACTCTTCTAATGTCATTAATCGCTATGGATCAAGGGCCAAAAGGACTAATCAAAGACAAGCTCAATATTCAACTAGCTCTTGTATTTTCAAAGTCCCATTCATAAGTGATAAATTTAATTACAGACTTCAGCGTGTTGTGAAATCTTCCGGACTCAATATCCGCATTGTGAACAAACGTGCTAACAATCTTACGTCCCAACTTAGTAAGGTGAAGCGTTGTAAGTCATGTTCGAAGCGTTCTTGTGCTCTAAATGATCCCCCTATCTGTAACGCTAAGAACGTTGTTTATAAAGGCATATGCACTGTTTGTAAAGCTTTCTATATTGGTAGCACTAGCCGCTTGTTCCACGACCGTGTCGCAGAGCATTTTCAGGCCAGTAGGGCAACGAGCATTTTCAAACATGCGAGTACACATAGCGAGTCCCCAAAAAATATTTCTACTTTTTCAGTAGTTAGCAGACACAACAGTGACAACAGCTATGACAATAAAAAATTTAAATCCCTCTTTGAATAATCGGGAAGAGTTTATTGACTACAGTATGTTCTTGATATAGCTTGCATGCCCTTTAATTTCCCTTTTGCACCTCCAAACTTGTATTTTTGACTTTTATTTCTTTACACGTGATCTTTCAGCTATCGAATGTCTTGCACTACTACTGTTCCAGATGACGGACATTTCACTCTGCGACTTGAAAGTTGGTGCTACAGTTATGATCATGTTCTTCAGATATCGATGTCATGATGTACTGCGTGTCAGGGTCACATTTTACTTAACTCGCCTGAGGAAGCAGCAGGTCTGCGATACGTCGCGATTAAACCACTAATTTGGCAGATTAGTTTTCATTTAAAAATTCGTGGATAACGTATGCGTCTGCCTCAACACGCCGTATCCGCTATTTCAAGCCGAGAAAAATCTATTATCTCTGTCCGAGTCTAACACTATTGTTTACAGCATAAAAGATGTTGCTAACACTGTACCTAAGCAAATGCAACAGTTAAGACTGCGCAAAATCTGTGATTTCTGTAAGAAAACCGGTCACAACGTTGACAACTGTTTTAAAAGAGCAACCTGCTCCAAATGTGGCTGTGTTGGTCACATTTCAAAATATTGTAAATCACAGAATTCTGCAAGAGTCTTGACTGTTCTTGAAAGTAGTCCCAACGTATTGACTGTTATTGAAAATCAAGATTTACGTTATGTCAGTGTCACTATTTTAGGCCAGGAGCTTGACCTACTCATTGACACGGGAGCAACCATTTCCATTTTAAACGCGAAACTTGCCGACAAGTTTGGTTGGCTTTGTTTGGTTGATAATACTTCAAGAACGGTAACTGTAGCTGACGGGAGGGCCATAGAATTGAGGCAGTCGCTAGAGACGGCTATTACTGTGAACAATAAAACATTGAATGTGCCCTTTTATTTAGCAAATATTTCTATTGACGGACTGCTTGGGATTGATGTACTTACCAGATTACCATTCTCAATGACTCTTTGTCGTAAGGAAATATTTTCCGTATTGCAAACCCCAGAGGGTTTGATATCGAAGTTCAATATTTTTGATAGGGACCTGAAGGACAGCGTTTTATCAGGTGTAGAGATTCATGAGGTCATACCCACCCCTAATGAAAAACCTATTCGTTCCGCTATAAGGCGCTATTCCAAGTCCGATAACTCATTTATTAAGGATAAAATCAAAGAGCTTTACGATTCCGGAGTTATTGAAGTTTCACATAGTCCTTGGAGATCTTGTCCCGTAGTAGTCGATAAATCCGATGGAGGCAAAAGATTTACTATCAATTACAAACCTGTTAACGCGCAAACGACTTTCGATGCGTTTCCCGTGCCAAGCATTGAAGACTTATTAGCTAGACTTTCCGATGCAAAATTTTTCAGTAAAATAGATTTTACACAATTTTATCATCAGATACCTCTCGTAAAGTCTGATCGTCCTAAAACAGCGTTTTTTGCTGACGGCCAATTATGGCAATATACAAGGCTACCTTTTGGATTAAAAAACGCAGTCGCTGCTTGTTCCCGAGTTATGCATACCATATTTAAAGATGTACCCAACTGTTTGGTATATCTTGATGATCTATTAATCTACGGGACATCAAAAGACATACATGATCGTACTCTTAATCAGGTTCTAGCCTTGGTTCAAGATAAGGGATTAAGTCTCAATCGCGGAAAATGCTCTTTTGGATTAGACAAAATCGATTTTCTTGGGGTATCCATCGAAAATGGAACCATGAAATCAAGTCAGGATCGTCTGACATCGCTGATCGAATTTCCTTTACCAGGAGATTTTAAATCCCTAGAGAGGTTCCTAGGTCTCGTGACATATTTCTCCAAGTATGTACAGCGTTTTACCGACACTGTCAAACCATTACTAGACATGAAAAACGTACTGCAGAATGATAGAAAGCATAATCCGATCATTGATTACGGGCCAGAGAATGCTTGTCTGCATTCCGTGTCGTTAAAACAGATATAGCTGATTCTATACTTGTAATTCCAGACCCAAATGACGAACTGATTCTCCGTACAGATGCTTCAAACACTAGTATCGCAGCAGTCCTACAAACGTCTACAGGTCAACCTTTTTCTTTTTTATCCCGAATATTGACTCCAGCTGAGCATAATTGTGATATAGTGGAGAGGGAGGCCTTAGCTGTCTACTGGGGAAAAACCCGATCTCGTATGTTTTTGCTAAACCGAAAATTTAGAGTAATTTAGGACCACAAACCACTTCAGTTCCTCTTTAATGCAGAAAAGGTTGGTTTTAAAATACTCCGCTGGCGTCTGGCGCTTCAGGAGTATAATTTCGATGTAACATTTTGCCCAGGCACAGAAAACATAGTTGCTGATTGCTTTTCTCGTTTGTTCATGATGAACTATGCTAGTAGTAAGTAAAACTCCACTTCTGGATAGCGCAAGATGGCCGCCATCGAAAAGTCGCTGACGTCCCCCCTCCTGTCCGTCGAGTCGGGCGTGGTGTGGCGTCGTGTTGCTTCGAGTCTGACGTCCCCCCCCTCTGGCCGGCCGTCGTAGCGCGCGGTGATGTGCTATCCAGGTTGGCGTGGTGTGCCGGCCAGGTTGGGAGGGTGGACTGTCGTAGCTCACCTGAAAAAATCCTAAGTGTCAGAGTGGCTTTGTATGGACAAAATTTTGAAAATTTTCCAAAGTGTGGCATTTCGACCTGGGACCTTCACCAAAACATTTTTCATCAAATTTCACTGACCCCCCCCCCCCGACAGCAATCTTCTAACTTTGGTTCTAGTGGACGGATTTTGTCTTACAGCTACTCGTTTGAAAGAGGAGAAAAAACTGCTCGACGCCATTTTTGCCGCGAGTCAATCGGACCAGCCGTTCAAAAGTTAGAGCTGTTACAAGATTTTAGGTCGGAGCTCACCTGAAAAATCCTAAGTGTCAGAGTGACTTTGTATGGACAAAATTTTGAAAATTTTCCAAAGTGTGGCATTTCGACCTAGGACCGTCACCAAAACATTTTTCATCAAATTTCTCTGAACGAGGGGGGAGGGGGGGTCAGTGAAATTTGATGAAAAATGTTTTGGTAAAGGTCCCAGGTCGAAATTCGGAAGTTTTAAATTTTTCAAAATTTTCACCACACTGGAGCTCTCACACTTAGGAATTTTTTCACTTGTGGCATGTTACATGGACATGTGCTGACGGACCGACTTCCCGTAGTCATATGAGAATGGTTCAGGTGTCATATGATAGAAAATAATGAGACGAATCGTTTGCAACAAACTGCATGTCGCTACGATGAATACTTTCGGAGATAGAGCCATTTTAAGTTTTCTTCCGAGCATATATAAACCCCCGACAACGTAAGTCTGATCACTTCATCGAAAGACGAGGTAAGCGACGGTCGTCGCTCTGAGCTCCCGATATCGGGTGTTTCAAAGGACTCTATCTTTTGAAGTAGGCAAGCTATCTTCTTACTTCAAAGTTTGTATGATAGAGTTTGATAGTGTCTTTACTATTAATAAAATTTTTTAAAAGTAGTATGAGTAGTAAAATGCGGAATTTTTTAAAAATTCTTAATTTTCAGTTTTTTCAAAGTTTTAACATGTAGACTAAGGTTTTCAAGTATGCTGAGTTCAAATCTGCTATCAGATTTCAAATTTAACTATGTCTAAGGCAGCTTTGAGGGGTTAGATCCCAGCTACTGATCACTACCTTTGACTCGGCGTTGCTGTTACCACTTCGGGGCAGTGACAATGATGTCTTCAGCTGTAAAGAGCGGGTATCGGGGAAGATCTCTCACTTCCCTAGTGATCAGTACAAGGCCTTCGGGCTGTCGACGGGATCGAGTGCCACTCACTATACTCAAATCTATCATTCCTCACTAAGTGTAATGCTTTAGGAATATGACTGTACTACATGATTCCAAACTTATACAAATTTCATTATCTTACAGTTAACAAGAAATCTCAGGCATGGCTAACGATAAGAACCGCAAATTTCATATTAAAATGTGTACCTGTGGGCGAATCAGTCGCAGTGCGGACGCTAAGGCGCATGTCAAGAAGGCGGGCACCGACCACATGATTATCCTGAATAGGGTTGCCTGTGTGAAGTGTAGAGTGTTGAAGGGTGATGAGGATGAGGCGCGTTTTTACAGAGTGCATGCTGACTGTAGTGGAGGTTTGGTGAATGACTTGCGATTCACGCAGTTGATTGTGGAAGAGAGGGAGCGAATGTTGGCGATAGAGCGAGAGGGTAAGGTTGAGAATGTTGTTGAGAATGATGAGTTGGCGAGAGCAGTTGCGTCGTTGGAGGCTGACATTGGGCGAAAGAGAGTGCTTGTGAGTGATGATGAGGATGATGTGGATTTAGATGGGGAGCGTGTGAGGAAGCGTGTGAGGAAGTTGAGCTCTTCGTCGTCGGAGGTGTCAAACATTGTCATCGCCGACCCCCCGCAGAGCTCATCTTCCCCAAAAGTGAAGAGTGGTGGGATACGTAAGCAGTCGGCGAGGTGGTTGAAAGATGAAGAGAAGAGGCATGTATCGCAGCAGATGGCGCATGATTTGTTGGTGAATAAGTATGAGAGTTTGAAGAAGGTGAAGGATGAAATCGTGAAGGAGTTGGATGAGTTGAAAAAGAAGGAACTGAAGTCGAAGGAGGTAGCGGATGAGAATATTCGAATGAGGCGTAGTGTGACTGATTTGAAGAATAAGACGCGAGAGTTGGAAGAGAAGAATGATGACTGTGAGAAGAGGGCGAGTGCTGCGGAGAAAAGAATGAGAGATGCAGAAGCGAAGTTTGAGGAGATGATGAAGGAGATGAGTGTGTTGAGAGCGAGGAATGTTGAGTTGGAGAGGACTCTGGCTCGGCGGGGTGATGAGAGGCAGGCGTATGAGAAGTTGGAGCGCATGAGGGATGAGTCGAATCGTGTGAATGAGGATAGGATGTTTGAGTTTCACATCCCTATTCGGGATAATCATTTGGACGGTGAAGTACTCGTCAACCGAAGTCTGGACGAGTCTATAATTTGTTATAGGCCATCCAACGAAAAAATGCCAACATGCCAGCCTGAGAATGCGCGGTCATCTGCACAAATTCTCTATCAGAAAGCGCGCGAGACCGCCAAAGGATGGCAAACTTGGTAAGTGAAAAGTAAATAAGATAGTATATCTTATTCTAATACATATCATTTTCATTGCAGATCTTTGCCCGCCTTCACCACCCCATCACGACACTCCCGAGAACGAACCATCGACTCTCTTAAGGGCCACCTAGGGGCAAGACATGATAGAACCTCCACGCGGTTTGCCCTGGGCAGTCTTCGGACTGGCGAATACTATCATTAAGTTGAATCTGCTATCAGTCAACTTGAACGTTGCGTCGCGTTAGAGGGTATATAAACCACTGCCTCTCATTTCATTTCATTTCAATCATGCAGACGCCGAACAGTCAAGTCAGCTCTCCTCGCGGACCGCAGTTAAGGCCGCGAAATTTATTTGAGGAGTTTGTCAGGCTAGAGGAGCAAGACAGAGTTTACAATAATCTTGCTCGGATTGGCAATCCGATGACAGCAACTTTTGTCAATCCAACGGAATGGCGCTACATTCCACTTTTTAGCCACGTGCCAATTAGCGTGGAAGTCGACACTGCTACCAAAGAGAGAGTCAAAGACTCTCTCAGCAGAATTGGCAGGGTGTAAGATGACGTTACTCCCGAGAACGAACCATCGGCTCTCTTAAGGGCCACCATGGGGCAAGACATGATAGAACCTCCACGCGGTTTGCCCTGGGCAGTCTTCGGACTGGCGAATACTATCATTAAGTTGAATCTGCTATCAGTAAACTTGAACGTTATGCAGTCGATTGCTATCCCTGAAGCATTCTGATTCGCTGTTGAGCAATTCATTGTTGAAAACCCTATATAAGCCAGAAGATTGTAGCGCTTCTCATTCAATTTCAAGTCACGATGGAAGCAACATCTACTAGCACCATTCCCGTCTTCATCGATGAAGACAACGCCATTCCCGAGTTCATCATCCTCGACGAGTGGGATGAAGAGGATGATAAGAAGGGGAAGATCAAGGAGATCGTTTGGACGGATGGGGTGTGGACTCCGAATACCACTCGCATCCGAAAGGTGCCAGATGCACCAGCATGACCTAGGCGGTATAGGGTCTATGACAACCTAACCGTCATACCCATTGACTATTCCAGCCAATAGTCAACTTAATTAACACCCCGAGAACGAACCATCGGCTCTCTTAAGGGCCACCATGGGGCAAGACATGATAGAACCTCCACGCGGTTTGCCCTGGGCGAATACTATCATTAAGTTGAATCTGCTATCAGTCAACTTGAACGTTGCAAATGAAGTTCGGTGTAATACTTCCTTTCGACGGGCGTTCCTGTAAAGGGCGGCGGTGAAACCCGTAGCTATGTATACCGCAAGGAACATTCGGCAATGGTCAATCTTGTTTAACCTCTCTGCGTCATGTTTGCAAGTGATTGCCTCTGTCTCAACGTAGTATGCATTTGCGTCAGGGCGACATTTAGCCAACTGTCGAAGGTTGCCTAAAACTTTCCATTGCATACGTTATGAGAACCATGAGTTCTACCTGTCTCTATCAATGAGACGAATTGATGAATGGAATGAAATGGGAGGACACTCATGCGCCACACGCAACATAGCACACTTCTCTCTTCCGTAGTCTAACAAGCTCTTTACACATGGATCGCAGTCGATTGCTATCCCTGTATCAGAAGTGTAAGCTATCTTAATTTTATTTGACACTATTTCAACTATCATCATCGCCCACATGAAATGTTTTAAGATTTACAAGTTAGACTAAGCGTGCTACTATTTCCAAATGAAAAAGTATACATGGTTAAATCATCCACTTAAGCCCATCCGTAGTCTAACAAGCTCTTTACACATGGATCGCAGTCGATTGCTATCCCTGTATCAGAAGTGTAAGCTATCTTAATTTTATTTGACACTATTTCAACTATCATCATCGCCCATATGAAATGTTTTAAGATTTACAAGTTAGACTGAGCGTGCTACTATTTCCAAATGAAAAAGTATACATGGTTAAATCATCCACTTAAGCCCATCCGTAGTCTAACAAGCTCTTTACACATGGATCGCAGTCGATTGCTATCCCTGTATCAGAAGTGTAAGCTATCTTAATTTTATTTGACACTATTTCAACTATCATCATCGCCCATATGAAATGTTTTAAGATTTACAAGTTAGACTAAGCGTGCTACTATTTCCAAATGAAAAAGTATACATGGTTAAATCATCCACTTAAGCCCATCCGTAGTCTAACAAGCTCTTTACACATGGATCGCAGTCGATTGCTATCCCTATATCAGAAGTGTAAGCCATCTTAATTTTATTTGACACTATTTCAACTATCATCATCGCCCATATGAAATGTTATAAGATTTACAAGTTAGACTAAGCGTGCTACCATTTCCAAATGAAAAAGTATACATGGTTAAATCATCCACTGAAGCCCCGTTCAAGTAAGTCAGTATGAAAGCAAAGATAATACGAAATAAAAATTTATTATGGCATGTATTTCAAAAGGTCTTCATTGTCAATATCGTCCCAGAGTCTGGCTTCACATAGATCACAAAAACAGTTCACTTGCTTTAATCGTTCTTCCACTGCGAGCCTCACTTTGTCGATATACTCCCACTCCGCCATAGTTCGTGGCAGGGAGTTAGGGGTGTACCACTCCCATAATTGGTGGAGGAATTTGGTGCTGGTGATCTCCATCACATCGTCAGTATCGTACTGGAGATACTTCCACCTCACGCCTGTTAAGTCGGGATACTCCTTCTCACATACACTCTCTTCGTCGTCCGCTGGTAATGACAACTTTCTGATATTGTCCAGTCGGTACACCTTCTCTACCTTCCCCTTCGTTGGAACGTTTGGTGCAACGAGCGCCGTTGGTGTTGAGCATGGAGAAGAGAATTTTGTGTTTGGTGTTGTCGGAGGGCTTGTCATGTTGACTATGAATAATAACTTTGAAATGTTTTCTAATTCTTAAGTATCAACAAGCAACCAATCAGAATGAACAGCCAATGAATGATGAATACGAAAGTATATATGTAAAGTGACATCCGTGTCATTTCACTCTGTCTTTGTGACATATAAGTGAAGTGTTCTCTGGCGAATTCTATATTTGAGGCGTACAAGTGAACTGCTCTCTCGTGAAGTCTCTATCTTGTTGAAGTATCAACCTTAAACTCGATTTCGTTGAAATGGTAAGTTGAAAATTTCTTCACTCATCTCCCTCAAACGTGTGGCTAATAGCATCTTCCTCAATTTCAGGCATCAACTTCATCACCAACGCCCTCCCTTCTCGAGGAACGTTTAGAGTTGTTGAGTCAAAGTAGGTTGTAACAATACACTGAGACTTGAACAGAGATGATAGAATGATTTCTCTTTCAGGTGATGTGAGTTCCAGCTCAGGACTCTCGCGACAAGGCAACGAGTGGGAATGTGCCGACTGCGGACATATGTTTACAAGGAAGCACAGTCTCCTTCGACACATCAAACAACGTGTGTGTCAACGCAAAGCGGCGTCAATCTCCGGAGGTGAAGTTGATTCCGACGATGACATCTCCTTTCCTTGCGATTTGTGCCCTCTTTCTTTTGATAGTCACTTTCAGCGATCTTCGCACAGACTTCAACACACGCATGCAAATGATCACTACACCAACGGTACCTCTACCATCTCCCTCATTAATGTTTCACATAATAATTTAGTACGCGACTACTGCATGGAGTCCAATACTCAAATAGTAGATTTTCCTGAGTGGCTCCTTCAAAATTCTAACATTATCGAAGCGCTCTTCAACAATTTAGACAATTTTAGAATGAAGGCGCTCATCTACCTTAAACTAAAATATATTAAGATAGATTTTCAAACGGGTCAAGTGACGGAGAGAATACAGTTTCATGTTCCTTCCTCTTCCGCAACCGAAGTTGTAGACTGCGAGTCTTGGCTAAATTTTCACATTCAATGTTTAAAATCAAATGTAGATAAATTCAATCAACGCGACAGCGCTCTCATTTTTGATGGTGTGGACTCAGCCATATTCAAAATTTCCCTATTAGAAAGTCATGCAGCTCGAGGTACATTTAAACTACCAAAAACGTTGTATAATAAGAAAGCTGTCATCAATGTCGATTGTAAATCACAGTGTTTCAAATATGCAGTCCTATCCATCCTTCACTATAATGATATCAACGCGAATCGAAATTATACCTATAGCTATAGACAGTGGGAGGATGAACTAGATTTTGAAGGTTGTGATAGTAACAACATGAAAATCAAAGACGTAGAAACGTTCGAAAAACATAATAAGATTAAAATTGTCGTTCACATGTGGGAGAAGGGGTTGAAGGGTGCCCGCTATAATTCACGTTCAACTTGTTATGAACGTGTAGTCAACCTCTTATTAGTAAAACAAGATGATAGCGAGGAATGGCACTACTGTGGTATTCCCAAAATCTCTCGCTTGTACACTCACTTGGGGCACTCTAAAAGAGGTGAACATTTTGTATGCGACCGCTGCATCCGCTCCTTTTGGAGTAAAGATAAATTTGAAACTCACTATGAATGGTGCAAGCGAGGTAAATTACAAATGGAACGAATGCCTAAAGATAAAATTTTTTCACATAGGGATAATGGTGACAAATTAAGTCCCCTGCGTGTCATTTACGCAGACATAGAATGCTACATTGATGATATCATCCACAAACCAGCAGCCATATCCTGCTATGAAGTATGGCATGACCACTTTAGGAATAGACAAAACAAAATGCATACTTGGCAAGGTGAAGATTGCATTTCAAAATTTCTAGAATTTCTCGATAAAACTGCTAAATTTCAACAATCATATGATTCCCAATTGCAGCGTAAGTCACTACATATGTCAGATGAAGACAAACAAAAATTTGAAAGTTGCACATCCTGTCCTAAATGTCATAAAACGTTTGATGACGATAAAATTAAGAAATTGCGTGATCATGATCACATCACTGGTAAATTTAGAAACACACTCTGCTCCAAATGTAATTTTCGAATTAGGTTGAGACGTCGTATACTACCCGTCATTTTTCATAACTTTAAGGGCTATGACAGTCATATGCTCATAAAAGGAGGGTTGAGCCAGATGAAATCGTGGCAGTTTAATGTAATAGCGCAAACGAGAGAAAAATTCATGGCAATGACAGCAAAAGTACCAGTTGATAAAACTAAAGAAAATAAGACAGTCTTCTTCGAAATAAAATTTTTAGATTCACTCCAATTCATGTCAGCATCACTAGCTTCTCTCGTTCGTAATCTCAAGTTTCTTCCCCATAGTCAAACTTTGAAGAAACACTATCCAAACTTAACGGATGAAATAATCACTCGCAAAGGAGTCTTTCCCTATGCGTATTTTAGCTCAATGTCTAAACTAAATGAAACAACCCTTCCTTCCATTAACAAATTCCAAAACGATTTGACGGGTCAAGATTGTCCAGTAGAAGATTATGAACATACTCAAGAGGCATGGCTAAAATTTGATTGTAAAACGTTTGGCGATTATATGATCGCTTACTTAGAATTAGATGTCATTTTGCTGGCTGATGTCTTTCAGGAATTTCGACGAGTGGCATTAGAAGAAGACAAATTAGATCCTGTCCACTTTGTCAGTCTACTAGCCATGTCCTTTAAATCAGCCTTTAAAATGACTGGTGAGACCATTCATCTCTTACAAGACCCGGAGATGTATAATATATTTGAGCGCGGAATACGCGGTGGTCTCACATTTGTAAATAAACATCATATAAAATCTGAAACAGTAGGTGATGATCATATCCACCTAAAGTACTATGACCAAAATAATTTATATGGCAGTTCACTGTCTAAACCACTACCTCACTACGAGTTTAGTTGGTTAAATCAAGATGAGCTTGAGTATTACTCCAACCCTTCAAACATACTGAAGATTCCAGATGAAGGTGATTGGGGATATTATTTTGAAGTGGATTTGATTTATCCAAATAGCATTAAAAATAAATCTGCTGATTTCCCACTCGCACCTGAATCTGGTGAAGTGACTGAAGATATGTTTTCACCATTCATGTCACAATTTCATAATAACTTAACAGAGTGTGGACAGCCAAGGTACAAACCATGCCGCAAACTTTTGCTCACCCAATATGATAAGAAAAATTATCTCGTGCACTTCTGCATACTAAAATTCTATTTAGAAATGGGCATGCTTCTAAAGTCAGTTCACCGCATTATCAAATTTAGACAGAAAGCCTTCCTCAAATCTTACATAGATAGTAACAGTAAAAAACGTGCACTCGCCAAAAATAATTTTGAAAAGGATTTTTATAAATATAAGAATAACAGCCTTTTCGGAAAGACCATGGAGGATGTTAGAAAACGTATGAACTACAAACTAGTCGTTGATGAACAAAAATATCACAAATTGACCTCATCACCTCTTTTCATTGATAGAGACGTCATCGATGAGGATCTTGTAGGTGTTAAAATGATAAAATCTGAAGTTGAGTTGTGCAAACCCATCTATATTGGGCAAGCCGTTTTAGATTATTCCAAGCTTGAAATGTATCAACTCTTCTACAAAATATTAAAACCATGCCCTCTCGTAAAAGAGGTTCGTTTGTTGGGTGGTGATACAGATAGTTTCTTTTTAGGAATTACCACTCAAAAAGATTTAAATTTTAATGAAGTAGGTAAGTAATTAGAAAAATATTTCGACACATCTAACTACAATCCCACTCATCCACTCTATTCCATACAGAATAAAGCCAAACTTGGTTGTTTTAAGGATGAAGCAGCAGGGAAGGAAATAGATGAAATGATTCTCCTCCGTCCTAAAATGTATTCCATGAAATTAAAAGAATGTGCAGATAGTATTAAGCGTGCTAAAGTTATATCAAAATCGATTGTTCACAAAACGAAACATCGGTCCTATAAGAAGGCCTATAAAAATAAAACTATAACATTTGTCAATATGACAATCTTAAAATCTCAAGTTCATACTGTGAAAACGCACACGTTCAAGAAACGAGCCTTTTCAGCATGGGAAGATAAGAGGTGTTGGATAGGTCATAACACATCTCTTCCACATGGACATCCTGACACAAACATACCTCCACCCAAATGAATAAAACTCACGCTACCACATTCAGGAAATGTATTGACATAATCAACTTTAACTCAGTATTTTGATGTTGCTTTTTGTAGATATACATGGTTGTTTTATGTATCGCATGAGATCGTTTCTTCCTTGTGAATATATGCCTACAGTCAGCTCATTCCCCCTATATCTGTGAAAAGACTTTTTCATATACATATTTTTATTTCAATAAACATATCACAATGACTTCACTTTGTTTTCCGAAACACTAAAGTTACGAGGGATTTAGTATCTTTCACATGGATGCACTCTTGTAAACCATTGGTAATTTTGATAGCAATAGAGGGTATAGTTTGTTTGACGACGGGATGATAGAAAATAGATTCAAACATCTTCTCGACTATTCCATATGAAGCGTCTTTATCATGAATGAAATCGCGTAAAATGTATTCTTTTTTCTCACCAACAGAAATAGGTAGAATCAAATCACTTTGAATGTAAAGGTGCTGTTCATGTTTATCAAGTGTCATTGGTGTTTCTATACCAATCGTATGCGCAGCAGTAAACACAGTTTGTAGCATTGAAAAACCAAAGAGTTTTTTCAAATTTTTACTCAATTGACATTGAATGTCATCGCCCAGTTTCAGAACAACGCGTTGATTTTCAATTGAAAACAAAATGTGGTGTGTCTTTACATCATATTTACTTTTCATCACATGCTTCAACTTCTGTTGTATATAAGGATTTACTACATGAATGAAGCTTTCAACTGTATGTTATAGACGCGGCATTATATTGATAGCAACTTTAGATTCTTCATAAGACTGGTAAATTTTCTTGATGCGATCACCATAGATGTCCACCCACCATTCATCATTAACTGAATCAGCTTTAGTGTGATATTCATGACAAGCATACACCAGACCGCTTCCAATAATTTGTGTATAATGTCTTACAAAATGGCGCAAGGTTGGAGAGAAATAAACTGTAAGTTTGTCATTATATTTCTGAATAACCAACTTATTTTTGTCCGCCATAATTTTCTCTCCATACTTCTTATCCACAGTCTCATTCCATCGTTTTACTAACTCAATAAGTAATGAAGGTTGAACACCACGCTTTTTCAAAATGATGCGTTCTTCGCATTCTACAACATCTTCATCAAATATTTTGAATCTATAATGAAATTTGTTGATTCGATTTGAATAAACTTTTTTAACATTTGCAGTAGCAATTGACGTTAGATGTAGTCCATGGCCAAAACCGAGATGTAGATAGAATTCATTATCCAACCTCAGTGTAAGACTTTTAGTAAAAGAATGAAGGCGAAGGAACTGTCTCCCACTCCAATGATAGATAGTAAACTCATAAGCTTTCTGATCCTTATTCTTCATGATGGAAGTATTACCACTATTGAATGCCTTAATAATTTTCTCATTCCCAAATGGACATTAATAATCTGATTTTATCTGAATCCATTCATAGTTCCACTTTCCATCTGATGTTAAATTGTATGGGAACTGGAATGCATTATTCATCGTTATTCCATCATGGGTGCGAGGAGTCAATATCATTTCTTCCAAATCATTCACATTCTGAATATTGCTATCATAGCAAATACTAGAAATGCCAACCTCCCATTCACCTTCTAAATGTAGTGGGCGATTTAATTCTACTCGATAGTCTGATGGTTTATTATTAGAAAATTTATTCATAGAAGCATTACTGGGTAAGTAATTTAGAAACGAATCTCTATTTTCGCTTTCCATATTATTCACATTGGAAAAATATATTAGCATACTTTTGCATTAACTCTTCATTCGGAAATGGAGTGTGATACTTGTCACAGCATCTTTATGAAAAGGAATCAACGCACCAGCATCGTCATAAATGGCAATATCAATTTGTGGGATGTAGTTTGATTTCAGCTTTGTATAATGCACTTTTTTGAAAGTATGCTCAGATAAAATACTGCAGCTTTTTGGCTGGTATGGTATCATTGCCAGCAATGGAGCTTCAACATCTCCCACACGTACATCTTCACCAATATTGGAATATATCTGAAAATAGTTAATGCGACGCGATAGCGACATGTCTGCGCTAGCTTTGGTTATAGTACCACTTTTAAAGATATTTTGATCAAAACCCAAAATGTCCATTAGAGTTTTATCCATAATTAGTTCAATACCTTTTCCACTTATAGTGAGAGACAAAACACCTTCTTTTTCAGAAAATGAAATATGTTGCTCATTAATCACTTCATTTAAATAATCTACAACCAATTTAACTGAAGTAATAATGCGAGGCATCAACACTCTTGTTTCATGTAAGATACCACCGAAAGGCTCTACACACTTTCTGTATAAAGATACGATCCATTCTGTATCAAATTGATTTGACCTTTCACATGGTAAATGTTGCATATCAAATTTTCCATGAACAGCTGCAGAATGATGTCGTAAGAACTGATGAAAATCTTTTGAACAAACTAATACTAGATCATCATCATTTAATTTACTTATTGCAATATGATTAGATGATTTGATATAAGTCAATGTTGCCACTTGTTTACCATCAACTCGAAGGAGATAATTAAATTTCTTCAATAATGTTTCAGGATTCATGTTTGTCTTTCTTGGCTTAATCACAATCTTCTTTACCAACGACTCCTCATTTTTTGGAATAAGATCTACATAATAAGCTTCCTCTCGATATATTAACTGTTTATGACTACTTGGGTGGTAATTAACGTTATAATTATCATAGCTTGTTAAGGCGCTAGCGAGGTAACCTAAATCATTTCTTAAACTTGGACTTAAACCAACAATCCAATCTTTCTCAACTACATGATGTACATAATTATGATCATCATTGTGCGGAGTAAATTGGACAATATGTTTACACGCTTTATTCAAGAAATCATATATAAACTTTTTACATGATAAGAGATCTTTCTTTGACCACTGTGGAATGTATACTCGGCAGCCCTTTTCACATTGGTAAGCAGCTGTGCGTCTCATATTAATAGTCCTCACCTCATGATCAAAAGTATAGACACAGTTGCTATAAACAAGTTGAGTGACACCCACTTCCCAATTTCCATTTAGCTGTTGTGTATGATCAATGGGAGTAGAAAAGAGTGCGGCTCGATTACTAGCAAATCTATTTGCGGCCGCATTGCTAAGCAAAATATGATAAAACGACATTTTGATATTGCTGATCTGCGACTTTGCATAACATCATGAAGACTTGGATTTTGGACTCTCTACAATATATCAGAGTTGATCGTGATGGGAACGTACATTTCAAAAATTCTCATGGTCATACATCAAGAGGTATTACATTAACATGGCGACAATTTGTCAACCTCAATGATATCATGAGAGATTTGGAATATTTTGAAACATTAAGATTCATCTCCTTGGATGATCAAGTTTGGCTTCAACGTCGCAACAATGAAATTCAAATCTGCCATTCTCATTCCGCAAACTGTTTCTCATTTCGCAAATACAATTGGGAGAAGTATAGAAGATACATACATCGCTCCATCATGACATTTATTCGTCGTGAGTTCATCGCCCTACTATGCAAATCTTAATCAGACATGACTACCACGCACCATGAGTTTCCCGAAATTAGATTCCCTACAACGTATTGAAACGGATAATGATCAAAACGTCTATTTCAAAGATTCAACTGGAAATGTGAGAAGAGAGTTTGCTTTATCTTATCGTCATTTTCAATCTCTACATCATATCATGAAGGATTTGAAATACTTCTATATGAAAAGACATTCACGTATTGGAAATCGCATATGGTTGCGCGTCAACAAAGGGCGAATTCAACTCCATCATTCCCAACTCCATACTAACTTCACATTTCATCAAGGTAGTTGGGAAAAGTATAAAAGGAAGGTACATCGCTCAATTTACTCATTCTTTCATCATGAAGCGCCATCGCTACACCATCGTCAACATTCTCCGTCGCTTCAGACTCTTCACCAAAATCGATCTCACAACATTACACCAACACCTTCCAAACAGCAAGTATTACCCGGGCCGACCTCAAATGTTAGTGGTGAAGATGAACAATTCACGTAATCTTCAACTCTTCCCAAATGGGACTGTACAGATTCTCGGCGCCCTTTCTCATTCATCGGCGCAGTCAATGCGCTTAGAGCTACAGAGACTACTACGTCGGAAATGGAAGAGGGAGAGGTGTGTGATGTCGAATCTGACTGTGGACAATATGGTGATCTCTACTCAATTGAGTGAAAGTGTATCATTTTTGAAGATTCGTACCAGCAGTTACAATTTGTGTTATGAACCCGAACTTTTTCCTGCAGCTCTCATTAGTTGTTGGTTACCTGTGCATGTGGCAATCTTTCATAATAGTAAAGTGATCATTACTGGACTAAAATCTCATGTACAAGCAAATGTGATCCTAGACTATCTCATCGAGTATGTACGTACCCAGCGGATTGTAAAATAAAAAACAATTTTTCCAACATGATGTTTTTATTTCAAATCATGATAGAACTTACAAATCATTTTTTCATTAGAGGATGGATTACATGAAAAGTTTTGAATAACAGATACAAATCGAGATACATGTAAACGTTTTAAGATGAAGTACAGTACAAAAGCACCACACGTTGATGAAGGTGGATGTTGTAGTATGCGCTCATTTCGCTGATATTGACGCGTATGTTTTCTCAACCACTGCTGTGTTGGTATATTTGAAGGTTGAGCAAGAGAGTCAAATAGTTCACCACGTCGGTCTTCTCCAATAAAGATCGCTTTCCAATGCTCACCGCCTAAATTCTGCGAATGAGTGTTTATCACAATAAAGATGGGATACTGATTTACTGCAGGTGGTAAGGTATCGAGTGAATAGACATTATCGAAAGCTTTCAACGTCGCTTCGTCTGCATTACGCTGCACTTTAGTTTTAATATCGTCAGCAGTCAACCAACTCATTAACGTTTATACTGAAGAATCACGTCACGATACTTTGTAATTTCAATATTTGAATCGAAGACTGCATAAATTAATACATTGATCGTCTCAGGTAGTGTTCTTTTGAACGTCAAATCCAAACGAATATTATGAGGCACGTTCGCTTGACGATAGGGTGCACTAATATCGCTGTCAGCAGTCAAATCAAATGCATAAATAGTATATCCACTGTAAAGGTGAGAAGCTTTGTATGCTGAACGGGGTAAATGGCATTTTGGCGGTTAAGACCTTCAGCATGCCCTCTAATGACACTTGGATTCGGTACTACTCGACGAATGTAAAGTGCAATATCTTCCACATGAATTCTAAAATTGTCAACTTTAGCAAATGCATTCAGCGCAAATTCAGGCTTATTCAATGTCAGCTTGAGTCGCATGCTGGTATTACAGAGTAAAAACTTTGACTGTCTAAAGAATTCTAAATTCAGCGGACCATATAGCTGACATACTCTACTATCTTTAATCATAGCAGATCGCTTTACAAAGCCACTGTTTGTTTCAACATCAAATTTTTCTGCTTCATCTCTATACCATCCCATGGCTTCCATATGACTTTTTTGTGCTGCTGGATGAAACTGTGATACATGATTGAAATATGATTTATAGGGATAATCGCTTTGACCACCTTCCACCTGCTGCTCTCCAATCGTTAGAGAAACATCGCGAAGTAATGTAGTCAATGGTAAATTGTTCAGTCCAACTTTATGTGCATCGTCAATGGCAGTTCCATCTGCTTGCTGAATTCTAAACCTCAAATCAACCATCGCATAACTCAAATCTATGTAGTCATCACTACCACCAGGAATAACAAATTCAATGAGGCCAGCATTCTCAGCTGTTCGAGGATGATAATCTACAATACTTGAACTAAGAATATCTGCCTGTATGACTTGTTGATCAAACAAACAAAACCCGGAAGTTTTACACTCCATGATTAGAAGTTATGGCAGCGTCGTCGTTTAGCGCCTGATGAATGATTAGAGCCTCTGCGACGTTTGCGTGAATGCCTTTTGACTGAAGATCGCACCTTACCAGCTCCGCGATGTTTCCTCCTTCCTTTATTCATTCGTTTAGGTGATTTCTTTCCTTGAGTAACAGCAGCAAAGGTCTGCTTCAATGTTTTTAAACCGCGTTCCTTCCCACGATTCAACAAACTGCTCTTAAAACTTCTACCTCTGGAAAGATCACTAGCAACATCACCAGCAAAGCCAACGGCATTACTTAAAGCATTTAGTTTTAAAGATCTACCGACATTGGATATGAGAGGTGCTACAACAGATTTCAGTGCACCAAGTATGCTACCTCCACGTTGGCGGCGAGCGCCGATGTAAATTTGTCCTTCACCACTTACATAGGAGGGTCGTGAATAAAATGAGGCAGTTGGATTCATAGCTCATACCCTAAACATTGTTAGTTACAACTTTGCATGAATCACTGTCGATCACTTAGATGAAAGATGTCAGCAAGACGCATCCAAGAGTTCATACTTGAAGGATAACCAGTCCATTTAACAAGACACCATTCTTCACCTTGCCGTTTTTTACATCGAATGATTTTCTCTACCAAATATGTTTCATTTTCAGTGACTACCTCAATCTCATCGCGGTAAAAGCTACCCTCAATTTCTTCATTATCGTAATCTTTCAACTTGTAGGTGGTCGGAGAGTCTTTTTGATCAATCCTTGATACTGTAAATACCTCTTCTGTCCAATTCGGAAGGTACCCTTTAGCAAAAACACTCTTCACTTTTGAGATACGAACTTTATCACCAATTTTCACATCACTTTTCACATGAGTGCGTTTACGTTGGAATGATTCGCGCACTTTATCTACATTGTCAGCATTTACATCTACTGGTCTGAGTCCAATAGAACGATGGATAGAGTGATTGTAGGCATGGAGTGTATCTTGTAGAACCTTTGTCCAATTTTGTGTCAAGTTGGCAGTAAAATGTCGCCACAAGCGATTTTTTAATGTGCGATTAAAACGTTCAACGAGTGCAGCTTTATAAGCACTCTTTACACTAAACAACTCAATGTCATGCCTCTCAAATAATCTTCTCACATGCTGATTTTCAAACTCTTTTCCTTGATTACTCTGAATTCTTTTTGGAATCCGACCTTCTCGAAAAATTGTTTGGAATGCTTTTGCTACTCCTTTCCCTTCTTTAGTTTTTAAAGGTTGAGCCCGCGATAACGCGAGAAAATATCAATGACGGTTAAAATAAAATTATTGCCCGAGTTATGTTTTGAAATGGAGGCAACATCACACAAATCTGCTTGCCACTGTTCATCGATGTCATGAACAATATAATGGCGGGTGCGGTACTTCTTTTTCGCTTGTTTGTGGAGTGTATAGGTAGCCTGACCCTTTAACCATCGTTTCACTTGTGATTGTGGAAGACCACTCGCTTTTGATAATTTCTTGATAGATGCAAATCCTGCCGGATGTTTTACATCATAATAGATTGACTTCAAACGTTCAGCCGATGACGACTGACTCTTTTTCCTCCTTCTCATCTTTTTGCTTTCTTGCCTTTCTACATTTACAACAACTGCAGCATTTAGCTTTAGCGGTTTTGCGATCGTGTTCACATTGCTTAGGGGTTTCATTGTGAGAGCTGGCGCAGCAAGTGCAAGTGACAACGACATTCACCTCTGGCGGTTCATTACATGGCAAGCAACACATCTGCTTCATATTAATAGTCTGAGAACATGTATTTCCTGAGAGGAGCTGTTTTACGTTTTCCTTTTACTAGTTTTAGTGGTGATGTAGATCTACGTCGAGTTCTTCCTCTTGTTTGCTTAGTGAGTGTGGGAGGGGATGTAGCAGATGAGGTCTTAAACCAATTTGTTGGCATTTTCATCGCCTGAAGCATTGGAGCAGTAGCCACTGTTGAATCAAGTTCTTTCAATGTCTCATTATTCAAAGCAAATTTTGGCACATTATGCTTTTTCAATAGTTTAAGAAAGTATGACCAACCAGGTGGAACATAGCCCTGACGGCGCTTTCTACGTGTCGCATACTGAATCAAGTCTTCATAACGTGAAGCATCAATCACTTTATTTTCATCTGTAATGATTTCTCCTCTATCATTTACATTGAGATGGGGTTCAATACTGTTGAAAAGAGATATGGCATGTGCGCGAGATGCTAAAGGTGTAGCAGTCGATACAGAGTCACGCATCTTATTCTTCAAGTTTTTTAATTGCTCAACAGTTTCCGATTGTAATAATACAGCACGATGTGGATCTTTGATGTGAACATTTTGCTGATAATCTATTTCTTTCCTATACATTTGATTTGCAAGAGGTTGCTTTACTTGCTGCATGGCAGTCAATTGTACATATTCATCCTGAGGAATAACAATCATGCGAGAATAAGAACTCATAGTTTGTAGATAATCATGGGAGTTTTCAAAATATCACTTCGAAATCTAAATTCTTCCGGACACTCTTGCGTAAAGTCAATGAATAAGTAACCGTATGGTTTTTCAGTAGCTGCTTGAAAAATTTCAATTAAGGCTTTTGATCCTCTTGGTGCAACTTGTCGCGCTAAAATTTCAAATTGACTTTTATCTCGCGGATTCTTGAAAATAGCATAATAGTGTGTATTCAGGTTTCGTGTACGAGCTTCTTTTCCATCAGGAAACAAATTTTGTGTGATATAGATGATAAAGCACCTTTTATGGTGTGCTGCACGTGTGAACATATCTGTAACATCTTCTGAATTCTTACTTTCTTTTAATAAATCATCCAATACAACAACATAATTAGACTGAAGTTTATCCACTGCAATAATTCCTTCATGTCGAATAAAGTTGCGACTTTGCAATTCCTGAAACAGCGACGGTTGATAAATACCATAACACCAAATCCCTCGATTGATAGGTTCCTTAAACAACTCCCTTCTTTTATCCAATAAATTCAGCGTGAAAACAGTTTTACCTGCATGAGATGGACCCGATACAGTCAGAACTTTATCACATTGAAGTCTGAAATCCATTTTAATACTTTGAGATTCAACATTTGCATAATTAACGCTTAGAGCCAAAGATATTACCCAATAGGTTGCCCACGACAGGAGCTAACATTGGAAGTATTGCAGAAAGGAAACCGCCCTTTTGTGTTAGAGTTTTCCTCTTTCTTTGAAGGGTGACTTTAGGATTGGAGATGAAACGCAATTTTGTGGCATATCGCTTAAGTAACTTTCGTTGTTTTGGCGCTAATTTCTTCGTCCTCAACTTTCTGACTTGAGAAATAATTTCACGAATGAATTTATCGTTGGCATGTCGTATAGCATTGTATCGCTGATTTGCTTTCATTTGTCGGAGAGCTTGAATGGCTGAAGAAAACTTTGAAGACTTTTGACTTTTACGTTTCGCCATTTTCCGTGTTAGTCTTTGCTAAAACCTATCTTTACCACATTTGCATAGGTACTAACTATTGCGACATAAGTGACACTCGAAATGAGCAATATCAAAGTGGTTGCATTTGCAAAGTTGAATGCAATTACGTACGAAACAGCGTTGACAAAAAGCGTGCTTACATCTCTTGAAGATGCGCTTTTCATTTCCATCCTTTCGCTTACATACATCACAACACATAGTTTCACCGTTACTGATGTCTATAGCAAGTCTTTTTGAAGATATGAATTTGCTAGCCTTTTCTAAATAATAGACGCATGTACAGAAGGAATATACTTCGAGAGTGAGCAGACATAGCTCGAAAACCAGTTGTGCTACAATCAAGTACCACTGCATTTTCAATTTTTCTTTATGGAAAGTTGAATGTGAATATCTGAAATCGCTTCAATCACTAGACTGCTACCATGATGGTTAAATGCGTTAAGACGTTCAGCAATTTTTATCATATGTCTTTTAAAAATTCTTCGGGGTGATCTACCACTTCCATTGAATAAGAAGCAAAATGGAAAGAGCGACTTTCCACCTCTTCCTTTTCAAAATGACTAAACTTAATTTTCGCAACTAATCGCGCCATGACAATGCTATCAGAGAATGTATTCATTAACTCTAGAAATAGAGTGCTAGCATCATCGACCACTGCTTCGATGTCGGTCTCATCTTTATGAAAATTTATCACATAATCTTGAACAGCTCCTTTTAAACTTTGCCTATGAAAATGCAATGTTCCGCAGTCGTTTGAGAAAGACATGATCGCCCTTTATCTAACCCATCCATTGCATGAAAACAACAACTCTTCTCATAGTAACATTTATTGAATAACGGTAACAAGCATGCATTATAAATCAATGGTTTGAAACAGATAAAATAGATACAGCTGGTAACTATCATACAGCGAGCAATGATAACCATACAGGACTTTGGCAGTATTGAGGTAAGGAGGAAAGAAGCATTGGTTATGAACGTAGCTAATACAACGAACAGACAAATCCTTAAAACGTTTCGTGACTTCATGGTAGTGTTGATTCACTCTACTATCCCAAGGCGGGAGCAAAATATCATCAATGATTAGATTGGGAAATACTTTCCTCTCCTTACCAGGATTATTACAGAAGATGCGTATAAAATTGAAAGCAGCTAACCATCGTTTAAAGTCAATAAAAAGAGAACTCTCACAAGAAAAGCCATAGTCTTGCAAATATTTCAGATTAAGTCCATGAATGCGTTTTCTCGCCCATTGATCAACATTGGGATTGCAGTTGGCATGTTGATGATAGACACTGACAATCTGATATGTCCAATTGTTCATAGCAATAGCACTGAGCTCCTGTACAGGTTCACCCTCACAATCCATAAAAATGATGATAGAAGCCTAAAACAGAAATTACACATCTAAGGAAACGTTCTATAACATATTACAAAATGAAGAATTACATCGATGCTTTTCACGACAAAATACACAAATGATATGATGGCAACGAAGAAGTAAAATGTATCTAATAAGACCACGTCCACGACACTCAAAGCACATAAGCGAATTGTCATAGGGTAGAGTTTGGAAAGGACTAGTAATTCTCCTTCTTTGATTTGCGTTTTGAGGCAGCATTCTTCTCCGACTTGCTCTTCGTACCACTGCTGTTAAGGATTTGATCAATTATGTCGTTCACGTTGGGTGGTTTTGGAATATATAGGATGGATTCCATATGCATGGAGAGAAAGGCTATTTTATTATCCTTGTGCCGACCATAATATAGCCCATTCACTTTGAAAAGGATTTCCCAAGTACCTTCTCCGAGCTCGTCGCATGTGATGGGTGTTGAATGATCTCCCTCCTTCTTATAGTAAGTGCACCAATGTGATACCGGTAGGCAAATTTGATTACCATCCCAAATCTTTCTATAGGGAGTATCCTTCTCATCTCTCGCCTTCCACTCTTGAGCAAGAGGAGTAGGAATGTCCATATTTAATGTCACGTACTCCTCAATAATATCAAGTTGGTGGCGAATGTACGGACTCACGGGGATCAGTATGTAGTCCCCATACTGATTGTGCATTATCTTGACATCCGTGGAAGGGAGCATTCCCGTTTGGAGTACTACGCTATGATCGTCATAACGCAAGACTTGTTTAAATTTACGCTGTAGCGGTGTAGGATTATGTACCTTGGTTGTTTCTTCCACTGGCCTCAGTTGTAGATGATCTGATCATAGCGAACCTTGTAACGTTTGACCGCCATTTTGTCCTACTAGTGCAGCAGATGGAGTAGATGCCTGAAAATGAAAAAGATTGTATTAAGTTTACGTTCAAGGGAGGAGAGGGAGGAAAGTAGCGACTTACCATTTTAGTTGGATAATAGAATAGGGAACTAGAGAGAGAAAATGTGCGTCCGTCACTCGTGTGATTCAACGATGGAATGATTCTCACTGTGGAAGGCTCGCTATTTATATAGAAATGCTTGATTCTCATTGGATGATGATCCTCATTGGACAATAACATCAAGCTGATTCCAAATCTGGCCTCCGTTTACCAATCCGAGCCTTCATTCGCCCGCTGGAGCTGTTTCTTGGGAAGTTCTAACTCTGTCGTTTTTCGTCAATCTCCCAAATCTTAAATGGCGTCTCACATCTAAACGAAGACAGATATGAACAAGCCGTTTCTTTCACTGAATTTGTCTCAGTCATAGCTTTCAAACGAGCTATTGCACGACTTTCTACGATCTCTAGAACAAAAGTTGGAAGATCGGTGCGGGGGGGAGGTCAGCGAAACTTTTTCTTTCCGATTGACTTGAAACTCACCATGCCGATTCAGAATTTCACGCTGAATCCGAATCTGGCGTCCGTTTTCCCATCCGATGCTTCGTTTTGGCGCTACAGCCCAAAACGACCAAAATTCTAACTCTGTCGTTTTTCGCCAATCTCCCAAATCTTAAGTGGTGTCTCACATCTAAACGAAGACAGATACGAACAAGCCGATTCTTTCAGTGAATTTGTCTCACTCTTAGCTTTCAAACGAGCTATTGCACGACAAAATCCGTCCACTGGAAGCCAAGATCAAAGCTAGCTCTCCCGAGGGGGGGGGTCAGTGAAATTTGATGAAAAATGTTTTGGTGAAGGTCCCAGGTCAAAATGCCGCACTTTGGAAAATTTTCAAAATTTTGTCCATACAAAGTCACTCTGTCACTTAGGATTTTTTCAGGTGAGCTCCGACCTAGAATCTTGTAACAGCTCTAACTTTTGAACGGCTGGTCCGATTGACTCGCGGCAAAAATGGCGTCGAGCAGTTTTTTCTCCTCTTTCAAACGAGTAGCTGTAAGACAAAATCCGTCCACTAGAACCAAAGTTAGAAGATTGCTGTCGGGGGGGGGGGGTCAGTGAAATTTGATGAAAAATGTTTTGGTGAAGGTCCCAGGTCGAAATGCCACACTTTGGAAAATTTTCAAAATTTCACCCATACAAAGTCACTCTGACACTTAGGATTTTTTCAGGTGAGCTCCGACAGTCCACCCTCTCAACCTGGCCGGCACACCACGCCAACCTGGACAGCACATCACCGCGCGCTACGACGGCCGGCCAGAGGGGGGGGGACGTCAGACTCGAAGCAACACGACGCCACACCACGCCCGACTCGACGGACAGGAGGGGGGACGTCAGCGACTTTTCGATGGCGGCCATCTTGCGCTATCCAGAAGTGGAGTTTTACTTACTACTTATGCTCCTGATTCAATTGACATATCAGCTATCTCTAATGCACAGAGTTTTGATGCCGAAAGTAAGCAAATGTCAGTCGCTCTTGCTAACAACCGTCTGTCAAACAAACCTGATAATGTATCCTACGGTTTATGGTCCCAGCGAAAATCGTTACTACTGAAAGATAATGTTATCTATAACAATAAGAAACAAATATTTGTACCTCATAATGTTCAAACTAAAGTGTTAACCCTGTGCCACGGTCTGCATTGAGGAATAGAATAGAAATAGAAATATATTTTCCACCAATACAAAATCTGTACAAGGATCGTTACATTTACATATACTCGTAGATGAATACAGATATATACATTTATTACTTTTACAAAATACTAAATATAATACAAATACAGATAAATGTAGAGGTGGGCGGGGCCAGAGCACTGTGGGACTGTAGGAACCTAGCCCCGCTAACAAAAGTTCAGATTAAAATTACTCATACATCAAAATCATTTACATTATACATATAAACATATATCCTAGATACTCTCACACAAGGTATGTACAGCCAAACAACAGGTCAGTGATCGTCATACAAGATACATACATGAAAGTCCACATACACATATACTTACAAATCACATACTTGGGCTATTATATGCCAATGTCCGGGATACAATATCAGGGTTGGACTAGCATTTGATATTTTCCATTCGCACACTGTCATCTCTCTTAGTTACCTCAGATATTGCAACTTTCGTTTCTGTTAGTATTTGCTGACTAGTATTTGTTTAAGCTTTTTTTTGGAACTTATCATATTCTCTTATTTCTTTAATGCTACGAGGAAGTAAATTCCATTCAATCGCTGAGGCAAAGTCAATACTACGTTGCCCTAAGCTTTTCCTATGAAATGGTATCCGGAGGTTAACTTTATTTCTTAATGAGCTGCCACTCTGGGGTTTGTGGATGTTTCCAAGAAAATGCTGTAAATCATCGACCTTATAAATCATCTTATAGCAGAGACTCAGCATTTTGTAGCGATACATATCGCTGACCGTTAATATTCTATGTTTCGTCATGTGTGAATCTACTTCATTGGCCTTAACTCTAAATATAACTTTAAGTAATCTCCTTTGAAGTTTTTCTAGTTTAATTATGTTACTTCGTTTTCCTTGGTGAAAGATAAGAATGCAATAGTTTAATATACAATGTATATTGGCAAAATATATCTTTAATAGACATTCTAGTGGAAGGCATCGTCTTAAGTTGTAAAATATAGGTAAGAATTTTCTTAATTTGGTATTAAGTATCGTATTTGCATGTGAAGTGAAACTCAAATTCATGTCTATATGTACACCCAATAGTTTTAAGCAATTTACTCTATTAATATTTGTTTGGTTTTGGTACGAATCCTGGTCTATTTCTTTAGAGCGATGGGGATGAATTATCATATATTCCGTCTTGCTATCATTAAGACGGATGCCATTTGCCTTACTGAATTTTTCCAGTGAGTCTATTCTGCTTTTTGCCGTGGAAAAGAGACTTTCTAGGCTTCTGCTCTTAAGTATAAGAGTGGTGTCATCAGCAAATATATTCAATTTGTCTTTGGGGAAAATGTTATGCATATCATTAATGTAGATAAGAAATAGAAGAGGACCTAAAGTTGAACCTTCAGGTACTCCTGTTTTGGTATATAATGCTTCAGAGAGAACACCATTTACTACAGTCTGATGACTTCTGCTGTTTAAATACGACTTGAACCAGTCTAAGGTAAATCCCCTTATTCCTATATGCTCTAACTTCCCTATTAGTATGTCATGTCTTATTATTTCAAAGGCCTTCCGAAAATCTACTGATAATAACATTATGAATTCTTTAGCTTCTACTGCTGTATATATTCTATTCATGACGGAAAGTAGTGATAGCTCTGTTGAGTGATGTTCTCTGAAACCGAATTGATTTGGACTGAGAAACTCTATTTTATCTAAATAACTGTATAATCTGGAGTGTATAACCTTTTCGAGAATCTTGTCTACGTAGCTAAGTAAAGAGATAGGTCTGTAATTGTTTATGTCCAATCTTGATCCTTTTTTATAGACTGGTATAATTTTGGAGGTTTTTAAAGTAGTTGGCATGTTACCATCACGTACTATTTTGTTTAAAATGTAAGTAAGTCTATCGATCACATGGTCCGGACATAGTTTAAAGATTTTCAATGGTATTTTGTCATTTGTAGCTTTTTTATCATTCATTTTAATTAGTATGTCTTTTATTTCTTTTGACTCTATTTCTCTAAAGAAAAAGGACTTGTCTATGCGCTTTTCCAAATATTCTGCGAAATCGTTTCTTTCGCTAGGTTGAGTTCCATACAGTTTCCCAACTTCGTTAAAATGGGAATTAAAAGAGTTACAAATTCTAGTTGTGTTGGCTATCATTTCGTCGTTATTTAGTATTCGAATCATTGGTCTGTCTGACGACTTTCCTAATAGTTTATTAATAAATTTCCAGGAAGCTCTGGAGTCACTTTTGCAGTTCTCAATTATATTTCTGTTATACTCATATTTTTTCTGTTGAATAAGTGCTTTATAATACTTATTGTATTTATAATAACCTCTACTCTAGCATGCATTCGCGAAAATTGCTTTTGGCCGGGCTACAGGAACGAGGCAGAAAAGTTTGTTAAAAATTGTAGAATATGCTCTTTTACAAAACCCACTTTTTTGTCGACTGCTAACGAGCCATTACTTACTAAAGCCCCTATGGAAGTCGTAGCACTTGATTACATCGGCCCACTACCTGAATCGAAAGGTTACAAGTATATCTTTACCGCTATTGACATATTTTCTAGATATGCGTTTGCTTTTCCGGTCAGGACTTGTCTACCGATACTTTGATATTAAAATGTAAAGAGCTAATCTCTATTGCAGGTTTTCCAGATTGCATTCTTTCGGCTAGAGGTACACAATTCCTTAGTGAACATTTCACAAATTTCATTAGCAAGTTTCAGATTCGTAAGTCATCCACTAATGCGTATTCACCTCAAAGTAATGGTTGTTCAGAGCGTTTCAATGGAACGCTTCAAGCTAATATTAATGCATATTTGAGAGAAGTAGGAGTATCACGACTTAACTGGGTTGCAGCTTTACCATCGGCTCTTTTGAATTATAGAACTACTATTCATGTAAGTACGAACTCTCGTCCGGTTGATACTTTTTTTTAGAGTTAGAGGGATAGAAGTCTCAGACAAACCCAAACAGAATGATCCCGATCTCCGTAACATAGCCATAACTAAAATGCGACAAATTTCACGTAAAAATGCTGACAAATCCAGTTCGTCTAACTGCAGTTTAGAAGTGGGACAGTAAGTTTTAGTGAGATTTCCTTATAGTGCTAAGTACGCTATTAAAGGTCGCCTCGGTAGGATAAGAAATATCATAAAACATCGTACTGTCAAAGTTTCGTTTACTGACGATGATTCGTATGTCACTACTGATACTCGCCGCATTAGTTTGGTTCCAGAGGGTACTGAGGCTTTAGATACCGTTGATGACCTTGCTTCACCATCTCCCATCAACTTACAGCCTTCCAGCTTTCAAACAAACCGGCACCAATCGTCTTCGGAGGAAATAAACGGAAGCATCTCGGCAACGCAAGTTCAATGTAGCCGTCAGTTTACCTGTAACTGATATCCTTTGCCGCCAATGTTCCTCCAACTTAAGTCTACTCACGCATGGGCCAAACCGAAAGTAAATTTGAAACTACTCAAATTAAGGGTGACTCAATTTTGGTGAAATAACATTCGCCTATTTTTTGTGATTCCAAATTACCACAACTTTCTAGATAAATTTTGTCATAATTATTTTTGTTTAAATTACACTTTCCAGAGCACATTCTATATCCGGATACGGGAAATCACTTGAACTTACCTAACATTTTATATGTGTTCACAGAGACCTATATAAACTCTTGTTCTGCTGCAAATTGTGATCCATGGTTTTGTCTGGTCAATACATTCTTATATTGAATGGTTTTGTTTTGACTGCAACAATTGGCGTCGCGAGCAGGATCTGTGACTGCTGCATTTCTGCTGCTTCAGTACTACGAGTCTACGGCTGCTTCTTTTGGTCCAATCTGCGTGGACCCACGGCTTTTTTTAAAAAGCTGTCTAATTGATGGGATCCTGGTGTAGATCCCAGCCCATCAATTAGAATTCTAATTGATTATTGATTAAAATTCTAAGGACATAGGGAACTTAAGGACTCTAGGGATTCAGTTTGCCTCCGGTTGCCTCCTGCTACTCGTACCTAGCCGTCTGCTGCTTCAGTTACTGCTATTGTTCGTCTCTGGTTCTGCTGCTACGTACTACTGCTACTTCTTCGAGATGAAATACGTCCCGTTACCTAGCTTGGACGTTACCAACATAGAGGGTGTTGCGGTTTGGCACGAACGCTTCAATCAATACTGCAAGACTAACGCTGCGATCGATGCGGATACGAAGGTAGCGCACTACATCACTCTGGTCGGTGAGGATGCTTACGGACTACTAAAGGACCTTGCGTTCCCAAAGCCCGTTGCTTCGCTAGGAGTTGCTGACTTGGAAACCCTGCTGATTGAACATCTCACACCACCAAACTTCGAACTAGCTGAGCGAGAAAAGTTCCACAATTTAACAAAGACAGCCGAAGAGACGTACCGGTTCTTCATTTTGAGAGTTCAAAGACAAGCTGCCAAGTGTAATTTTGGAGGTATCTTGCCCACCCAACTGCGAGATTGACTAGTTGCCGGGGTTACCAACACTGACCTTAAGCGCAAGTTTTTACGTGAGCCAGGGTTGACCTTCCAAGGTGCTAAGGACATCATCATGGATTGGGATGGTGTAAACGCAGTTACGGGCAAGACCAATGTGTTTGCAGTGAGACATCAACGCGACAAGGATTTACGTCATCAACAACCACGCTTTCACTCGCAAGCCACCAACCAAAGATTTTGCGGGAAGCCAAGGTTCCAGCCACGCAATCATCAGCGTTCACCAAATACTTACTTAAGCTCAAAAGGGTAATGTGACTCGTGTGGGGGTCCGCACTTACGCAAAACGTGCAAGTTCCGCAGCGCAACATGCCATGGTTGCAAGCGAACAGGTCATATTCGCAAGGTTTGTCGCTCCTCGTCTACTACGGCCAATGTTAAAACCATTAATCCAGACAACTCCGATGACTCCGCATCCGACGACGAAGCTGTTGTTTTCACTCTTTATTCCAATAAGCACCTCTACGAACGCCTCACCTTCAGCAATGGTCATACCCGAGAGTTTATCTTGGATACGGGCAGCCCTGTCACGTTCTTACCGATCAACGCGTATAACGACCTTGAATTCGATCATACTGAGTTGGCACCGACCACTGTTACAATGCGCGGCGTTTCGGGTCATCAACTACCTGTCCTTGGACAATTTCAAACGACTGTTTCTACGAAGACTGCTACTGCTGACGTCAGGTTCATCGCTACTGATGAAGGTCCATCTGTACTGGGCTTGGATGCACTCCGTTCTCTGTATATAGTTTTCCTTGTACCTCAACCAGCCGTCAAAGCCATTGTCTCCTGCTATCAAAGAGCTTATTGCCAAATGCAATCGCAATCAAGGTGGAATGAAGATCACTCTTATCAAGCTTGAAGTTGATGAACCTCCTGTTTTTATGAAGGCACGACCTGTTGCTTACGGGCTAAGACCCGCTGTCCACCAAAATATACAAGATCTCGTCAAGCAAGGCATCATCCAGCCGGTTACATCCAGTACTTGGGCCACTCCTATAGTCACTCCGCTTAAGTCAAGTGGTCAGCCACGCGTTTGTGGAGATTTTCGGGTCACCGTTAATCCAAAGTTGAGACAAACGGCCACAACTACACCGGATGTTGAAGACATATTCGAGGGTTTGCGCGATTGCACAATCTTTTCCAAGATAGACCTTTCCAATGCGTTTCTACAAATACCTCTTCATGATTCGGCTAAGGAATTGACGACGATTAACACGCCTTGGGGTTTGTTCCGCTATCAGTACTTACCATTCGGGTTGAACGTCTCACCTGGTGTTTTCCAACAAGCCATCGACAAAATTCTCCAGAATCTACCGGGAGTTCGATCATATCAAGATGATATAATCGTCTTCAGCACTTCACGTTCCCAGCACGACGAATATCTTCTTGGTCTCTTGCATGCTTTGAACAAGTACAACGTCCAGATCAATATGAAGAAATCAGAGTTTGCGGTTCCAGAGTTGCGTTATCTCGGCTACATCATCGATGGTCAAGGCATTTCACCAGACAAAGAGCGAATCAAGGCGCTACAATCCGCTCCTAAACCAACAACACCAGAGAAGTTGCGTTCCTTTTTGGGTTTCGCCCAATACTACGCCAAGTTCGTACCACGTTTCTCCGACTTAGCCTAGCCTTTGTTCGAACAACTGAAGGATGATTTCAATTGGAACGCCCAAACCAATCGTGCTTACGATGTGCTACTACAAGCGTTGGTGAATGGCAAAGTGTTACGCAGCTACACGATTGGAGCGCCGACTCAGCTGATCACTGAAGCGTCACAAAAGGCTCTTGGTGCAGTCTTAGAACAGGACGGGCATCCGGTCACATGCATTTCAAGGAAACTATCGCCGTCAGAAGAGAATTACAGCCAAATTCAAAAAAAGCCCTCGCCATCTACTGGGCCGTCAACCGATTGCACAAGTTCCTCTTCGGGATACAGTTCGACATCATCACTGATCACCGGGCCTTGGAGTACATCTTCCACCCAGGTTCATCAGTTGGCAAGACAACGTCGTCCATGCTGCAACGTTGGGCTCTGAAGCTCTCTGGTTATCACTACACCATTCAACATCGTGCCGGGAAAGATATTGCACAAGCCGATTACTTGTCACGTCATGCACTTCAAGAAGAACCTACGGATGACACCTCTCTCTTCGTTGACCATCTAGTGTATGGTTCAGTCGTAGCTGGTCTTCGACATGGATGGTCTAACTCCGCGAGACGACGTTTTCCAGAGTTACACTCCCAACGGGCCTACCTCCAACTTCTTTCGGATGGAGTGATGCAGTTTCACGATCGAATTCTGATACCGCCTTCTTTACCGTCAAGCGATACTCGAACACCTTCACTTGGGTCACTTGGGTCGTGATAAGATGCTTTCCATGGCTCGTATGTTGTGCTGGTGGCCTTCAGTTAACGCTGATATCAGGACATATGCCAGAAACTGTGCTGCATGTCAACGTAAGACTCGCTCCCATCCTAATTGGACACCTTGGCCAGTTACCTACTGTCCAATGCAAAGGTTGCATGCCAACTACTGCGGTCCGTTCCTGGGGAAGTACTTTGCCTTGGTCACTGAAGACGCTTGCAGTAAGTTTCCGGAAGTTTTTATCACCAACAGCGCTACGTCCGATTTCACCAAAACTGCCCTGCAGAAGTTGTTTGCGAGGGAGGGAATACCCCAAACGTTAGTCACGGACAGCGGCACGCCGTTTACTGCTGCACATCTACAGGAATGGCTACGGTTTATCGAATGCAGTCAAGTCTTTTCACTGACAAGACATCCACAATCGAACGGCTGAGAGTTTAGTGAAGATTTTGAAAACTGTTGTCAAGGCTGCTTTGCCTACTTCGCTCGAAAGTCTACACCAAGTTGTCGATACTTTTCTGCTTCAGTATCGATCCGCAGTTCATACTACAACGGGCAAGTCACCAGCGATGCTTTTCAAAGGACGCAATCTTCGAACAATAAATCTCGATACAACGGATATTGTCTTTTATCGCGGAAACGAGTCCAGAGCATGTCAAGGCTTGATTATAAACCGAATCGGGAAACGGTTGTTTCACGTTATGGATACTTCTGATGGCTCTGTGCATCGACGACATTTAGACCAAATCACCTTCACGCCTCCTGACGTTACGCCTGAATCCCTAGTCTCCAAAAATTCATTTGACGTCTCTCCTGACTTAGCGCCTGAAGTAGATTCGAGCTAGTGATGAAAATTTTCCGAAATATTTTGAATCAAAATTTTCCGTGGAAAATTATGGAAAAAAGTTTGGAAAATATTGGAAAATTTTGAAAGTTTTGATTTTTTGATAGGCCCTACAATTTGAGCGCTTCAACTGCCGAGGCATCTGCGCACCAGGTCTAAAACTCTTGATTTCATCATATTTCGATTAAAGCGATCGTAGCAATACGATTTCCGGATTTTTGAACATTCCTTTGCCACCAGTGGCTTGTACTAAATTGTTAGCATTTTCAATTATCACACAGACACCGTTTGGGATAACGTGAATCTCGTTTTACAATAGGGATAATTTCATGCAATGTGAAAGATCTGGAGCAATAATAATGTACTTCATTTTGGAGTTTGCTAATTGTTAGCTTGAAAATTAAGCTTTATTGTGCAGCGTTGATCATAGTGATGCAAATTCTCCATGTGTTGATGAACATGTGATGAAGTATAAACACATAGTCCACCACAGCATTATACATGGGCGACCATATTGGAAGATAGAAAGACTGTAAACTCGTGAGATATTTAGAAACTAAAGATATCTGTGATGAGTAAAAGAATATCTATGATAGCTTCTAACTTCTGGCGCATTGTCTGATATCTTCGTTGAGGATACACATTCTCCATTTATAGTTCAAATGGTTCAGATAGTTCCAAATCGATTTCAGATCTGCCCAAATGAATTTCAGATATGGTCTAGATGAATTGGAGATCTCCAGTTGAATTAAAAATCTTTTCCAAGTTGAGTTTCTGACAGATAATCTGAAATTAAGCTAGCGAAATCTGAAATCCATCTAATGTCTGAAATTCATTTGGAAAGATCTGAAATCGACATATGGAAAAGGTGCAGTTGATACCAAAAGTTAACATACAGGGATGATAGAGAAGTTTTCGGACTTTGAATATTACATAGTCTTTTCAAACGACTACAACAAGTATCCAAAACAAAGGAAAAGACGTCAATCACCGAAAAATAAATTTCAAAATTTTCCATCGCAAAATTTTCCAGAAAATTTTGAAAAAATTGGAAAATTTTCCATTTGCATCACTAATTCGAGCACACACACACTAACACATCCACCTCACATCAACTCAGACACACAGCTTCAGCCTTAGCAGCCCGAACAGCCTTCTGCGCCTTCTACGACCGACCTGGAAGACCATGGATCACCTGAGCGTTCATCCAACGTTCCTGAACCTGCAAGCCGCATGGTGCCACCTGACTCTCCTTCGACTGAGTCTTCTGTTCTTCAACGTAGTCAACGTCAGAGAAGACCTCCAAGGAAGTTCCAAGACTTCGTATAAACGGGGAGGAATGTAGCCGTCAGTTTACCTGTAACTGATATCCTTTGCCGCCAATGTTCTTCCAACTTAAGTCTACTCACGCATGGGCCAAACCGAAAGTAAATTTGAAACTACTCAAATTAAGGGTGACTCAATTTTGGTGAAATAACATTCGCCTATTTTTTGTGATTCCAAATTGCCACAACTTTCTAGATAAATTTTGTCATAATTATTTTTGTTTAAATTACACTTTCCCGAGCACATTCTATATCCGGATACGGGAAATCACTTGAACTTACCTAACATTTTATATGTGTTCACAGAGACCTATATAAACTCTTGTTCTGCTGCAAATTGTGATCCATGGTTTGGTCTGGTCAATACATTCTTATATTGAATGGTTTTGTTTTGACTGCAACATTCACCTTCTCAGATCTACCCGGCCGCATCGACCTCCTCAAAGATACGGTATCGACGACCAACCAACCTTAACATGAAGTTTTCGTCGACAGGGACGGAGATGTGACATATATGCCCATTGTTGTTGACCAGTGAGGTCTAACAACAATAGGCTATTGTGACTTCATTGACAAACTGCAGTTTATGCAACGAGATTGATCGTTCATGAAACACTCATATTTAAAAGCGTGTTCGTCTCTGAACAATACACATTATCTCTGGAACTTGTGAATGTTTTGGTCTCAGAATACTACATGAAGCAATTATTTTGCTTAGATTTTAGAACTCGACAAATTAACATTAGACCTGGTGAATCTTTAGCTAAACATAAAGAAAAAGCTGCAGTAATCCTAACAAAATCAGCACGCTGATCAATTTTTCTCATTAGTGTAATTTGCTTCATCGTGACCGCGTCCCTTGCGATCTTCGTTTTGTAAGTAGGTTATATATCCTACCTACGAGTTTAGACCAACGTGTAGGCATTGCAATAAAAAATACATAGCCTAGGTCAGACTGACATAACTTTTCAATGTTAGTTTTGAGGAACACGAACGTCGTTTAGCTACGCTTGGTCGATTGCAGACAAACACTAGTGCGCTTTCTGAACACTCCAAAATTGAACATAACAGTGTGATAGGTATCACTGAGTTTGCGATTAAAATCACTAGGCCCTACTAGAAATAAATCTCCGTTAGAAAATCGATTATCTGAAGCTCAACTCATTAGAGATACACGTAATAGACCAAAGATGGACCGTTAAGAAGAGCTAGTCACCTGACGCGGTACTCGAGTACCAGCGAATCTTATAATTAACGTCATCTGGTTCTGGTCAGAGATAAGCCTAGGCCTAAACCGTCGCGTCAGACGCCTCACATTCCTTTTATACCTCACTGACACAGCGACTGTCTCGCGAAACGCTTGTGTTTGTGCCTTGTAATTGTACATAATGTTAAATTTTAGCCAACTTTTTTAAATCATAAAGCTAAATTACAGGGCCCAGTGACTGACTTTTGTCTTACCCAATTGCTATCATAAGTTTGATTGATCATTATCGCTCACTCAGGTATACACGTAGGCCCTACCGCTACCGGACGTACCGGTTGAACGTTGAAGTTATCTCAACTTCATATGAAACATGGAATTGTCTTGAAAAAGGCGTTAGAGACCACAATGGAAATATGACAAATATAGCTTTGTGTTAATATTAAAGTAAGGCACCGGACACCGGCACCGCTATAAGACCTGGCCTGCATCTAGTGATGCAAATGGAAAATTTTGAAATTTATTTTTCGGTGATTGACGTTTTTCCTTTGTTTTGGAGACTTATTATAGTCGCTTGAAAAGACTGTGTAATATTCAAAGTCCGAAAACTTCCCTGTATGTTAACTTTTGTAACCAACTGCACCTTTTCCATGTGTATGTCAGATCTTTCCAAATGAATTTCAGACATTAGATGGATTTCATATTTCTCTAGCTTAATTTCAGATTATCTGTCAGAAACTCAACTTGGAAAAGATTTTTAATTCAACTGGAGATTTCTCCAATTCATCTAGACCGTATCTGAAATTCATTTGGGCAGATCTAAAATCGATTTGGAACTATCTGAACCATTTGAACTATAAATGGAGAATGTGTATCCTCAACGAAGATATCAGACAATGCGCCAGAAGTTAGAAGCTATCATAGATATTCTTTTACTCATCACAGATATCTTTAGTTTCCAAATATCTCACGAGTTTACAGTCTTTATATCTTCCAATATGGTCGCTTATGTGCAATGCTGCGTGGACTGTGTGCTTATACTTCACATGTTCATCAACACATGGAGAATTTGCATCACTATGATCAACGCTGCACAATAAAGCTTAACTTTCAGGCTAGCAATTAGCAAACTCCAAAATGAAGTACATTATTATTGCTCCAGATCTTTCAAATTGCATGAAATTACCCCTATTGTAAAGCAAGATTCACGTTATCCCAAACGGTGTCTGTGTGATAATTAAAAATGCTTACAAAATGGCACAAACCACTGGTGGCAAAGGAATGTTCAAAAATCCGCGGACGGAACTCGCATTGCTAACGATCGCTTTAATCGAAATAATGATGAAATCAAGAGTTTTAGACCCAATTTATTAGTACGCAGCTGCCTCGGCAGTGGAAGCGCTTAAATTATAGGGCTTATCAAAAAAATCAAAACTTTCAAAATTTCCAAAATTTTCCATAATTTCCAATATTTTCCAAAATTTTCCAATTTTTTCCATAATTTTCCGGAAAATTTTCATCACTACTGAGGTTACATCCCACACATATACTACAGTATACTGCAGTAGATGTACGTACATAGCATACACTATAGGTCTACAGACAGCTGAAACTCGTTTGCCCCCTTCTTCACTTCTTTCACTATTGAATTTGTGTAGGAGCATCAGTACGACGTACGTAGGAGGCTACTAGTACGTACACGTAGTATACGCACGCCCTATACCTTTGCAAGCAGACAAAACAGTCGAACTTATAGTCCAGAAGCTTGACTTGCAATTTAATTTAACTCGCAATGAAAACTGAAATTTATCAGCAGATTGTGTTATATAGGCAGGAGCGACATGTCTAGGATATCAGACGTTAATTATGGGTGTAATTACACCAAATACTGAAATTCAAAAATTACCCATTTTTTCAAAAATTACCGGTAATTATTACCGGTAATATTACCCGGTAGTATTTCAATTCAAAAATTACCGGGAATTTTACATCACTAAGTGGCGGTGCTAACTTCACATCACCGCCGGCGCCATGTCGAGCTTTCGAGCAGCGATTTTTCCTAAACTAGGGGGAATCACCGCCGCAGTTCAGGATGGCGGTGCTGAGTGGCGGTGCTAACTTCACACACGTATAGAATGATGGTATTTCACAGATTCTCATGACAGCCTTGGAGATTTAATGTTTGCTAAATTAGCAATTCGATGGGTTCTTATTACTTTCATGCTCAACCTCAAGAGTATTTTCTTAGGAGAGATCATCACAAGCAACCTGCCACTGGCAAGGCAAAATCACATAATCAAAGACAGTGACTTCATTTAACTTTGAAAGATGTAAATGGCTCTTCAGATTCAAGAAATGAAACATGAATTTAGAGAATCATAAAATCATGCCGGTGAAAATTGAATTAAAAACGAAATTTCAGCCAAGAAAGCACGAATATACCGCGACCTTTTCATGAAGACTGTAAGTTGTGCATTCTTATTCATCTGAAGGAGCCTTTGTTTTAATTGACTAATTAATTGTTGGCAAGCCTGAACTCAGATTTCGGAACGTGCTCAGCTGGGTGTTCGCTTTATCTGTTCTGTTGTAGATATCGTGATCTATAGATATCCGATATAGCTTCTCGTGCGGCTCCTGGATTTCTTGGTAGGTCTCAGATATCGCTTGGTGATATTTAGCAAGATATTGTACATATGTTTTCTGTACTTGCAGTGACATGATATTTGATTACTCTGAATGTGTTGCTTAGTAACTTTACACCTTTGAATGCTCACTTTACTTTCGTTTGTAACGCTGTGCCAAGTGGTTGAACTGTAAGTAGACGATTTGGTATAAATAGAATTTGATAGAAGGAATAAGATCATTTTACAAGTTATCCGGGCAGTCATGAAGGCAATGAAGAAAATTAACAATTTTGACGGATCAGGGGATATAGAGAGGTGGATAGATAAGTTTGAGTTGGCGGTGGAGATAGACGAGTTGAAAGGTAAAGAGGCTCAACTTCTTTCAATGTATTTAAGTGATGCTGCGTACGACGCTTGGAAGAGTTTGTCTCCTGAACATCAGAGAGACGCTGAAATAGTTAAGGCAGCACTTCGCAGGGCCTTTGGGTTGAGGAGGTTGAATGCCTGGAGAATGGCTCTATCCAAAAAGGTTTCGGTTGGGGAGTCTCTTAGCACAGCAGGAGACCAGGTTAAGAAGTTGGTCAAGGTTTCATGCGCCGGAGGTGACTGCATGGACTATGTTACGGGGTTAATATTGCTTGATTCTCTGCCTGCAAATATTAGAGATCAGGTCAGGTTGCAGATCGGTGACGATTTGACGTATCAAAAAGTTTGTGATACTGCCGAGAAAATTTGGCCTAGCCCTGGGGATGCTGGAGCGTTTGGAGCAGTAGAGGTTCAGTCGCGAAAGGATAATTTCGGCAATACAAAGTCGGATGAGCCACAAACCAGGGTTCCTCGATGTTTCGGTTGTAAGCGGTTGGGACACATAAAGAAGGATTGCAGGGTTTCCTGTTACAAGTGTGGACAGCGAGGTCACCTGAAATCAGACTGTGCAACTGCGGTCCCTTTAAACCAGGAGGAGGGGGTGACACAGAAAATTGCCACCCCCCATTAGTGAGGTTCTGTGTCGCAACCCTTGATCTGACCCTGATCAAGCGTGGGATGGTTAACGGGCGAGTGGGAAGGATAATGGCTGATACTGGATGTAGCGTTACTTTAGTTACGGCGACTATGGTCAATAACCTACCTTTGGTTCCTGAGAGGCTGCGATTGGAAATAATGAACTGTGAGATAATCGAAGCTCTGGGAAGTGTTGTTTTGGAAAGTGTGGTGGTAGGAGAGAATGTCGTTGGTCCTGTAAAAGCATTCGTTTTTACCCGGCTCCCGCTTAAGATCGACTTGGTTCTAGGGTTAGATGTGATTCTGAAGTATGGTTTGTATGTGCCCGCGGTGCGTGATGGAGGGCAAGCGACTTTCACTATTGGATCGGAAATCATGACGCCTGACAACAGTAAACATTTGGTTTCAGCAGCGGCTTGTGAATCATCAACAAGAGATGGACCTTATTCTAAATTAGATGAGGAAGTTTGTGCTGAGACGGGTGGTGAGTCAATGGTAAGAAGTAAGCTCGATCTGAAGCTAGATGATGAAGATTTTGAAGCTAGCCATCAAGAACAGAAATGGTCGGTTAAGTGGAGATGGAAAAGTGATCCTCCTCAGGGCAACAGCAATCGCTGCAACTACAAGATTCCCAATGAACATCGCGACGCTTTCAATGACGAAATCGAGCAGTAGGTGGTGGATGAAATCTTGATCCCGTGGGATGCTCGGAGAGACGGGGAACTGAAAAATGTTTTGCCCCTGATGTCTGTTAAGCAAGAAAAGAGTGGGAAAGTAAAAATTCGTCCCGTGCTTGACTTCAGATATTTAAATGAACATATCACGAGTCATCCAGGTGTTGCAACGCCTCTCTGTCAAAATCGTCTTAGAGAGTGGAGGAGGCTGGGAGTAGTAATAAAACGGCGAACACACAAACTGCGCCCCCCCTCCCCTCGATAAAACGACAGTGTCGAGGTGGACTTGGGCGACCGCCAGGTTTTGACTTGGTACTATAGTGTGTTAGGATTTTCGTGAAATCTCATGAATTTTGGGTTGAAAGTGGGATGTTTCGAGTGGAAGCAGTGCTCGGAGCACTTTGCAAATGTGATTTTTGGACTCAGCGTCAAATTCTGCATCTGTGGTGTGATTTCCAGTTCAATCGGCGAGAAAAAAATTTCAACATTTTTCGGAAAAACGACAGAGTTAACGGCAAATTTGGGTTGGTTTTGGGCTGTGGCGCCAAAACGAAGCATCGGAGAGCAAAACGGATTTCAGATTTGGAATCAGCGTACAATCCTGCATCTGTATGGTGAATTTGAAAGCAATCGGAGAGAAAAAATTTTCGCTGACGTCCCCCCCCCTCGGCACCGATCTTCCAACTTTGGTTCTAGTGATCGTAGAAAGTCGTGCAATAGCTTATTTGAAAGCTATGAGTGAGACAAATTCAGTGAAAGAAACGGCTTGTTCATATCTGTCTTCGTTTAGATGTGAGACGCCATTTAAGATTTGGGAGATTGGCGAAAAACGACAGAGTTAACAGCGAATGTGGGACGTTTTGGGCTGTAGTGTCAAAACGAAGCATCGGAGAGCAAAACGGATTTCAGATTTGGAATCAGCGTGAAATTCTGCGTCGACATGGTGAGTTTCAAGTCAATCGGAGAGAAAAAATTTTTCTTCAAAATTTTTTCGAAAAAACGGGTTAGAATTTTTGCGATGGCTGTGGGCTGTAGAGCCAAAACGAAGCATCGGATGGGAAAACGGAGGACAGATTTGGATTCAGCGTCAAATTCTACATTGAAATGGTGTATTTCCAACTCAATCGGACCTCTCGAATCGGTGATAGAGCGTTTTAAGTTTTTGGATGATGGATCTTACGTCATCAGCTGATCGCCACAAACTACATGTATATAAGCTGGGAACCGACAGAGACTTGTCATTAAGACGAGAGATTGTCAACGGTAGGTCGTCTCTCTGAGCTCTAATGATAGCTTCGGACATTCCAAATTTCGGGTTTTTATAAGAAACCGACTTAGAAAATTTCATTGCTGATATCAGCTAAGCCGTCAGACTTATAGGTTAGCCAGGAGATGGCCTCCGTCTCCAGGCCATAAAAGACTCCAAAACTTTAAAGGCTTGTAACTTTGCTTCTACAAGTCCATTTGACTTGATTTGAATGACATGTGATAGCTCTTGCTCAGAGCTATATTTATAGACTATTTATAAAATTTTATAAGTAGTGCAAAAATGCTGAAAAATTTAAATTAGCTAAATTTTGCTAGTTATGAGGTTTTTGAACCTTCTGAATTCAACTAAGACATTTATAAAGTTGTGGGAGGCGAGGTTCGGCTTGGAATTTGCAACCTTTGTAAACAATCCACTGGTTTTCATGTCAAAATCAGGGTCCGGATACCAACACAGTGATATGACGCACGCTCTGTCCGCGGGAGGTTGGATTTGTGGGCCGAGGCCTTGGAGTTGGGATAAGATCCCCTCTGAGTAATGCCTGTAACGGATTCAAAGGTTCAACACTTGCCACCAATCTCACAATTTAGCTGTATGATTATAAAAATGACTGCCAATGTCGCTTGTCAGTAATTCTATTTTATCTTTCTTTCTACAGATAATGGGAGGCAACTCAAAATTTTTATTCAAAAAGTGCTCTTGTGGAGAGATTAAGAGAGGCGGCGAATTTAAACGCCACATTAACAAATACAAAAATACTCCTCACTTTCACGAGGAAGGAGCCGTTACTTCCGGCTGCACACATTGCCTGAAATTTTTGAAAGGCAAGGACCATGAGGCATTTTACATCGCCCACGCCGAATGTCCGATCAAGAAGGCTAGTAATTATACAACATCAGACATCGGCAAATTGATCGCACCCTACTTCGGCGAAACATCTGTCGATCTAGACGCAGCACTACAAGAGGCTATTGCAACCATTTTGGAACCTGCTGCTTCGGTCACTACCCCATCGACAGCAGAAGAGAAGGGTCCACTAAGCGATTTAGACAGCTCAGATGACTCCGATTCTGAGGAGGTCGTCATCAATAAAAACGCGGAAGAGATAGAAAAACCGGCAAATCAGTCTTCCCCGTTAAAGAAAGTGATCACACCTTCCCCAGTAAAGAAGGGGATTAAGCAGCAGACGAACAGCTGGAATAAGGATGAGCAGATCGCAAAAGTGAGCCAGGAATATGCACTCACGAAATTAAAAGATGAGCTCACTCGTTACAAAAACGAATGTGCGGCCCTTAGGGACGACAATTTCCACCTGAAGGGTCAGGTAGCCGAGATTCGGGCCCTCAAGACCCAAGTAATTAACTTGGAACCTTTCCGCGAAAGGGCGCTTGCAAGCGACAAACGAGTTGAAGAGCAGGCGACGTACATAAAATCACTAAAAGCTCAGGAAGAGGTGTCAAAGCTAAAAATCGAGCAACTAAAAACTAGCCTGACTGAGAGCCAGCAGAAAGAGGAGAGACGAGCAGCGCTCCACATTCCCATCATCAAGAGCAGAATCGTCGACAGCGTCATCCTTGAGAGTGAGGACTTGGACACCACATTCGAGTGCTACGATGGGGCGATGGCGGAGATGCGATGCCTTCATCTCTCAATAAAACATGATGGTGACATCAAGGAATTGCGCCACCGCAAGCGGAAACTGCCTGCCAAATACTTGCCTCAGCCACCATCATCGAAGGTTCAACGAACCGATTAAGTTAATTGATGGTAAGTTAATATCATCTCTATCACTTGAACATAATTTCATCTATTTTCTTTCTATTTTTCAGATGCGACGTGAACGAACCAACGGTCTTTATGAGACCACCATGGAGCAAAAAAGTGAAAGTACCTCCTCGTGGTTTGCTCTGGATAGACTTCGGTCTGACTGAATCTATCACACAAAATATAAAAAATATAATCATTAAGTTGAATCTGCTATCAGTCAACTTGAACGTTGCGTCGCATTAGAGGGGTATATAAACCACTACCTCTCATTTCATTTCATTTCATTTCAATCATGGAGACACCAAACGCTGCAGTCAGCTCTCCTCACGGACCGCAGTTAAGACCGCGAAATTTATTTAATGAATTTCCTAGAATAGAGGAGCAAGACAGAGTCCACAACAATCTTGCTCGGAATGGCAATGCGATGACAGCAAGTGTTGCCAATCCAATGGAATGGCGCTACATTCCACCCTCCACTCACATGCCAACTAGCATGGAAGTCGACACTGCTAAGGTTGAACGGTTTCGACTCTCTCTCAGCAGAATCGGTATGGAGTAAGTTGGCTGATGACGACCCCCGAGAACGAACCACCGGCCCTGATAAGGGCCACCATGGGGCAAGACATGATAGAACCTCCACGCGGTTTGCCCTGGGCAGTCTTCAGACTGGCGAATACTATCATTAAGTTGAATCTGCTATCAGTCAACTTGAACGTTGCAAATGAAGTTCGGTGTAATACTTCCTTTCGACGGGCGTTCCTGTAAAGGGCGGCGGTGAAATCCGTAGCTATGTATACCGCAAGGGACATTCGGCAATGGTCAATCTTGTTAAACCTCTCTGCGTCATGTTTGCAAGTGATTACCTCTGTCTCAACGTAGTATGCATTCGCGTCAGGGCGACATTTAGCCAGCTGTCGAAGGTTGCCTAAAACTTTCCACTGCATACGTTATGAGAACCATGAGTTCTACCTGTCTCTATCAATGAGACGAATTGATGAATGGAATGAAATGGGAGGACACTCACGCGCCACACGCAACATAACACACTTCTCTCTTCCGTAGTCTAACAAGCTCTTTACACATGGATCGCAGTCGATTGCTATCCCAGAATCATGTAAGCTATCTTAATTTTAAATGTGACTAACACTATTCCATCTACCATTATCACCCATATGAAATGTTATAAGATTTACAAGTTAAACTAAGTGTGCTACTATTTCCAAATGAAAAAGTATACATGGTTAAATCATCCACTTAAACCCCATTCAAGTAAGTCAGTATGAAAGCAAAGATAATACGAAATAAAAATTTATTATGGCATGTATTTGAAAAGATCTTCATCGTCAATATCGTCCCAGAGTCTGACTTCACACAGATCACAAAAACAGTTCACTTGCTTCAATCGTTCTTCTACCGCGAGCCTCACTTTATCAATGTATTCCCATTCCGCCATAGCTCGTGGCTGGGAGTTAGGGGTGTACCATTCCCATAATTGATGTAGGAATTTGGTGCTGGTGATCTCCATCACATCATCAGTATCGCACTGCAGATACTTCCACCTCACGCCTCTTAAGTCGGGTCACTCCTTCTCACATACACTCTCCTCTTCGTCGTCCACTGGTAATGTCAACTTTCTAATGTTGTCGAGATGGTACACCTTCTCTACCTTCCCCTTCGTTGGAGCGTTTGGTTCAACGAGCGTCGTTGATGATGAGCATGGAGAAGAGAACTCCAATGTAGTGTTCGGTGTTTTTGGAGGGCTTGTCATGTTGACTGTGAATAATGACTTTGAAATGTTTCCTAATTCTTAAGTATAAACAAGCAACCAATCAGAATGAACATCCAATGAATGATGAGTATGAGACGTATAAGTGAATCGTTGTTTAGCGAATTCTGTTATTATTTATTTGAGGCGTACAAGTGAACTGCTCTCTAGTGAATTCCAAATTTGAGACGTATTATTTGAGTGAAGTCTCTATCTTGTTGAAGTATCAACCTTAAACTCGATTTCGTTGAAATGGTAAGTTGAAGATTTCCTCTCTCATCTCCCTCAAACGTGTGGCTAATAGCATTGTCCTCAATTTCAGGCATCAACTTCATCACCAAAGCCCTCCCTTCTCCAGGAAAGTTTAGAGCTGTTGAGTGAAGGTAGGTTGCAACAATACACTGAGACTTTAACAGAGATGATAGAATGATTTCTCTTTCAGGTGATACCAGTCCCATCTCGAACGAGTCGGATAACAACAGCGACTCCATATCAACATTGTCGCGGGAATGCAACGATCGGGAATGTGCTGATTGTGGACACATCTTCACGAGGAAGCGCAATCTCATCCAACACATCAAGCGATGTGTTTGTAGACCTAAGTCAGCATCAATCTCCGAAGGTGGGGATGATTCTGTTAACGATGTCTCCTTTTCTTGCGATTTATGCATTCAATCTTTTGAGTCACATTTTGAACTATCTTCACATAGACTTCGACATACACACAGTGACGATAGTTATGCTAACAGCACCTCCTCTATCCGACTCTCTGAAGTGTCGATAAATAATTTAGTGAGGAACTACCAGATGGAATCCTCAGAAACCATTACTGACTTTGAAGAATGGTTTCATCAAAATTCATCTTTGATTGGTGCGCTCTTCAACAATTTAATCAATTTTAGAATGAAGGCGCTCATCTATCTCAAAATAAAATATGCAAAAATCGACCACCATACTGGTCAAATAGTAGAGAGGTTGGAGTTTCACATACCCTCCTCTCCTGCAACCGAAGTTGTAGACTGCGAGTCTTGGATAAATTTTCATATCCAAGGGTTAAAATTAAACATAGATAAATTTAACGAGCGTGATAGTGGTCTCGTTTTTGATGGTATTGAGACCGCCATGATTAAAATCACTTTATTAGAGAACTAGTCTGGACGAGGCTCCTTTAAACTTCCGAAAAATTTAAGAAATAAAGCAGCAGTCATTTCTGTAGATTGCGAATCGCAATGTTTTAAGTATGCCGTCCTCTCCATTCTCCACTGTAATAATGTACTGAATAACCGATACCGTAAGAGTAAGTATCAACAGTGGGAGAATGAATTAAAGTTTGATGACTGCAATAGTGAAGATATGAAAATTAGAGATATAGAAAAATTTGAAAAATTGAACAACATCAAAATAGTTCTCCATGTTTGGGAAAAGGGATTGAAGGGTGTCCGCTACAACTCGCGCTCGAGTTGTTATGACCACGTTATCAACCTTTTATTAGTAAGACAGGATGATAGTAAGGAATGGCACTACTGCGGTATTCCCAAAATTTCTCGCTTATACCACCACTTAAGAAATTCTAGCTCATCAGATTTATTACTGTGATAGATGCATTCGCAACTTTAGGAGTAAAAATAAATTTGAAACTCATTACGAATGGTGTAAGCGAGGTAAACTACAAATGGAGCGCATGCCCAAAGATAAGGAGTTTTCATACAGAGAGAATGGCGATGAACTAAGTCGTCTTCGTGTCATCTATGCTGACATCGAATGCTATATCGATGATAACACCCATCGAGCAGCAGCCATTTCCTGCTATGAAGTATGGCATGCCCATTTCCAAAATAGAAAAAATAAAATGCACGTCTGGCAAGGTGAGGATTGTATTTACCAATTCCTACAATTCCTCGAACAGGCTGTAAAATTTCAACAAAAGTATGATGGTAAACTCTATCGCAGATCATTGCATATGACAGCAGATGATCGAGCAAAATTTGATAGTTGGAACGTTTGCCTCAAATGTAGTAAAACATTTGATGATGATAAGATTAAGAAAGTGCGCGACCATGATCACATCACTGGTAAATTTAGAAACGCACTATGTTCAAAATGCAATTTTTCACTTACTTATATGCGTATAAAACAAAATGAACACAAGGACATCGCTATCTGCCTTTTTATTTGGTTGTGTGTCACCAGTGGCGAGCCGTAACCAAGCTAGAGGTAATGATGAAGCCGACGTCATTGGTACACGGTTTGGTTTCTTAGAAATAAAAAAATTTCTTCTATTTCTTTTAGTATGTAACATAAAAGTAAGCATTTATCATCTTTACAGTAACAAATTTCTATGAACCAAAAATATAGTGTAAAATTAGATAAGTTGAGTACCGGCTTATATGCGGGTTTTTGCAAAAACTGGTAATTCTAAAGCAATTTTAGATGGTCGGCTTATATGCGAGATCGGCTTATATGCGAGTATATACGGTAGGATGAAACGGCGTACATTACCCGTAATTTTCAATAATTTCAAGGGCTACGACAGCCATATGATGATAAAAGGAGGTTTAGGTCAAATGAAAGAGTGGCAGTTTGATGTAATAGCACAAACGAGAGAGAAGTTTATGGCCATGGCAGCAAAAGTGCCTGTCGATAAAACTAAAGAAAATAAGACGGTCTATTTTGATATAAAATTTTTAGATTCCTACCAATTTATGACTGCATCACTGGCCTCTCCCGTACAAAATCTAAAGTCTCTTCCACTAACACAAAGTCTTAAGAAACAATATCCAAATCTAACCGATGAAATCATCACACGGAAAGGAGTCTTTCCATATGCATATTTTGATTCGATTAGTAAACTCGGTGAGACTTCTCTTCCCCCCATAGATAAATTTAAAAATGATTTGACCGGCGCAGAATGTAAGACCGAAGATTATGATGATGCACAAGATGCATGGATAAAATTTGACTGCCATACATTTGGCGAATATATGATTGCCTATCTTAAGCTAGATGTATTTTTGCTGGCTGATGTATTTCAGGAGTTTCGATGAGTGGCATTAGAAGAAGATAAGTTAGATCCCGTCCACTTTGTCAGTCTGCCAGCCATGTCATTTAAGTCTGCTTTTAAAATGACTGGTGAGACCATTCATCTCTTACAAGATCCAGAGATGTATAATTTATTTGAGCGAGGAATTCGCGGTGGTCTCACATTTGTAAATAAACATAGGTTAAAATCAAAATTAGTAGGCGATGATCAGACTCATCTTAAGTATGATGACCAAAATAATTTATATGGTAGTTCACTATCCAAACCACTCCCTCACTCTGAGTTTAGCTGGTTAGATGATGGTGAAATTCAGCATCTCTCCAACCCTTCTAACATACTAGCAATTCCAGATGAAGGTGATTGGGGATATTATTTTGAGATAGATCTAATCTATCCAAATAATATTAAACATAAAACCGTAGATTTTCCACTCGCACCCGAATAAGGTGAAGTGACCAAAGATATGTTTTCCGACTTTATGAAACAATTTCATAAAGATTTAGAATCATGCGGTCAACCCGACTATAAGCCTTGCCGCAAACTTTTACTCACCCAATATGATAAGGAAAACTATCTAGTTCACTTTAGCATCTTAAAATTTAATTTAGAAATGGGCATGATTTTAAAAAGAGTTCACCACATTATTTAATTTAGACAGAAAGCCTTCCTCAAACCATATATTGATAGTAACAGCCAGAAACGTGCACTAGCCCAAAATAATTTTGAAAAAGATTTTTATTTAAGTATAAGAATAATAGTTTTCTTTGTAAGACGATGGAGGATGTTAGAAAACGTGTAAACTATGAACTAGTCAATGATGTTACAAAATTTAAGAAATTGATCTCATCACCTCTATTCATCGATAGAGACATTATCGATGAGGACCTTGTAGGTGTTAAAATGATAAAATCTGAAGTTGAGTTGTTCAAGCCCATATATATTGGCCAAGCTGTACTAGATTACTCTAAGCTTGAAATGTACCAACTCTTTTATAAAATGCTAAAACCATGTCCTCTCGTAAAAGAGGTTCGTTTGTTGGGTGGTGATACAGATAGTTTCTTCTTAGGTATTACCACTCAAAAAGATTTAAATTTCTATGAAGTAGGAAGATATTTAGAAAGATATTTTGATACATCAAATTATCCTACTGATCACCCACTCTACTCCATCAAAAATAAGGCAAAACTTGGCTGCTTTAAGGATGAGACAGCAGGGAAGGAAATAGATGAAATGATTCTCCTCCGCCCAAAAATGTACAGTAGGAAATTAAAGGATAGAGACGATAGTATTAAGCGCGCTAAAGGCATATCAAAATCCATTGTTCACAAAATGAAACATCGGTCCTATAAGAAGGCCTATAGAAATAAAAACATAACGTTTGTCAATATGACAATCTTAAAATCTAAGTCGCATGAGATCAAAACTCATACTTTTAGGAAACGGGCACTTTCAGCATGGGAGGATAAGAGGTGCTGGTTAGAACATAACATATCTCTTCCTCATGGACATCCTGACACAAACATACCACCACCCAAAAGAATTAAACTCACACTACCACATTCAGGAGACGTCTTAGCATAATCATCCTTAACTTAGTATTTTCATGTTGATTTCTGTAGATAAACATTGCTGTTTTATGTATCGCTTTCGATTGCACTTCCTTGTGAATATATGCCTACAGTCAGCCCATTCCCCCTATATCTGTGAAAAGACTTTTTCATATATTGTAATTTTGATAGAAATAGATGGTATAGTTTGTTTGATAACAGGATGGTAGAAAATAGGTTTAAACATCTTCTCGACTATTCCATATAAAGCATCCTAATCATGAATGAAATCACGTAAAATGTGTTCTTTTTCCTCGCCAACAGAAATAGGTAGAATCAAATCACTTTGAATGTAAAGGTGTTGTTCATGTTTATCAAGTGTCATTGTTGTTTCTATACCAATCGTATGCGCAGCAGTAAACACAGTTTGTAGCATTAAAAATCCAAAGAGTTTTTTCAAATTTTTACTCAATTGACATTGAATGTCATCACCCAGTTTCAGAACAACGCGTTCATTTCCAATTGAAAACGAAATGTGGTGTGTCTTTACATCATATTTACTTTTCATCACATGCTTCAACTTATGTTGTACATATGGATTTATTACATGAATGAAGCTTTCAACTGTATGATATAGACGCGGCATTATATTGATAGCAACTTTAGATTCTTGATAAGACTGGTAAATTTTCTTGATGCGATCACCATAGATGTCCACCCACCATTCATCATTAACTGAATCAGCTTTAGTGTGATATTCATGACAAGCATATACCAGACCGCTTCCAATAATAGGTGTATAATGTCTTACAAAATGACGCAAGGTTGGAGAGAAATAAACTGTAAGTTTGTCATTATATTTCTGAATAACCAACTTATTTTTGTCCGCCATAATTTTCTCTCCATACTTCTTACCCACAGTCTCATCCCATCGTTTTACTAACTCAATAAGTGATAAAGGTTGAACATCACGCTTTTTCAAAATGATGCGTTCTTCGCATTCTACAACATCTTCATCAAATATTTTAAATCTATAATGAAATTTGTTGATTCGATTTGAATAAACATTTTTAACATTTGCAGTAGCAATTGACGTTAGATGTAGTCCATGGCCAAAACCGAGATGTAGATAGAATTCATTATCCAACCTCAGTGTAAGACCTTTAGTAAAAGAATGAAAGCGAAGGAACTGTCTCCCACTCCAATGATAGATAGTAAACTCATAAGCTTTCTGATCCTTATTCTTCATGATGGAAGTATTACCACTATTGAATGCCTTAATAATTTTCTCATTCCCAAATGGACATTAATAATCTGATTTTATCTGAATCCATTCATAGTTCCACTTTCCATCTGACGTTAAATTGTATGGGAACTGGAATGCATTATTCATTGTTATTCCATCATGGGTGCGAGGATTCAATATCATTTCTTCCAAATTATTCACATTCTGAATATTGCTATCATAGCGAATACTAGAAATGCCAACCTCCCATTCACCTTCTAAATGTAGTGGGCGATTTAATTCTACTCGAAAGTCTGATGGTTTATTATTAGAAAATTTATTCATAGAAGCATTACTGGGTAAGTAAATTAGAAACGAATCTCTATTTTCGCTTTCCATATTATTCACATTGGAAAAATATATTAGCATACTTTTGCATTAACTCTTCATTCGGAAATGGAGTGTGATACTTGTCACAGCATCTTTATGAAAAGGAATCAACGCACCAGCATCGTCATAAATTGCAATATCAATTTGTGGGATGTAGTTTGATTTCAGCTTTGTATAATGCACTTTCTTGAAAGTATACTCAGATAAAATACTGCAGCTTTTTGGCTGGTATGGTATCATTGCTAGCAATGGAGCTTCAACATCTCCCACACGTACATCTTCACCAATATTGGAATATATCTGAAAACAGTTAATACGACGCGATAGCGACATGTCTGCGCTAGCTTTGGTTATAGTACCACTTTTAAAGATATTTTGATCAAAACCCAAAATGTCCATTAGAGTTTTATCCATAATTAGTTCAATACCTTTTCCACTTATAGTGAGAGACAAAGTACCTTCTTTTTCAGAAAATGAAATATGTTGCTCATTAATCACTTCATTTAAATAATCTACAACCAATTAACTGAAGTAATAATGCGAGGCATCAACACTCTTGTTTTATGTAAGATACCACCGAAAGGCTCTACACACTTTCTGTATAAAGATACGGTCCATTCTGTATCAAATTGATTTGACCTTTCACATGGCAAATGTTGCATATCAAATTTTCCATGAACAGCTGCAGAACGATGTCGTAAGAACTGATGAAAATCTTTTGAACAAACTAATACTAGATCATCATCATTTAATTTACTTATTGCAATATGATTAGATGATTTGATATAAGTCAATGTTGCCACTTGTTTACCATCAACTCGAAGGAGATAATTAAATTTCTTCAATAACGTTTCAGGAGTCATGTTTGTCTTTCTTGGCTTAATCACAATCTTCTTTACCAACGACTCCTCATTTTTTGGAATAAGATCTACATAATAAGCTTCCTCTCGATATATTAACTGTTTATGACCACTTGGGTGGTAATTAACGTTATAATTATCATAGCTTGTTAAGGCGCTAGCGAGGTAACCTAAATCATTTCTTAAACTTGGACTTAAACCAACAATCCAATCTTTCTCAACTACATGATGTACATAATTATGATCATCATTGTGCGGAGTAAATTGGACAATATGTTTACACGCTTTATTCAGGAAATCATATATAAAATTTTTACATGATAAGAGATCTTTCTTTGACCACTGTGGAATGTATACTCGGCAGCCCTTTTCACATTGGTAAGCAGCTGTGCGTCTCATATTAATAGTCCTCACCTCATGATCAAAAGTATAGACACAGTTGCTATGAACAAGTTGAGTGACGCCCACTTCCCACTTTCCATTTAGCTGTTGTGTATGATCAATGGGAGTAGAAAAGAGTGCGGCTCGATTACTAGCAAATCTATTTGCGGCCGCATTGCTAAGCAAAATATGATAAAACGACATTTTGATATTGCTGATCTGCGGCTTTGCATAACATCATGAAGACTTGGATTTTGGACTCTCTACAATATATCAGAGTTGATCGTGATGGGAACGTACATTTCAAAAATTCTCATGGTCATACATCAAGAGATATTACATTAACATGGCGACAATTTGTCAACCTCAATGATATCATGAGGGATTTGGAATATTTTGAAACATTAAGATTCATCTCCTTGGATGATCAAGTTTGGCTTCAACGTTGCAACAATGAAATTCAAATCTGCCATTCTCATTCCGCAAACTGTTTCTCATTTCGCAAATACAATTGGGAGAAGTATAGAAGATACATACATCGCTCCATCATGACATTTATTCGTCGTGAGTTCATCGCCCTACTATGCAAATCTTAATCAGACATGACTACCACGCACCATGAGTTGGAAATTAGATTCCCTACAACGTATTGAAACGGATAATGATCAAAACGTCTATTTCAAAGATTCAACTGGAAATGTGAGAAGAGAGTTTGCTTTATCTTATCGTCATTTTCAATCTCTACATCATATCATGAAGGATTTGAAATACTTCTATATGAAAAGACATTCACGTATTGGAAATCGCATATGGTTGCGCGTCAACAAAGGGCGAATTCAACTCTATCATTCCCAACTCCATACTAACTTCACATTTCATCAAGGTAGTTGGGAAAAGTATAAAAGGAAGGTACATCGCTCAATTTACTCATTTTTTCATCATGAAGCGCCATCGCTACACCATCGTCAACATTCACCGTCGCTTCAGACTCTACACCAAAATCGATCTCACAACATTACACCAACACCTTCCAAACAGCAAGTATTACCCGGGCCGACCTCAAATGTTAGTGGTGAAGATGAACAATTCACGGAATCTTCAACTCTTCCCAAATGGGACTGTACAGATTCTCGGCGCCCTTTCTCATTCATCGGCGCAGTCAATGCGCTTAGAGCTACAAAGATTACTACGTCGGATATGGAAGAGGGAGAGGTGTGTGATGTCGAATCTGACTGTGGACAATATGGTGATCTCTACTCAATTGAGTGAAAGTGTATCATTTTTGAAGATTCGTACCAGCAGTTACAATTTGTGTTATGAACCCGAACTTTTTCCTGCAGCTCTCATTAGTTGTTGGTTACCTGTGCATGTTGCAATCTTTCATAATAGTAAAGTGATCATTACTGGACTAAAATCTCATGTACAAGCAAATGTGATCCTAGACTATCTCATCGAGTATGTACGTACCCAGCGGATTGTAATATAAAAAACATTTTTTCCAACATGATGTTTTTATTTCAAATCATGATAGAACATACAAATCATTTTTTCATTAGAGGATGGATTACATGAAAAGTTTTGAATAACAGATACAAATCGAGATACATGTAAACGTTTTAAGATGAAGTACAGTACAAAAGCACCACACGTTGATGAAAGTGGATGTTGTAGTATGCGTTCATTTCACTGATATTGACGCGTATGTTTTCTCAACCACTGCTGTGTTGGTATATTTGGAGGTTGAGCAAGAGAGTCAAATAGTTCACCACGTCGGTCTTCTCCAATAAAGATCGCTTTCCAATGCTCACCGCCTAAATTCTGCGAATGAGTGTTTAGCACAATAAAGATGGGATAGTGATTTACTGCAGGTGGTAAGGTATCGAGCGAATAGACATTATCGAAAGCTTTCAACGTCGCTTCATCTGCATTACGTTGCACTTTAGTCTTAATATCGTCAGCAGTCAACCAACTCATTAACGATTATACTGAAGAATCACGTCACGATACTTTGTAATTTCAATATTTGAATCGAAGACTGCATAAATTAATACATTGTTCGTCTCAGGTAGTGTTCTTTTGAACGTCAAATCCAAACGAATATCATGAGGCACGTTCGCTTGACGATAGGGTGCACTAATATCGCTGTCAGCAGTCAAATCAAATGCATAAATAGTATATCCACTCTTAAACTCTTTCATAGTCAGTCCGTTGGTGTCATCCGTATTGTAAAAGCCAAAGACATCTATAAAATCAACATAACTGCGCATAAATTGATCCGAAGCAAAATCTGGTTTGTAGGGTGGACCAGGATGACTCACACCATTTACACGTAAAGCAATTTCACTTAACTTATTTTGTTTAAAATTGAAAGGATTCTTCTTTATACTACCATTAAATGCATCATTTTCAACCATTGCCACCATGAGGAGCTTCGGTGCTTCCGATGGAAAGAGACCAACTTTCATGAAACTCTTTTGATCTTTCGGAATTGTAAAGGTAAGAAGCTTTGTATGCTGAACGGGGTAAATGGCATTTTGGCGGTTAAGACCTTCAGCATGTCCTCTAATGACACTTGGATTCGGTACCACTCGACGAATGTAAAGTGCAATATCTTCCACATGAATTCTAAAATTGTCAGCTTTACCACATGCATTCAGCGCAAATTCAGGCTTATTCAATGTCAGCTTGAGTCGCATGCTGGTATTACAGAGTAAAAACTTTGACTGTCTAAAGAAGTCTAAATTCAGCGGACCATATAGTTGACATACTTTACTATCTTTAATCATAGCAGATCGCTTTACAAAGCCACTGTTTGTTTCAGCATCAAATTTTCCTGCTTCATCTCTGTACCATCCCATGGCTTCCATATGACTTTTTTGTGCTGCTGGATGAAAGTGTGATACATGATTGAAATATGATTTATAGGGATAATCGCTTTGACCACCTTCCACCTGCTGCTTTCCAATCGTTAGAGAAACATCGCGAAGTAATGTAGTCAATGGTAAATTGTTCAGTCCAACTTTATGTGTATCATCAATAGCAGTTCCATCTGCTTGCTGAATTCTAAACCTCAAATCAACCATCGCATAACTCAAATCTATGTAGTCATCACTACCACCAGGAATAACAAATTCAATGGGGCCAGCATTCTCAGCTGTTCGAGGATGATAATCTACAATACTTGAACTAAGAATATCTGTCTGTATGACTTGTTGATCAAACAAACAAAAACCGGAAGTTTTACACTCCATGATTAGAAGTTATGGCAGCGTCGTCGTTTAGCGCCTGATGAATGATTAGAGCCTCTGCGACGTTTGCGTGAATGCCTTTTGACTGAAGATCGCACCTTACCAGTTCCGCGATGTTTCCTTCTTCCTTTATTCATTCGTTTAGGCGATTTCTTTCCTTGAGTAACACCAGCAAAGGTCTGCTTCAATGTTTTTAAACCGCGTTCCTTCCCACGATTCAACAAACTGCTCTTAAAACTTCTACCTCTGGAAAGGTCACTAGCAACATCGCCAGCAAAGCCAACGGCATTACTTAAAACATTTCGTTTTAAAGATCTTCCGACATTGGATATGAGAGGTGCTACAACAGATTTCAGTGCACCAAGTATGCTACCTCTACGTTGGCGGCGAGCGCCGATGTAAATTTGTCCTCCACCACTTACATAGGAGGGTCGTGAATAAAATGAGGCAGTTGGATTCATAGCTCAAACCCTAAACATTGTTAGTTACAACTTTGCATGAATCACTGTCGATCACTTAGATGAAAGATGTCGGCACAACGCATCCAAGAGTTCATACTTGAAAGATAACCAGTCCATTTAACAAGACACCATTCTTCACCTTGCCGTTTTTTACATCGAATGATTTTCTCTACCAAATATGTTTCACTTTCAGTGACTACCTCAATCTCATCGCGGTAAAAGCTACCCTCAATTTCTTCATTATCGTAATCTTTCAACTTGTAGGTGGTCGGAGAGTCTTTTTGATTAATCCTTGATACTGTAAATACCTCCTCTGTCCAATTCGGAAGGTACCCTTTAGCAAAAACACTCTTCACTTTTGAGATACGAACTTTATCACCAATTTTCACATCACTTTTCACATGAGTGCGTTTACGTTGGAATGATTCGCGCACTTTATCTACATTGTCAGCATTTACATCTACTGGTCTGAGTCCAATAGAACGATGGATAGAGTGATTGTAGGCATGGAGTGTATCTTGTAGAACCTTTGTCCAATTTTGTGTCAAGTTGGCAGTAAAATGTCGCCACAAGCGATTTTTTAATGTGCGATTAAAACGTTCAACGAGTGCAGCTTTATAAGCACTCTTTACACTAAACAACTCAATGCCATGCCTCTCAAATAATCTTCTCACATGCTGATTTTTAAACTCTTTTCCTTGATCACTCTGAATTCTTTTTGGAATGCGACCTTCTCGAAAAATTGTTTGGAATGCTTTTGCTACTCCTTTCCCTTCTTTAGTTTTTAAAGGTTGAGCCCACGCATAACGCGAGAAAATATCAATGACGGTTAAAATAAAATTATTGCTCGAGTTATGTTTTGAAATGGAGGCGACATCACACAAATCTGCTTGCCACTGTTCATCGATGTCATGAACAATATAATGGCGGGTACGGTACTTCTTTTTCGCTTGTTTGTGGAGTGTATAGGTAGCCTGACCCTTTAACCATCGTTTCACTTGTGATTGTGGAAGACCACTCGCTTTTGATAATTTCTTGATAGATGCAAATCCTGCTGGATGTTTTACATCATAATAGATTGACTTCAAATGCTCAGTCGATGACGACTGACTCTTTTTCCTCCTTCTCATCTTTTTGCTTTCTTGCCTTTCTACATTTACAACAACTACAGCATTTAGCTTTAGCGGTTTTGCGATCGTGTTCACATTGCTTAGGGGTTTCATTGTGAGAGCTGGCGCAGCAAGTGCAAGTGACAACGACACTCACCTCCGGCGGTTCAATGCATGGTAAGCAACACAACCGCTTCATATTAATAGTCTGAGAACATGTATTTCCTGAGAGGAGCTGTTTTACGTTTTCCTTTTACTAGTTTTAGTGGTGGCGTAGATCTACGTCGAGTTCTTCCTCTTGTTTGCTTAGTGAGTGTGGGAGGGGATGTAGAAGGTGACTTCTTAAACCAATTTGTTGGCATTTTCATCTTCTGAAGCATTGGAGCAGTAGCCACTGTTGAATCAAGTTCTTTCAATGTCTCATTATTCAAAGCAAATTTTGGCACATTATGCTTTTTCAATAGTTTAAGAAAGTATGTCCAACCAGGTGGAACATAGCCCTGACGGCGCTTTCTGCGTGTCGCATACTGAATCAAGTCTTCATAACGTGAAGCATCAATCACTTTATTTTCATCTGTAATGATTTCTCCTCTATCATTTACATTGAGATGGGGTTCAATACTATTGAAAAGAGATATGGCATGTGCGCGAGATGCTAAAGGTGTAGCATTCGATACAGAGTCACGCATCTTATTCTTCAAGTTTTTTAATTGCTCAACAGTTTCCGATTGTAATAATACAGCACGATGTGGATCTTTGATGTGAACATTTTGCTGATAATCTATTTCTTTCCTATACATTTGATTTGCAAGAGGTTGCTTTACTTGTTGTATAGCAGTCAATTGTACATATTCATCCTGAGGAATAACAATCATGCGAGAATAAGAACTCATAGTTTGTAGATAATCATGGGAGTTTTCAAAATATCACTTCGAAATCTAAATTCTTCCGGACACTCCTGCGTAAAGTCAATGAATAAGTAACCGTGTGGTTTTTCAGTAGCTGCTTGAAAAATTTCAATTAAGGCTTTTGATCCTCTGGGTGCAACTTGTCGCGCTAAAATTTCAAATTGACTTTTATCTCGCGGATTCTTGAAAATAGCATAATAGTGTGTATTCAGGTTTCGTGTACGAGCTTCTTTTCCATCAGGAAACAAATTTTGTGTGATATAGGTGATAAAGCACCTTTTATGATGTGCTGCGCGAGTGAACATATCTGTAACATCTTTTGAATTCTTACTTTCTTTTAATAGATCATCCAATACAACAACATCATTAGACTGAAGTTTATCCACTGGAATAATTCCTTCATGTCGAATAAAGTTGCGACTTTGCAATTCCTGAAACAGCGACGGTTGATAAATACCATAACACCAAATCACTCGATTGATAGGTTCCTTAAACAACTCCCTTCTTTTATCCAATAAATTCAGCGTGAAAACAGTTTTACCTGCATGAGATGGACCTGATACAGTCAGAACTTTATCACATTGAAGTCTGAAATCCATTATAATACTTTGAGATTCAACATTTGCATAATTAACGCTTAGAGCCAAAGATATTACCCAATGCGTTGCCCTCGATAGGAGCTAGCATCGGTAGTAACGCTAGAAGGAAACCGCCCTTTTGTGTTAGAGTTTCCCTCTTTCTTTGAAGGGTGACTTTAGGATTGGAGATGAAACGCAATTTCGTAGCATATCGCTTAAGTAACTTTCGTTGTTTTGATGCTAATTTCGTCGTCCTCAACTTCCTCACATGAGAAATAATTTCACGAATGGATTTATCGTTAGCATGTCGTATAGCATTGTATCGCTGATTTGCTTTCATTCGTCGGAGAGCTTGAATGGCTGAAGAAAACTTTGAAGACTTTTGACTTTTACGTTTCGTCATTTTACGTTTCGCCATTTTCCGTGTTAGTCTTTGCTAAAACCTGTCTTTACCACATTTGCATAGGTACTAACTATTGCGGCATAAGTGACACTCGACATGAGCAATATCACAGTGGTTACATTTGCTAAGTTGAATGCAATTACGTATGAAACAGCGTTGACAAAAAGCATGCTTACATCTCTTGAAGATGCGCTTTTCATTTCCATCCTTTCGCTTACATACATCACAACACATAGTTTCACCGTTACTGTTAACGTCTATAGCAAGTCTTTTTGAAGATACGAATTTGCTAGCCTTTTCTAAATAATAGACGCATGTACAGAAGGAATATACTTCGAGAGTGAGCAGACATAGCTCGAAAACCAGTTGTGCTACAATCAAGTACCACTGCATTTTCAATTTTTCTTTATAGAAAGTTGAATGTGAATATCTGAAATCGCTTCAATCACTAGACTGCTACCATGATGGTTAAATGCGTTAAGACGTTCAGCAATTTTTATCATATGTCTTTTAATAAATTCTTTGGGATGATCTACCACTTCCATTGAATAAGAAGCAAAATGGAAAGAGCGACTTTCCACCTCTTCCTTTCCAAAATGACTAAACTTAATTTTCGCAACTAATCGCGCCATGACAATGCTATCAGAGAATGTATTCGTCAACTCTAGAAATAGAGTGCTAGCATCATCGATCACTGCTTCGATGTCGGTCTCATCTTTATGAAAATTTATCACATAATCTTGAACAGCTCCTTTTAAACTTTGCCTATGAAAATGTAATGTTCCGCAGTCATTTGAGAAAGACATGATCGTCCTTTAACTAACCCATCCATTGCATGAAAACAACAACTCTTCTCATAGTAACATTTATTGAATAACGGTAACAAGCATGCATTATAAATCAATGGTTTGAAAGAGATAAAATAGATACAGCTGGTAACTATCATACAGCGAGCAATGATGACCATACAGGACTTTGGCAGTGTTGAGGTAAGGAGGAAAGAAGCATTGGCTATGAACGTAGCTACTACAACGAACAGACAAAATAGGAACAGACAAATCCTTGAAACGTTTCGTGACTTCATGGTAGTGTTGATTCACTCTACTATCCCAAGGCGGGAGCAAAATATCATTTCAGATTAAGTCCATGAATGTGTTTTCTCGCCCATTGATCAACATTGGGACCGCAGTTGGCATGTTGATGATAGACACTAACAATCTGATATGTCCAATTGTTCATAGCAATAGCACTGAGCTCCTGTACAGGTTCACCCTCACAATCCATAAAAATGATGATAGAAGCCTAAAACAGAAATTACACATCTAAGGAAACGTTCTATAACATATCACAAAATGAAGAATTACATCGATGCTTTTCACGACAAAATACACAAATGATATGATGGCGACGAAGAAGTAAAATGTATTTAATAAGACCACGTCCACGACACTCAAAGCACATAAGCGAATTGTCATAGGGTAGAGTTAGGAAAGGACTAGTAATTCTCCTTCTTTGATTTGCGTTTTGAGGCAGCATTCTTCTCCGACTTGCGCTTCGTACCACTGCTGTTAAGGATTTGCTCAATTATGTCATCCACGTTGGGTGGTTTTGGAATATATAGGATGGATTCCATATGCATGGAGAGAGAGGCTATTTTATTATCCTTGTGCCGACCATAATATAGCCCATTCACTTTGAAAAGGATATCCCAAGTACCTTCTCCGAGTTCGTCGCATGTGATGGATGTTGAATGATCTCCCTCCTTCTTATAGTAAGTACACCAATGTGATACCGGTAGGCAAATTTGATTACCATCCCAAATCTTTCTATAGGGAGTATCCTTCTCATCTCTCGCCTTCCACTCTTGAGCAAGAGGAGTAGGAATGTCCATATTTAATGTCACGTGCTCTTCAATAATATCAAGTTGGTGGCGAATGTACGGACTCACGGGGATCAGTATGTAGTCCCCATACTGATTGTGCATTATCTTGACATCCGTGGAAGGGAGCATTCCGTTTGGAGTACTATACTATGATCGTCATAACGCAAGAATTGTTTAAATTTACGCTGTAGCGGTGTAGGATTATGTACCTTGGTTGTTTCTTCCACTGGCCTCAGTTGTAGATGATCTGACCGTAGCGAACCTTGTAACGTTTGACCGCCATTTTGTCCTACTAGTGCAGGAGATGGAGTAGATGCCTGAAAATGAAAAAGATTGTATTAAGTTTACGTTCAAGGGAGGAGAGGGAGGGAAGTAGCGACTTACCATTTTAGTTGGATAATAGAATAGGGAAGTAGAGAGAGAGAGAGAAAATGTGCGTCCGTCACTCGTGTGATTCAACGATGGAATGATTCTCACTGTGGAAGGCTCGCTATTTATATAGAAATGCTTGATTCTCATTGGATGATGATCCTCATTGGACAATAACATCAAGCTGATTCCAAATCTGGCCTCCGTTTGCCAATCCGAGCCTTCGTTCGCCCGCTGGAGCTGTTTCTTGGGAAATTCTAACTCTGTCGTTTTTCGCCAATCTCCCAAATCTTAAATGGCGTCTCACATCTAAACGAAGACAGATATGAACAAGCCGTTTCTTTCACTGAATTTGTCTCACTCATAGCTTTCAAACGAGCTATTGCACGACTTTCTACGATCACTAGAACCAAAGTTGGAAGATCGGTGCCGAGGGGGGGGGACGTCAGCGAAAATTTTTTCTCTCCGATTGCTTTCAAATTCACCATACAGATGCAGGATTGTACGCTGATTCCAAATCTGAAATCCGTTTTGCTCTCCGATGCTTCGTTTTGGCGCTACAGCCCAAAACCAACCCAAATTCGCCGTTAACTCTGTCGTTTTTCCGAAAAATGTTGAAATTTTTTTCTCGCCGATTGAGATGGAAATCACACCACAGATGCAGAATTTGACGCTGAGTCCAAAAATCACATTTGCAAAGTCCTCCGAGCACTGCTTCCACTCGAAACATCCCATTTTCAACCCAAAATTCATGAGATTTCACAAAAATCTTAACACACTATAGCACCAAGTCAAAACCTGGCGGTCGCCCAAGTCCACCACGACACTCTGTCGTTTTATCGAAGGGGGGGCGCAGTTTGGGTGTTCGCCGTTTTATTACTACTGCTGGGTCCCAACTGTGACGTTGTTGACTTGAAGAAGGTTTACCTCCAAATACAAGTCGGCCCTTCTCTGTGGAAGTTTCAGGGTGTGCGTTGGGGTGGCCAGACTTTTGTTCTGACGAGATTGGGATTCGGGCTGAACATCGCCCCAAAGGTCATGACAAGAATAGTCGAGAGAGTGTTGAATGAAGAGCCGAACATCAGAAGGGCAGCGAGTAGCTATATCGACGACATTTTTGTAAATGAAGATCTTGTTCCCGTTGAAAGCGTGGTTGAGCATCTCCAATCATTTGGTCTAACTTCCAAACCTGCCGAGCGTATTGGAGACATCGAGAAGGTTCGCATTCTGGGTCTATCGGTTGATCAGCATCTGCAATGGAAAAGAGACGGACAGCTTCCGAGGGTACATTCTGAAGGAATGACAAGGCGACAAGTGCATAAGGTTTTGGGTGAATGGCTCGGTCATTTTCCAGTGTGTGGCTGGCTCAGAGTGGCATGCGCGTTTCTTCAGCGATTGACGGCTAAAGAAGGACTTGGCTGGGATGATGTGGTTAGCCGATCACTATTCGACAAGGTGAAAGAAATCGATCACAAGTCAGGAGATGATCCGGTGAAGGGAAAATGGTTGGCTCCTTTGAATGGGAGGATGACGGTCTGGACAGATGCGAGCAACCTGGCAATGGGTGTTGTGATGTGCGTCAATGATTCGGTCGTGGAGGATTCGGCGTGGTTGCGAAAGGAAAAGGATACGTTTCACATTAACATCAGCGAACTTGACGCTGCTATTCGTGGTGTCAACATGGCCATTAAATGGGGTGCCAAGACTTTTACAGTCAAAACTGATTCTGCTACTGTCAGAAGTTGGCTCAACTCAGCTCTGCATGATACTCACAACTTCAGGACTCATGCCCTTTCTGAGCTTTTAATACGTCGTCGTATTGATGTACTGAGAGAGCTTAGGAAACAAGAAAGTCTAGAGGTCGTTGTGGATTTGGTCAAGTCGGAGAACAACATCGCCGATAGGTTGACGAGGGTGCCAAAAGCATGGCTTGCAACAACTGAATCGCATGCTCTTGTCGGAACAAATTCGGAGGAAGACGATGTCTACAAAGTTGTACAAGAGATTCACCGGCGACATCACATGGGTGTTGATCGAACGCAACAGTTGGTTGGTGAGAAGTATGGAGATCGATTGTCGAAAAGCATTGTGAAGAAGGTAATATCGGATTGTGATCAGTGTGCAAAGATTTGTCCTTCGATCAATCCTCATTATAAGAAAGGTTCGCTTTCCTGTGACGAAGTTTGGAGACGTGTGTCTAGTGATATTACTCATGTTGGTGGAAAATCGTATCTGACTTTAATTGACTTGTCATCGAGATATTGTGTTTGGAAGAGTCTTCAGAATGAGTCTGCAAGAGAGGTGTGTTTTCATTTGAGACAGATATTCTGCGAGTTTGGACCTCCTGAATCAATTCTTTCCGACAATGGTGCAGTCTATCGCAGTTCTGAGATGAAAGAGTTGACGAAGCGTTGGTGTGTACAGCATGAATTCTCGTGTGCCTATCGTCCACAAGGTAATGGAATAAGTGAAAGGAATCACAAGACTATCAAAATTATGGCTGCAAGATCTGGCAATTCAGTTCCTGAATGTGTGTTTTGGTACAATGTGACTCATAATCGCTTTTCACCATCGCCACATACGATGATGTTCCACGTGAAACCCAGGATGCCTGACATTCGTGCAGAGAGACAATAATCTTGTAGGGAAGTGAAGCGACAACCTCGTCAACATCAATTAGAGGAAGTGACGGAAAGCGAAAATCCGTTTGCAATTGGTGATCAAGTCTATCTAAGATCGGATGGAAAATGCGACAGTGAGTGGAGCGGACCAAAGCGAGTAACAGCAATCAAATCTCCTGTATCTCTCGAGCTGAATTGTGACGGGGCAACGAGACACATTTCTCATGTGAAACGTGTTCCGCGTAGTGTCAGGATGGACGTTGATGCGTCTCAGAATGAAGACGATTCCGATAGTGACTCAGCGGCTTCTGAGAATTTTGTGTTCGACAGGGCTGACTTTCAGTCGGGAGATTTGTCGTCTGGCAGCGACAGTGACGACTTGGTCCACACCGGTCTCGAACCTGAAACGAATACGACCCCTGTTGCTGTCAGCTTTTCTCCCAGACGGAGTACTCGGTTTCGCCGGCCGCCGGCTTATCTTCAGGATTACGTCACATGATTGGAGTTTTTCGCATCAATTGATGATCTTTAGATCATGGGGGAGTGTAAGTTGTGCATTCTTATTCATCTGAAGGAGCCTTTGTTTTAATTGACTAATTAATTGTTGGCAAGCCTGAACTCAGATTTCGGAACGTGCTCAGCTGGGTGTTCGCTTTATCTGTTCTGTTGTAGATATTGTGATCTATAGATATCCAATATAGCTTCTCGTGCGGCTCCTGGATTTCTTGGTAGGTCTCAGATATTGTACATATGTTTTCTGTACTTGCAGTGACATGATATTTGATTACTCTGAATGTGTTGCTTAGTAACTTTACACTTTTGAATGCTCACTTTTCGTTTGTAACGCCGTGCCAAGTGGTTGAACTGTAAGTAGACGATTTTGTATAAATAGAATTTGATAGAAGGAATAAGATCATTTTACAAGACCTTCATTATAATACAATTCATGAAATTCCTTTAATAATCAGCTTGATTTCCGCTTTAGTTAGTATGCTTGTTATCAAGTATTCATTCATTTTGATATCCAACTTGTTTTATAGGAGAGTCATCTCGGTATATAAATTGGCAAAATTTTGATTACTTTTAAAAGTGCTCAAATAATTTTTGGACGACGGGAATGTAATCTCCGCAAAAACTGAATCTTTTGATATAAAAATTTTCACTGTATACATATACTTTTTTGAGTCGACACTCTGCCTATATATCCCTACTCTATGTGATCCCTACTCTATGGTGTATACACATTGGGGATTTAATAAATGCGGACTTACCACTCCATCTAGCGTACTTACTCTATGTGTAGACATAATGTCTATAATCATAGACATCGAACTATAATGTTGGACATATGTGGAGGTGTTGGTTTCCAATCTCATAGGTTTCTGGGTGGGTGATGAACCCAACATCAAAATGCACAAACATTATGCGACATCTTTGCGATGCTCTACATTGAAGGCTAATGAGCGGTTTCTGTATCTCTGACATGTAGAGACAAAGATTTGAAACAAACGAGGACATTTCATCCACATGCACGGTCATGCTGCTGAATGCTATTATTTGACGATAGTATTATCACCCTCATGAAGAAATGAGGCATACAAGTCTTCGTATGACACATAGTCTTCCACACAGATTCGTCGCTCTGTTCACGCTCTCAAATTAAATCAATTTGAAGTTTGCACATTCTGACTTGATATCATCGCCATTGGCATGAAGAATAAAGAATGAATTTTAGTTTGAACAATAATGTAACCGAACATTTGATCTCGCAGTCTTTTGACCCTAATACGATTGACGAAAAATAAAGTTTTTGAATGTTTGATATATTAATAACATCAACTTTCTGTTTAAAGATATAACTTTAAATATAGACATATCCTGTCATGTATAATCACGCGAGAATCTGCACCGAGAGAATGAAAGTTTGTGTTATTCTTGGCTCTGTGCGACCCCAGAGAAATGCAGACCCTGTTTGTAACTTAGTGAAAGACAAGTTGATTAAGAGAGGACACTCTGTTACAGTTATTGGTGAGTACATACTGCCCATTTTAATCATTAGAGGAAATCATGAGCCACAGAGGAAGCTATTGTACATTTTTCTTAAAAAATATTTTGACTGAGTGACTGCTACAATGATCGAAATTGAAATCATAGGTGAAATTTTTAATAGTATGGGGATAAAGGTTATGGTGCTGTAAAAGAGCTTTGTGTGGCTGGACTTTGTGCGAATGCATTCTAATGGCACACTACTCTGGCGGAAAATATATGAAATAGAGAAAACTGATATTTCAATTAGCGCATAATAAAGGACAATTATTTACTCCAGAAAAGCTCCATAGACATAAAATGAAAAATGAAATGGCAGATTTAATGGAACAATTGAAGAAGTTCAAAACATGTTTCCCGTTCAGTCATAAATAATAGGAAAGGACTGACTTATTTTGATAAAAGGATTTTGTGCTCCTTATGAGCAAAATTAATGATTCCCAAATATTAGGGAAATTTCTGTTTCGTATGCTTTTGATACTATATTTTTGGTAGTCAGCACTTCCCTCGACACTTGACAATCGAATTGCCATCTGATTCCTAGATTGACGCCTGTGGTCGTGGTAAGAAAATATCACTTACAAATTTAAATGCTTGTAATTCACTCAGAACTATCTACAGTGCATTTGTATGATAATAACATGCAAGCAGGTAGAAAAGTCGTAGTTTACTAGTTTCTGCCATTCTGTGGCAGTTAATGCAATGTAAGGACTACAAGGATGGTGATTTTATGCTCAAGCATAAAAAGCATATTTCATCTTTTCATACATAAATGAACATTTTGATAGTCTGATTAAGTATTGTGAAATCAAGAAGGCGAATTAAGTCAAGTAAAATCGCTGACTTGATTGACGGAGAGCATCAATATGAGGGACAAGTGATTTTTTTTATTTCAAACGAGGAACCATGTTCGCGTTCATTGCTCAACTCATCATCACTCATCAATGCGCACACTTGTATCATTTGCAACGAAGATAGTAGCAGACGCTTGCTATGTCTGGGATAAGCGCATTGCGGAGTACTGCTGCTCCGAGGTAAAGGTACTAATAATCCACTGGTTTTCCCAGAAAGGATCTCCATGAATCATTTAGCCATCAAAACCGTTTGACGAAGTTAGATCGGATCAGTCTTACAGGGCTGCCACTCTTCCGGTTTTAACCGGATTTCCGGGGTTTTTTTAGAATAAGCTAGGTAGTGAGAAAATGTTTTGTCAAGGAACAAATAATATGGATTTTGAAGGGACCCTTTTGAGATTGCGAGTGGGCCCTTTAAGATTGTGAAGGGACCCTTTTGAGATCGTAAAAAGACGTGAAAAGATCCCTTTCAGATAATGAGGGGCCCTTTTGAGACTGTGAAGGATTCGATTTGAGAATACGAAGGGGCCCCTCTAAGATCGCGAGGGGCCCTCTTGAGATTGTGCAGTGACATGATAGTGAGATAGTGAGGGACCTTCTGAGACTGCGAAGGGGCCCCTTTAAGATCGTGAAGGGCCCGTTTGAGATTGTGAACAGGTCCTATTGAGACTGTGAACAAGGCCCTTTAAGATCGTGAAGGGGCCATATTTAGATTTTGAAAGGGACCCGTAAGATTTTGTGAAGCAACCCTTTGAGATTGTGAACGGCAACTGTTCTAGTTTTTGAAGAGCTATTTTTAGATATTAATAGACCTCTTGAGATAGTAAAGGACCTGTAAAATTGAGAGCGGGACCCTTACAGAAAAGAGCATGTGGGACCTTAGATTATGTAAGGCTCTTTGAAATTGTGAACGGGGCTGTGCAGATTGTTAGGGGACCTTAATGACCATGCCAAGGGTGACCAAAGTCAAAGCAAATGCTTTCTAAAAATCCGCTAGACTTAACCAGAAGATTCTTCTCCAAGGATGTCAGTGATCCTTTCGTCAACCCTAAGAAAATGGACGAAACGCAAGTAATCAAGGTTTTGAAACAAGAAATAAATTTAGATGGGAATGCATTACGAAAAAGTTGTAATACGTAATTATGGAGTCCATCATGAATTGATTTCTGATCGCTTTGATGCTCTCCAAAACGTGTCTTTCAAGAAGCGTGCCAGAAAAATATGAAAGAAAGATCTACTAAGATCTACTAACGAAAGAATATTTTACACGATCACTTGTTGCAAAAGCGGCTAAATTTAGGCGAAGACACCATCGAAAATTGAAATCGAAATCGAAATTGAAATTGAAGTGATAAGGATCTCTTTTCGTGTTGATTTTGCGTTTACTTATGTCATGGCGACTCAATATTTATTAAATAGCTGTCATAATCTTGTTTGAAAGCCAAAAGTTGTTCTTAGATGTAATTGTTCTTTATTATGTTTGAAGTACAAGAGATGGGAGCAAAGTTTGATTTGAACCATTGCCGGACTTACAAGTACTGATGAAGCTTCTTCAGGCTGAGCTGCTAGCGTTTTTGACTTTTCAGTCGCCATCAGTGCAGTAAACCAGCAACTCACTCCACAGACCATCGGTAGGTGGAGGTGCCTAGAAATCCGGCAGCGCACCTTCGTGCATGAAGTGCAAAACACGAATCAGCTATTTGCATTGATGTTTGCGGATTTCAAATTTTGGAAACGAGCTCTAGAGAATGAGATTTGAACTGTATGTATTTCATTAATTGTAGATGTCTGTATATCGGATGATGATCTGCCTGCATGTGAGTTACCGGTTCTTTACAGGCATACTGTACTGATGACGGCTAAAAATCCAGAAACGCTAGTATTTCCCGTAATGGATTGTATCAAATGTTGGTCTCATCTCATTTCAGATTAAATAGTATATTAAGTTGCATGTCTTCTGTAATGTGTAATATTTAGTCACAATATAGAAATACGTTTTCTCATATTGAGAAAATGCGATAGTTTTTAGTCGTCAATATATTCTGTATGACATTGATTCAAAATTATTTTTGTTGATGTAACGTGGCGGATTCTCAGTGATCATTTGCAAGTTGTTGATGCAATCGTAATTAGCGGTTCAATGATTAATTACTGTAAGTTTATTATGGTTCAAAGGAAAACAGTTGCCAACACTGTAATATTTACTTTCTACTTGCTCACCATTTGCCTTAACGCAATCTAATTCTTCGGTCAACAGCGAAAGAGCATATCTCTACGTAATCGCTCGTCGATCTGCAGAAAACGGTGCAAAGCTTTGTTTTCCAGTTCATCCAAATGTCTATAATTCATCATTTCTTAAACGTGCCCAAAAGGAAAAAGTCACAAGTCATTGAATCTGGTGGTATCGGAAGCCATTCCAAAAGCTCCCATGACGGTCAATCCAAGATTTAGGAAAATTGCTGTTTAAATATTTTACGATGGGTCTGTAGTAGTGCGCTGGCATTCCATCCTGCATGAAGATATTCCTTTCTTTCATGACATTGGGTATATTTTATACAGCATAGAAAGGAAGATTTTGCCACACATTCTCTCGATTTCTCGAAAGAATAATGGCTCTCCCAAAGAAAATGGCTTGCGGAAATGCCTGCGGAAGCATTTAGAACGCGCTGACCATGGATTTTGTATGAAGATATTTGCTGTGACCAGACCGCTCTGCTGAAGCAGTCTTCCAAATGTCGACCAGCTGAACAGAAATTTCCTAGTGGTTTCATAAAAATTCTTCACAATAAAGACGGGATCTTGCACCGTGTGACGTCATGGCACGATTAATAGAAAATGACAAAGCTGCACGAAAATGCTGTATTATAAATTTGAATGTAAAGTTTTTGAATGAAATGACGAAAGTTGTCTTTGAAACAGTTAAGTAAAATCATCCATAGGCCTACATGAAGATCATTCGATAAAATGCAGTCTTTATATTTGGCAAAAATCGTCAATCGTTCAATAACTTCGTGCTGATTTTGCATTGGGGGCAGGTAGAGTGGTCTTTGTAGTACACTCTGTCTAACCTTCGAAAACGGTACTCCAGAAAATAGTAGCTGTTCGAGTCATGTATTCTAGTGCACCTTGTTGTAACTGATGATAGGATAAGCATCAGTAATAATTTTATACATTTACTTGCTAGCTGTCAGGATTCAGAAGCATCATTATTAGAACAGACCCAACTTCTGCTTGAACGCTTTCAAAACTTACCGGGTTGTGTGATATCGAATGATCGCAAGTTTACTTTGAGGGGGCCCACGACTACGTAATCTAGGGGGCCCATTCCGATTTGATTTTCCAGTTTATATTTTTGATCAGAGTGGCAGCCCTGAAAACTTCAGTCTCTGACTAACGACAAGTCACAACATTTTAAAATGGTTAAGCCTGCTGCACAGCAGCGCTTGAATGAGAACAAGAACGAACAATTTTACATGAGCGACAGCATTCGATTTGCAACAAGCCTGTGGATCATGCGAAGAAATCAAGTACGAACCATTTGGACAGCAATAAGCACAACGAGCTGAAACGAAAATTGAACGAAAAGGAATTTCCTGGACCATCTAAAGTCAGTCGACAAGTCTGCTCGAAAGAAAGCTGTTGTGCAAGTGATATCATATGTGGCATTGCAGAGTCATGGACTCGGACCATTATCATATCGGAGTAGGTAAAAACCAGTTCTGTCTTCTTCTAAAATTTTATGGCTAAGAGATGACGTTAAAAGCTATTTACAGGCCCGACGTTTCACGCCCTCGCGCTTCCTCAGGGGCAACACAAGCTAAAACCATAAGTAAGACCGACAGCGTAAGGAGAGCGTGATGACAAAGCTCTGCAACCTTATATAGTGGTGTGTGGCAGACCACAGATCTCAATGCAAGCATATTGCGTCTATTGACAACTTCACTTTAGATATCTTGGACAAATGTAAGAATCCTGTCGACACTCGTTTGAGTGAAGCTCGTTGTATCAAGAGCATGAAGCCCAACATTAACTGCAAACATGAACTGATTGATTTTTAGTCTGATTCTCACATCCCACACACCACTATATAAGGTTGCAGAGCTTTGTCATCACGCTCTCCTTACGCTGTCGGTCTTACTTGTGGTTTTAGCTTATGTTGCCCCTGAGGAAGCGCGAGGGCGTGAAACGTCGGGCCTGTAAATAGCTTTTAACGTCATCTCTTAGCCATAAAATTTTAGAAGAAGACAGAACTGGTTTTTACCTACTCCGATATGAAACGTAGTCTTCTGTTCGCGGCCATCCTATTCACTCGGACCATTATTTACTCTAATATTCCGCTGCATAAATCCGACCATCTGACTGTAAGACAATTTCTGCAAGATCATGTCAAAGGTGGTGGATCGATTCCTCACGGAAGTACACTTCGAAAACTTTACTTGCCACACTGTGTGGATAAGGATAATTTGAAAGTTCACCAAATGGTTCGTGGTTCAGTGGTTGCTCTACATGTCGACGAAACTACTGATTCACACACAGAATTAGATTCATCTGCGCGCTTCGGTTTCCTAGAAAGGAAGAATTGTATGTAACCTTAGTATCGAAATGGCACACCACAGAATTAGACAACTTGCTCCTTCTCGAATGGATAATTCGTGTATCGCTTGCTATTGGAAATGGTAAACAATAAGCTGTCAGCAGAGGACATCAGAGCCAGTGAGAGATGCGTGCGTGCTGTGAGATCACTTCGCACACACCAAAACACACATCGATGTCTGACTTCGATTCAGTGTATGCATTATACAGTGAGAAATGCCGAGGAGAGGATGTGAAAACATCAAGTTAGCTAATTTTCGTACGCTTGCTACTTTTTTAATAATGATCGGAAGGGCCAACATTATGGAGAAAACTTGTGCGCAATGATCTGAATTCTTCGATTCTGAGGGAATTTTGGTAATCGAAGCACTTCGCTGGAACTCACACTAATCCGCAAGCGACGCACGACTTATTTTCCTATCTCTGTAAGGTATTAGGAATTCCCTTTCTGCCCACTTAATAGGTTCCTCGATGTGCCGCTGATTTCGTATTAATCACACTTCTAGCAAACCGAAGTAGATAAACAAAACATTTAATTCTGTTGATTCATAACATCGCTATGAGTTCTCTATCCACTGTCCTGTGCTCAGTGTGAATAAAAACAGCTCAATCCTCCCTTTCCTCTGAGATCCGTAGAACTTACTTCGGTTAATTTTCAAACGATATCAGATGCTATAACAGGCACAGCGGAAGATTTTGGAATAATAGCACGTGATGTTATGGCAATCGTGAGTGACAGTGCATTGCACATGAAGAAAGCGTGGAGAGAAATTCTATCAGGCTTTTTTCGCAACGCCCATTTTATTTAATGTTATATACATATTTTTTCTCTGGCAGGACAGGAATGGAGACTCGCATTTCACCATGTGGACGTTCTAGTTTCGTTGGTGAAATCGACTTTGATTAAAGCTCCCGTGAGAAGAGGACGATACCTTCGGTTTGCAAGCAAATTTGCGGATAATCCTTCTTTGCCACCTGAACCAGTTGTGACTCGATGGAATGCCGTACAATGCCATTCGAAACATATTGACTATTATCCTCCATTCGTCGAAGAAGAGATGTTGACAGAATCCAAAACCAAGAAATTACATAGCTTTAAAGAAGCTTGAAAGAGCTTCGTGTCAAGAATTCACCACACATAAAGAATCATGTCCAGGACATTGCTGCTCATTCACAGAAACTTGTCCATTTACTCGACAACCTTCAGTCCAGACAGCATCAAGGCCATGAAGTGTGTAATCTTATCGAGGATACTATCACGTGGCTTGAAACACTCTCCGTTGATGATTCTGCGTGTGAAACTACAAAAACGGCTGCATCCACCTCCATCCACAAAAACGTGCATCAAAGTTCTTAGAATGTCAATCTGGATGATCAAAACAGTTGGCTATTCATATAATTTTTTTTCGATCCTCCGTTGTCTTGATCCAACTCAAGGCTTTTTTTACAAAATTTTAAAAATATGAAGACACAGAAGGAACATCTGCATTTTTCTGATTCATGTGACAACGAATGGATTATATATTTGACGATCCTCAGTGATTTTCAACCTCAGCACAGCGACAATATTATGAATTTCTGGAATTCGATTTCGCCAAGAGTACCAAATCTTGCAAAAGAAGCACGCCTTTTTGCTGAATATTCCAGTAAATTCAGCAGCCGTTGAGCGTGCGTTCCGGAAGCTTCGTGATATCTCGACGTCTAATAGACAAAGATTATCCTTTGAAAATATGACCATTGAATTGAAGATTTCAGTGAACTATCATTCACTCAATAGTGTTGAATTGTTATACAGTCATCGCTCATGTTTTTGACAAACATTACAAGTACATGTACAATTAAGATTGATTAATTATTAAAACCTGATTCATTTTGCACCAAGGAAATAGATAATTTGTGATTGTAAATGCAATTTCTAATTAAATTATATATTTCCTAGCGGTAGTTCAAATTGCCTCTGATTGCCTCATAGAGTCATAGTCACATCATATGGCAATTGGCTGAAATTACTATATTATCGCAATATCACGATTACACATTTAATATAATATACGTTTCACATGAGCTACGTATGATTTCGACATAATCCGAGCAATTTTTTTAAGCATAAAAGGATACTTTTTGAGCATAAAAGCATAAAAATTTAAGCATGAATTGTCTCTCTCAGAAGCATAAAACTACCATCCCTGGAATGAGCCATTGACAAATTTTGATTTGTGCAAATATATGTACAAATATGTCATAACCATAATCGACATTGCTAGTACATACTTTGACATTAGAGAAAACTTCATAAAAAAGAACATCTATTTTTATCTCCTAAGACCCGACCACTTGCTTTAACAAAGTTGGGTCTGTTATTGCAGGTTGAGTTTAAAATTGAACAAAGTTTACCCAATAGGCTACATGAAAAACAATGAAAATCAGCTTTACTTTCTAAATTAAAGTGCTAGGCATTAGTATCATAGAATAAAAAGACTTGCAGTTCCTCATGTTCCTTCCCAGAATCGATATACGTTTATGGAAAAGTCTTTTAGTTGAAAAACCGAATTATAGTTTCGGAAACCGCAGCTCAGAACGTTTTTGATATTCTAACATGCTGCTAACAATTGTTTTGACATTGTTGCCATTAGTGGTGAAATAGATTACAAAGATTTCGATGATTACAGGAGCATCAGATATATGCGTGAAAGATAAAGCGATGTTGATAAAATGCTATATCGAACACTTGCAATTCTGCTCCGTAGCTCTGACGTTGATGCCATTAGTGGTAAAATAGAGTTACAAGACTTCGACATTACAGGAGTAATAATAGTATCAGAGATATGCGTGAAAGATAAAGCAATGTTTTACCGAATACTTGAAATTCTGCTTCGTAGATCTCTGCAGGTACATGCTAATTGTTCAGAATAATTTTAATTGTTAAATAAGATATTCACATGTTTAAGTTTTTCAATCCAGAATTCTAAGGAAAATTATCGCAGACATATTTTCACACGTATAAAAGAAGTTCATTTTGCTGTTGAAATATAGATTGTTACCCATGCATTCATTCCATGAATCTATGTTAATTTGAAATACTGCAAAAAGTATCACACACTTATCCCTTATCACAATCATGCATTAAATTGGCAATGTTTTGAGTGACATTATATGATTAATGAAAAATGTGCTGTGTAAATACTACATGTTCTTTATTTTTTTGTGATCTTTATTGTTCCTACCAATAAAGAACACATAATGAAAATCACGAGCACAGAGTACTCATTTAAATTTTCCAAGGTCACATTTAACTGTGCGAGTATAAGATTTTTAAGAGAATTAATTCATTGCAATGCTTTTGAAATTCAAATTGGATCAACATTTCTGTTTTTCATTATTGCTTGTCTGTTTGTTTGTGATAAATGTATAAATTCATTCAGCTTGGTCACACTCATATTTCTTGTAGATCCACTCGAGGAAAAACTACCCCTACTAGATACACCTCTACATTTTCAAGATTACAAAACTGCACCCGAACAGTTGAAACAAATCAACAGGAAATTCCGCGCATCTGACGGCTTCCTTCTACTAACTTCCGAGTACAACTTATGCATTCCACCTGCCCTGACCAACTTGTTAGACTATTTTCCATGTACTTCGTTCGCATTTCGTCCGGCTGGAATTGTCAACTATTCACTGGGTGAGTTATGAAACTGTGCCAATGTAAGCTAACTCAGTATTTCTCAACCTTTCCTAATCCCCATGCGATTTTTAGAATTTCTTCTAATTGCTCCATTCAAATTTTTTCATGGAACGTCATGAGTCATTGAAAAAGCATGTCATTTGAGACATGCCTATTTTAGGAGATAAATGCAAATTCTCAACTTATTCGAGGCTTGTTTTCTGCAAGCCATTGCTTACTGCGAACCTTAGATTTGATTATTTGAGAGAGTCTTGTATAGAAGTAGGTCTTGTAGGTCCCATAGAGGAAGTAGCCTATATAGTAGGTAGAGTTTCGAGTGTCCACGCAAAGAAATGTCAGCAGACAGTGAAAATTTTTATATCAAAAGATTCAGTTTTTGCGGAGATTGCGTTCCTGTGGTCTAAAAATAGATTTGATCACTTTTTAAGAAGTTAAGCTTTTGCAGAATATTTCTGCGTTTATATACTAGCGACGTGGACCCTCTATATAAGTAGCATGAAAGTTATTAGATACGAAAAGAAATGAACACTTAACTTGCTAACAGGTGCCATAATTAAGCGTAAATTAAGTTGATTGTCAAGGAATTTTCATTAATCGCATTATGATGCAAGTCTTCATAGAAAGTTCAAGATCTTAATGTTCTTCTCGGCTGAAATTGCAAGTCTTAAAGTCAATTTTCATCGGCATGTTTTTATGATTCACTTAATGTATGTTTCATTTTCTGAATCTGAATAGTACTTTGGACACATTTACATATTTGAAAGTTAGTTATGATAATTGTCTTTGTTTATATTATCTTGCTCTTTCAGTGGCAGGTAGATCACGCTTAAGAAAATAGTCTTATTAATAAGGCTGAGAATGAAAGTAATAGTAACCCATCGAATTGCTAATTGAACAAGCTTTACCCCTCCAAAGTTGTCATGATACTGAGGATTTGTAAAATACTTTTATTTCGTCTGCATTGCTATCATGATCAGTCAAATCCGTGGTAATTTCTTCAAAACTGCAAAAATTTGCATATTCAACATTTGGCAATGGGTCCCCTTACGTGTACATTATAATGATACATGTTTAACGGAAATGAACCACGGAAATATCACGAAACGCTCCTGTATGATAGGAGAGGAAGAAAATGAAATATTTAAAATGTGTGATATAAGATTTCTCAGCTTTTTGGTGAAGCAAAAGTTTAGCCCATCCTGTCCCTGATACTTGGATAACAACACAATGGACAGCATTTCTTTTAGTGCAATAAAGAAAGAAGTATCCGTTCTAACCTCTCAGAACCATGGGATCGTTATAAGTAAAATTCTATTCTTTCAGGAAGAGGTGGTGCCAATGTTGCGGCTAATCAACTTCGCTGTCTAGCAACTGAATTGGGAATGGTGGTAGTACCGCACTCAACTGGTCTGTCTGAGTTATGGAATGGTAAGTCAAATATCGAGCTCTATCCCACTTGAAAGTTCAGTGAAGTCGAAGTTATCAGTAATGAACAGGATCCCGAATACCCACTCGTGAACGTCGATGTTCTTTGCGGCAATGAGGTGGATGCGCGACAATCAATTTGCTCTTCAGCCTCGCATAAGCGCAGCAGCTGAGATACCGGTCGATTCGCCCGGTCAATTACGGAGCACCTCAAACATCCGTGGTTAAGAGCAGTTCATGCTTCTACGCGCATCACTCAATATGAAAATCACTCAATTTACAAATGGCAATTTTTCAATAAAAAAACATCTGAGTATGATAATTATTTAGGCACGAGGAGGAATCGTGAAGTTGCCATTTTTAAATTGAGTGATTTTCATACTTTGAGCACTGCTCAACAAATACAATAACGGATACACGTCTATCATAGCTCATTTTAAAGCTGAGAATGCAAGCTCTCGAATGATGTATAGCACGTTGTTGTGCGACACGATTGGAGGGCATGAGAATCGACTGGCATTCAACGAATTTTCGGTGGTCCGTTTTTTATGATCAGCTCTTTAGTTGCGTTAGACACTCTAAGATCACCGCATTTCTCCTTCAGGAAAGGCCGCATTTCCTCTCAAGTGGCAGTCAGCTTCGTCTCAACAAACTCAGCCAATTCATCAATCATTTTTGGAGTCATCATCCGAGAAAGATGACCTCCAGACGGTAGTGAATGGCATCTGTTTGTTTTTTAATGCACTATACTGAATCATGCGATATGTTGATTACACATAAACTTTTAGTGTATCCGCCAACTTTGTTATCTTTAGGGGCAGCAATACCGGTGTTATCGGTATAATGCGCAATCATCATACTTATAATCAGTAGGCTTCTTGTTACTAAACTGCTGAAAAACGAATACATACCCCAACCGAGCGCCAAACGTTTGAAAATTTAGGTTTGCAATAAAAGTGTCAACCGATTCTAAGCAGTTTATGCTCAACATATTTCCTATCAATGCATGTCGATCGTGAATTGACCAATTAGAAATCACACTGACTAAATTGAAAGCGGCTGACTTCAACTGATTTCAGCTACTTTAACTGTATTGCTTTTCTTATCAACGGCCAATATGAACTTACCTATGCTAGCCGAAATCGGGGTTATTTCGACCATTCATTCATACTAAGACTAAATTGAAGTTACCTTTATTCAATTTGAAATTGCAAAAGTATGGTAGGGCTGCATACCTTCAAACGCACTCACAAACCACAGGAATTCGCAATTGTACGAATCCACTGATTTCATTGCGACGCTTTGCATTCTCTCAGCGTGCGAGAATTAGTTTGCGCAAATGGTCAAAGAAATGAAGTCGATTATCAACAGTATGATGCGCAAAGTGATGATGAAGCTCAGAGCAGTTGCCCTACTGGTCACTTACCACGGTTGATTCTGCTCAACTTTCTGCGTGGCGGGGACTAACAGAAAAGTGCCGAAAATTTATCTGTCCATTGGAGATCGACCGGTTCATGAGTCCAAGTTCTCATCCAAGGCCTTTGCGTTCACAGGCACATGAGGCCTCCCATGGGCCCAAATCACTGGCTATTCCTGAAATTTCTTGACAGTCTCCATTCTACTGTGCAGATGCGAGAGCTGGACACTCACAGTAGAATGGCAGACGCTTTCGAGCACAAGTGCTTCAAGAAACCCTCATGAATCTATTGCGTGGAGTGGAAAACAAAGAATGAGTGAGGAAGTTAATCACCAAGTATGCTGGGTAGCAGCAGCCTCTCGTTTCTATTGAAGAAAAATCGCCAGGTAAGGGCATGTTTGTCACAATTTGACGAGGACTGTCATACAAGGAAGCGTCGAATTCTGGATTAAAAAAATGAAGAACATTAAGCTAAAAGAGGTGAAAACAATGATAGGAAAGATCTAAATCATGTTATAAGCAACAATTCGTTTCAAAAGCTGAAGTACATGATAACAATTAAATAAGGTACACATAGTAACTAGACTCAAATTAATTTACATTTGAAAAAAGCACCATCATGATTAACTTGCTTATTCAAAGTGGGGTTGAGTTTTTTTATGTACACGGCTTCCAAAATATTTAGGTCATAAGTGTTGGGAGCTTGAGATAGAATTTTGAAATTGTCAACTTTACAGCTGCAACTGCAATTTAACCTATGGTCAAAATGGCTGACATTTTTTCCCGATGTTCTTTTATTCTTAAGTTTAAGTGTCTTGTAGTTATACCTATGTAGGTAGTGCGAGGGTCCACCTCAAAAGCGAATTGGGAAATGACATCAAAGTTGTCCCATTGGACAAAGGTAATGGTATAGCTATTCTAGATGCTGATGAATATGTAAACAAGCTCAATGCTATCATTGAAGATACTACCAAATTTACTGCTATCCCACACAACCAAAATGAATTGATGCTCGATCACCCTGTTATAAAACAACAGAATAAACTAAAATACTTTTTGAACAAATATGTGAAACCTTATGTGGACTCCCAAGTGTTCACTAAAATTACTCCTAGTGGGTCTTGTAGTGGCAAACTTAACGGTTCTGCCAAGGTACATAAAAATAATGTACCTCTTAGACCTATTGTTGCCAGTTATGGCACGGCCGAATATAACCTTGCCAAGTACCTAAACCAGTACATTACTCCTATAATTCCTACGGAGTACTCAGTACAAAATGACGCTGATCTGCTAGACAAACTCGCTAGCTACAAATTCTCATCGGATTCGAAACTCATCAGCTTTGATGTTGTTAGTCTTTTTACTAACGTCCCTCTCAAAGAAGTCATTGATCTAGCTTGTGATAAGGTGTATAGCTCCAATAACACAAAACCACCGTACAGTAAGGACACCTTCAAAAAATTACTTCAATTCGCCACTGGTGGCATTTTCATAGGTCTAAGAGGTACATTATTTTTATGTACCTTGGCAGAACCGTTAAGTTTGCCACTACAAGACCCACTAGGAGTAATTTTAGTGAACACTTGGGAGTCCACATAAGGTTTCACATATTTGTTCAAAAAGTATTTTAGTTTATTCTGTTGTTTTATAACAGGGTGATCGAGCATCAATTCATTTTGGTTGTGTGGGATAGCAGTAAATTTGGTAGTATCTTCAATGATAGCATTGAGCTTGTTTACATATTCATCAGCATCTAGAATAGCTATACCATTAGCTTTGTCCAATGGGACAACTTTGATGTCATTTCCCAATTCGCTTTTGAGGTGGACCCTCGCACTACCTACATAGGTATAACTACAAGACACTTAAACTTAAGAATAAAAGAACATCGGGAAAAAATGTCAGCCATTTCTGACCATAGGTTAAATTGCAGTTGCAGCTGTAAAGTTGACAATTTCAAAATTCTATCTCAAGCTCCCAACACTTATGACCTAAATATTTTGGAAGCCGTGTACATAAAAAAACTCAACCCCACTTTGAATAAGCAAGTTAATCATGATGGTGCTTTTTTCAAATGTAAATTAATTTGAGTCTAGTTACTATGTGTACCTTATTTAATTGTTATCATGTACTTCAGCTTTTGAAACGAATTGTTGCTTATAACATGATTTAGATCTTTCCTATCATTGTTTTCACCTCTTTTAGCTTAATGTTCTTCATTTTTTTAATCCAGAATTCGACGCTTCCTTGTATGACAGTCCTCGTCAAATTGTGACAAACATGCCCTTACCTGGCGATTTTTCTTCAATAGAAACGAGAGGCTGCTGCTACCCAGCATACTTGGTGATTAACTTCCTCACTCATTCTTTGTTTTCCACTCCACGCAATAGATTCATGAGGGTTTCTTGAAGCACTTGTGCTCGAAAGCGTCTGCCATTCTACTGTGAGTGTCCAGCTCTCGCATCTGCACAGTAGAATGGAGACTGTCAAGAAATTTCAGGAATAGCCAGTGATTTGGGCCCATGGGAGGCCTCATGTGCCTGTGAACGCAAAGGCCTTGGATGAGAACTTGGACTCATGAACCGGTCGATCTCCAATGGACAGATAAATTTTCGGCACTTTTCTGTTAGTCCCCGTCACGCAGAAAGTTGAGCAGAATCAACCGTGGTAAGTGACCAGTAGGGCAACTGCTCTGAGCTTCATCATCACTTTGCGCATCATACTGTTGATAATCGACTTCATTTCTTTGACCATTTGCGCAAACTAATTCTCGCACGCTGAGAGAATGCAAAGCGTCGCAATGAAATCAGTGGATTCGTACAATTGCGAATTCCTGTGGTTTGTGAATGCGTTTGAAGGTATGCAGCCCTACCATACTTTTGCAATTTCAAATTGAATAAAGGTAACTTCAATTTAGTCTTAGTATGAATGAATGGTCGAAATAACCCCGATTTCGGCTAGCATAGGTAAGTTCATATTGGCCGTTGATAAGAAAAGCAATACAGTTAAAGTAGCTGAAATCAGTTGAAGTCAGCCGCTTTCAATTTAGTCAGTGTGATTTCTAATTGGTCAATTCACGATCGACATGCATTGATAGGAAATATGTTGAGCTTAAACTGCTTAGAATCGGTTGACACTTTTATTGCAAACCTAAATTTTCAAACGTTTGGCGCTCGGTTGGGGTATGTATTCGTTTTTCAGCAGTTTAGTAACAAGAAGCCTACTGATTATAAGTATGATGATTGCGCATTATACCGATAACACCGGTATTGCTGCCCCTAAAGATAACAAAGTTGGCGGATACACTAAAAGTTTATGTGTAATCAACATATCGCATGATTCAGTATAGTGCATTAAAAAACAAACAGATGCCATTCACTACCGTCTGGAGGTCATCTTTCTCGGATGATGACTCCAAAAATGATTGATGAATTGGCTGAGTTTGTTGAGACGAAGCTGACTGCCACTTGAGAGGAAATGCGGCCTTTCCTGAAGGAGAAATGCGGTGATCTTAGAGTGTCTAACGCAACTAAAGAGCTGATCATAAAAAACGGACCACCGAAAATTCGTTGAATGCCAGTCGATTCTCATGCCCTCCAATCGTGTCGCACAACAACGTGCTATACATCATTCGAGAGCTTGCATTCTCAGCTTTAAAATGAGCTATGATAGACGTGTATCCGTTATTGTATTTGTTGAGCAGTGCTCAAAGTATGAAAATCACTCAATTTAAAAATGGCAACTTCACGATTCCTCCTCGTGCCTAAATAATTATCATACTCAGATGTTTTTTTATTGAAAAATTGCCATTTGTAAATTTAGTGATGCGCGTAGAAGCATAAACTGCTCTTAACCACGGATGTTTGAGGTGCTCCGTAATTGCGCGTTAATTACGCGTGGCAATGTCACCTAATGCGGACCCGTTCCCGGATATTCGATGTGAAACCCAACCGGACCGGATCCGTTCCCGGATATTCGATTTGAAATATAGCCGGACCGGATCAGTTCCCGGATATCCGATTTGAAACCCAACCGGCAGCTTTGGCGGACCAGGGGGCGAGAGGTGGCATCGCTCCTTTGCGGTGACAGAGTAGGGGCAAAGGTGCCCTTGAGAAGATGGTTAGTTATACAACAATTGTTTTCGAGTAAGTTAACTTCGAATAAGAAGTATTTCTCATGAAATGGTTTTCTTTGCTCAGACATTTTTCAGAAATAGTAAATTGCAGGCCTGTGATTACTCCTCAAATTCCTCAAATTTGTTTATTACTCCTCAAATCCTCAAAAATTCCTCAAATATAGCTTAACTATGAGAAATTCCTCAAATACGACACACTGCAGACTAAATGTCGGATAATGTATTGTTTTTTGGCGAATGGCGACGATATGTAAACTTCCAAACAAGAAGCTAAGATAGAATCCTTTAACATGTACCCTACATCCATGCTGCTAATCATGAATCACTCATGATTTGTTTCTTTTCTTTTTCTTCTCTCATGATTTATAACTGAATGATTTTTCTCTCACACACTTAGTAGATTTTAGATAGCGTAATCCCGGTGTGCTAGCTAGATCTGATATTTTGATTGGAAACAGACCTGTCCTTTTATCATCTGAATGGGCAGACTGTTATATAGAATCTTTTCAATATATAAGTGATAAACATAATTTTGAAAAGATCGACTTACTCACCAGTTCATTCCACATGAGGAGAGGAGAACCGTTGCTTGTCCTTCTAGTAAGTATTTTTAAATTTCTAGACATTTTAGGATATAATGATTTTTTTTAGCCATGTCATATTTAGCACATCAAAAATTAACCAATCGTTAGCTTGATTTTTTTAATTTTGTTACCTTGACGCACTTTTTTACGTTGAATGTCGTTTTCATTTCTGCAAGCTACAGGGCTGCAGATGTTCCGGTTCGTCTGGACTTATTTTGCTAAGCAGAGAAGTTGTCCGAAGTTATTGTCAGTCGAACTCACTCATTAAATGCTTTCACGTATTTAATGAGTGAAACACTGCGATCAACGTACAGAAATTGTATATTTGAACACTGCAATTTTTTACTTCTAACTTCATAATATTGCTTAGCATTCCAACAATAAAATGCACATTCAATTATTTTCATTAATTATTTTGACCTTTATCACAACCCTCTTTATATGTTTCTGCGACTGTATGGCTGCTAAATGTATGCCTGTACTTCTTAAAGAACTTAAGGATATCGATCTTCCATATCCATTATATGATAACATATAGGTAGCCCAGCCCACTTGGATTTCAGTGCTCTTATCAACTGAAGCGTTTGTTTCACTCACTCTGTTCCATTTTATTTCCGATGAACATGAACACATCCGACGGGGTAAACCGGATGGTCCCTAAATTTAGTGTCTACATGCCTCCTGGTCAGTAGCGTGCGGGGGTTGGAAGCGTATGAAGCTCTGCTATCTCATGAGTCTTTTTGCAGCTACATTTTCCAGGGTCTGCCGACCGACTTTTATCCTGGATGAATTATTCACGTATAGATCGTTTTCATAATTTGCTGAACACAGGTTGGTGTGAAATTAGTGCACACATTGCTTATCGTTGTATGTGAACTTAGATTAATTAAGACATTGAACCACATAGTACTGGGTTGGTAGATTTTCAACCTGGGTCTACTGCAAGATGTGGACGTCAATATCTCGGCGCAACTTCATGCGAATAGAGGTGATAATCTTTCACTCTTTGCCTGTATGAGACCAACAACTCAACTGGCAAGCCTGTTCCCGACACTTGTTTTGTGCTGTATGAGAGAATTCATGTTCATTTGAATGTAGATCGGAGCGATATGATCAAACTCTAACAAGTAAACAAAGCCCACCAAAACTTATGTAGCATAAAGTAAAATTAATAAATTAATGTGTAATGTGACGTATCCTTCATGATAAATTACTGACTTTTTTTAAGTCACAAGCATTCCGTCAACGATTTTAAGCTTTCTATACTTAGGCCTATGGGTTACTCTCCTCCCAAATTTGTCTAAAGTCCGTAAAAATTAATTGTTGCAAAGCCCCAGATGCATGTGGTTGGGGATATATCCTACATTCAAAAAATTACAGTACATGTATACAAATCTGACAAGCATCATTGAACTGGAGACGATACCGTGAAGCACAGCGATATCAGCAGCTTGATCTGACATCCTCTGTTCGATGCATTCTAAGCAGATAATACTTGTGGCAACAAATTGATTTCGTGACAACACGGGAAGTGATTATGACCAAGTGAGTATTCCTTTGCAATATACACAACTTCAAAAAGTGGGGTGTGGTCAACCCTTGGGTTACCTTCTTCGTTGTGACTTTCATGATTTGAAGTTTGGCCCAAAATTCGTGCTAAAATTTGTAGTTTTTCTTGCAATTATCATATTAGGCTCCGTTTCCATTCCTCAAATTTCTCACAAATAATCCTCATTTTTTTCATAGGCTAATCACAGGCCTGAAATTAGCAAAATAATTTTGAATAAGTATAGGGTAGTTAGCAGTTCATCTTGGTAATGAAAAATGCAGCAGATTCTATGAGTCTCCAGTGTTTTGAAGCTTCTAATTGAAAAGATGGTATCAAACAACAAAGTAACTCGAAGGCATGGTGTTACACGCATATGTGCACTCATGGAACCCTACAATAAAATATTACAGGTTTAGCGTTATCACCGCTGCTGCAGTTTAGACAATTTTAGTTAATAAGCAATTTTTAGGAATGAATAATTTTGTTCATCAAAAACAAAAACGTAGACTAATATCAAACTGAGTTTATGATGCATATTATATCGAAGCGCTTGTTAGAATGTTTCATACATACAATTATGCGATAAATCAGAAGGAGATACATGCTGTAAATGCTGATTTGTTCACACAACAAACAGAAATGCTTAGTCGCTTTTGTCGATATTACATCTTTCTGAGTCATCTTTCTATGTAACTTGCAAGTAAAAGGCCTCACAAAGAACCAAAACTGTAGGCTTTCTGATTCCGAAAGAGATGGATGGGAGCCAAAAGAGAGATTAGCAAACGATTAGAATGTAACTCAATAATGTAGATTAGCGTCCGGCACATGGAAATAAACTGTTTATCTGAAGTTCGCTAGAATGGAAATTGACTCAAGGTTGCGGCACATCCGGGGGAACTAAGTTGGGGCATGAACCACCAATTAAAAGCTTCGATTTACTCATGTGACTGATTCTAACCCAATCATGCAGACGTTAGCAGGTGCATCTAAGTGAAAATGCGTGCGATTTATGTGCCGTTATTGTGCATTGCATGAAGCTTAATTTCCATTCTAGAGGTTTTATTGTTGTCAATTTCTATGGTCCGGCATTACTTGAATGACCACTACTCGAGTACTCGAATGAAATATCAATGCATATGAATATTATTCACTTTTATCCAGTTGTAGCTGATCGCGAAACGTTGATCAATGCATACCGGGTATCTATTTTCTCAGTCGAAGACTTACTCCTCCTCCGATCAAGAAAATCAATACATTTAGGGCGTCATATATCATATAACACTGGTATGTCGTTTACTTCAATGCATTATTTATATAAGCTGAGTTCTAGCTCTACAAAAAAAACACATACCGGTAGGCCTACGTAGTTACACATTCTCAAAATGCATGATTTACGCAGACTTACTCATCCATGCAATCCTCTAAGATCGACTATAGAAGGCTTATCAACCTTTTATACACTTTTAAATTGGCCTTGCAAAAAGTGGAAAGTTTTTCCTGTTCACTGTATTGCTGTCATTAAAAATGATTTCTTGCCAATTGGTCAACTATAGAGTTTGCTTTGGGAAATTTATTTCTCAAAATGATTCATTGAGATAACTAGCGCTTTTATCTGACACAATAAATAATCAATAATTAACTGCATACTGTACATGTCACTTCCTTCTGAGATGAAATCAGCGAACCAGTCGAAGCGTCACAACTTCATGGACCTACTTCTCCTGTGCTTGAAAATGCATCCCCTTTGTTTAACTCAAAAACACAAATAAAATTGCTTTCCTATTTCCTGATTTCGATGCATGAACGCTTACAGAACATACCACACACATGCTTGTATAATTGTATATCAGCAATATTTACTATAGACACTGAACAATGCATGAATCATGTGAAGGCGCGGTAAGTGAAAACCACACACGCAATTTTATTTACGACTGATGGCGAGCTTCGATTTTACACATTGCGAAGTATACTAGGCGAGCTCATAACAGCTAGGCTTCCCCACATAACTGAGATATACTTTCTTGCTCCCGGACAGCCGGTATGGAATAGAACCTTCAGTTCTATCAAATTAATGTGATCTGAGAGCATTCATTCGATGTAGTGAAAGTTTGATACAATGCTGCTTTGCAGTTTTGTTGATGCAAAACGGTAAATTTTGTATTGTTGAGAAACGTCGATTTGGTGTGGAGAATGAGACAAAGTCATTTGTCATGTTGAGCAGGAAGGGCATGACTGCTAAAGGCGACACGAGCTGAGATAATGTGAGTACAATTTTTCCTCGAAAATTGGTAATGATTGGATTATTGTAACGGCAATATTGCAAGGCACTTTGGGTATTTGATGAGAGAAGATAAAGAAAAAGTACAATGTGTTGCTATTCCGTGATTATTGACATTTTGACCAATAACTGCTTCTTGATGAATTGTTCAATCAGAGCATTCTGTTCTATCTTCATATTTTTCAGGAATGACGGACGGAGTTATCACCGACGAATCGATGGTCAGATCAATTGATTTATTGCTTGATCAACTTGAGTGGGTAGCAAAGGCTTTCAAAGTTCAAAAATCCGTTGTGAAACCACCCAAACCCCAAAGATATGCTAGTGATCCTCCTGAAGATGATGATGAGCCGAAAGACATGACGACTTTATGAAATCCTATTTATATATTCCATATTCGATATTTTTGATGTTGAACTACCCCACAATCTCGATGTCCGTCCCCAATTAACGGAAGCAGCTGTGATGAACTTCTACAAATATACTTACAATACACTATTTTTATTCGTTGTTTAAAGGCTCTAGCTCATCAGCAGAGACGCAGGAGTCGAATATTGTGGAAATTATTTTTGCAAAGTTAGATATGGTCTATGTGTACAGCAACTTGACACATTGAATTTTGTTCACCACAGTTTTTCATGGAATATAGGCATCGTTTCTATTATAGGATAAAACCCGTATGATTCCAATCATGAAAGGACACAAAACTTTCCACAAATAGTACCCTACACTGCTTTAGAATGCTATTAATGTGTTTAGAAAACTGTTGTGTAGCCCCTGCAAGTAAAATATTGCTTTATTACTAATTATTAAAGTCTTCATCGGTATCAGTTGTAAATACTTCTAAATAGGCTTACATTGACTACATTGTCTTTTATAGGCATATCCATAATAAGCTCATATGCTGACAATGACAAGCAACGATTCAAGGAAAACAATGACAATTATCAAAAACAAATATTTTGATATTTTTAAGAGAAGAGATTTACCATTACACAAATGCTACGGTGTTGATAACAGTTCAGACACTACAAATGTTAACGGCAATTGAAGCCAGTCAGTCCAACAAATGCGAATTATTTTTGCGCAGCTGCAACCAATGAATAGACATAATAATGCACAAAAATAATTCGCATTCTTTTTGGACTGACTGACTTGGCTGGCTTCGATTACCGTTTTAATTTCTAGTAATTGATACTCTTTTCCTTGAAACCTTGTTTGTCATTTTCAGCGTATGAGCTTATTATGTCTATTCATTGGTTGCCAAGTTGCGCAAAAATAATTCGCCTATCTGCATGTATAATCTGTTAAGCTTGCATGCAAGACCGTTACGTGATAAACATAAAGTATACATAATAGGTAAAGTGTCAGCATATCGGTACAGAGAACATTTTTATTTGTTTAGTTTTTTAAGGAGAGTATGCTCATAAGTATACAAAAAATCTTTTATAAATTAATTTGTAAAGGTAAATTGTGCCACTTGTGCATGTGTGTACATGCGACAGCGATTCAGAACAAGAGATTAATGAAATTTATTAGACATCACAAGGAATGAAAATTTGCTAGTTGTAATATTAATAAAACGGAAATTAAGTAGATTATGGCGGAAATTCCATGAGAAGCATTGTAATGTAAGCTAAGTCTAAGTACAAAAACTTGAAAACTTTTTCTGCATCTTGGCTTAATTTTTGAGTTTGCTAATTTAGAAAATGTAATAGGCTAATTGATGAAAAATGCTAACCTAAGACACTCGTCACTAGGTGACATATCACACGTAATTACGGAACACCCCAAACATCCGTGGTTAAGGACATTCTATTCTTCTACCCGCATACATACGCGCTGCACTAAGAGTCAGAAATCACCTGATCTGATACTGTTAAAACATGAGGAATGTTTAAGAATACGCGCGGGCGAGCGTTTATAGTTTGCGCGTCGTCTACGGTTGTCTGCGCTGCGCCGCTTGAACCACGGATGAACCGCTGAGCATGTTCTGTCTTCCCTGAGCATGAAATTGAGGTCCTATCACATTGTTTAGCCTCTGATACATACAGACACATGAAACGCAAAGTCCAGATGACGGGACTGCCGACAGAAGTTGCGCTTATGTCACGCGTAGCCACGGATGTTTAGGGTCATGTGTAATTACGCGTAGTTTATGCGTGAATTACGCGTAATTGAGCGTGGAATGTCACCTAGTGCGGTCCAAATCATCAACTAACAGAATGCATTCTACGGTCCATAGGAATCATTGTGCAGAATTGAGAACCAATGGCTTAAATCGTAGGTCTCCATACGGATGAAATTCAACTGCATGTATGTGTGGATTGGTTCAATTTTCTTTAAAGTGATCCCATGTTTCACTACATAAAGCTTTATTTATATCTGTATATAGTCCCGCAGCCCAGGGGGTCGAACTCCAACGAAAGGGTGCCCAAGGTCTGACCATACAGTTTGCTAGACATTTGTGCGGCATATCCGAGACTGACCGTCTGCCGGGTCACAACTGTTGGGTTTGGCCCTGACAGCTGACTTCGGCCCACCCAAAATTTGTACTAGATCCAACATAAGGGTGCCCGCGAAAACTCACCTGCATATCATTCCTACATTCCTAGGGATAACGGAAACACATATGACAGACGTTTTATCGATTGGGTTGACCCTGACAGACGCCGACAAAGGAGGTCAAATTTTTGTACTAGATCCAACATAAGGGTGCCCGCGAAAACTCACCTGCATATCATTCCTACACTCCTAGGGATAACGGAAACACACATGACAGACGTTTTATCGATTGGGTTGACCGCAACAAAAGTCAAATGTTTTTTGATTCTTTGAACCAAATCCATCATAACATAAGGGTACCCACAAAAACTCGCTTGCATGTTATTCCTACATGCCTAGGGACAGCGAAAGCACATGTTTTATCGATTGGGTTGATCCCGTGTTCTTCGACACTCTGAAATGACTTGCGTAAAGCAAAACAGTCACATAATCTCTTTGATACTGATATATTTTGGTCATATCTGTAGGGGAAGGTTTTTTAACAACAATCCTCACGTTTACGTAAGACAGAAAGAAGTATGGAACAGTAAGAAAACGATTTCATACCGGTTGCTGAATAACAAATTCAAAGCAAAAAATGGTGATCAAACAATATTCTGTTAATGAAGCATTATTGAAATTGTTCATCCAAATATGAATCCATAAAGAATTTAATCTGCGTGATCTTGGACATGGATCTACATGTGTCAAAACAGAAAAAAATAATTCGAAACAAATGTAGGCCTACCTTATCAAAAAATCGAAATGATTATCTGTCGAAATATTATCGATCAATTGTCATTGATGTTCTCTTATATCTCATGAACCTAAAAATATCAAAGAAATATCTATCACATTTATCAGGTACTTCTTCAAATAATCATTGCAAGTCATCATCGGTATCGTTACTGTCATCACTCCATTCTTCGTCTTCGCTGTTTTCAGCTTGATTTTCACCATCGTCATTTTCCTCGTGATCTTCCAGGATTTCTGTAGGCAAAGGCTCTCCAATAAACCACAAATGAATGAAGCTCTCACCATCTTTCTTCCACCCGCACTTCAATGGGTCAAGTCCAATTGTTGGATCGATCGACGTTACAAGATTGTGCCCATAATGTGCTTATATATTTGGCTCTCCATGTTGCGACAAAGTATTCAGACACGGAGGGAGGAGTGCACAGTCGATGCGTTTGATGCTGCCTAGAGGCTTTGAACAGGTGATATTGCCACTCATCTTTTTGAAATTCTCACATCTTACTTCATTAACCCCATTCGCGCTTCTCAGACCATACATTTGGCAAACAAAAGTCAGTATTGTTTTCATGTCTGGTTCAATATCGGGATTCGATAAGTTTGCGAAAGCCGTGATATGTTCAGGTGACTTCCTTAAGAAATCCAACTGCTTGACTTTACCTTTCCGGTAAAACGACGATGTGAAGTCGCATCCGGTAAATGCGTGATATCCCTATAAGGAGATGGAAAAGTTCGGAATTGTGTCAAGATTTTCAACAATGCTGCTAACATGTACGTATCTCCTGTTATTTTCAACACCACAATCCATTATAACTTCACTGGTAATTCTGATGTTGTCCTTTTTGAAGATGCCGAAAAGACGTATCAGTATTACTAGAACATCAGTGTCTGAAGCCCGAACTAAAATGTTACAGTTCTTGTCAAGAAGTTGTGCAACGTGATACCCTATGAGGGTATCAGCTTCTTCATGATGGCTTTGGTAAATACTAGGTTCATCTGAGTTGACGTGATCATGTACCTGTTGATCTGTTGAAATCAGCACACACGTACCAGCATATAGTCCGGCAGCCAGAACGAGTTTCTGCAGGGAACAAGGCCGAAACTGACACTTTCACATAATGATGTACACCCTATGCCTACTACGAATCGGCATGTCTGCCGAGTTCTAGTGAGTTCCTTTTCTTGTCAGACAAGATCAAAGAAAAACACATGTAAATCTAATGGGACGCAGATTGCAATTTTTGGCTGAAATGAAATTTTGCATGTTTTCTCTGATTAAACGAAAAGTACTAAGCCCACAGTTATAATTTTTGGCATGGAATGTCTTCAGGTCATTTCCAATTATGTGTATGTGCTTTTATCATGCATCTAATCGGCAATGCATGTGAGAATGTGGTTGAATGTGGATAAAGTTGCTCAAAATGTTTGTGTTTGCCGACATTAAGAGGCTCGCCAAATCTAAATGTGTCTAGCTTTATAGACAGAGATGCATGAACATGAAAGGAAATGACCTGAAGACATTCCATGCCAAAAATTATGACTCTGGGCTTAGTACTTTTCGCTTAATCAGAGAAAACATGCAAAATTTCATTTCAGCCAAAAACTGCAATCTGCGTCCCATTGGATTTACATGTGTTTTTTTTATCTTGTCTGACAAGAAGAGGAACTCGCTAGAACTCGGCAGACATGCCGATTCGTAGTAGGCATAGGGTGTACATCATTCTGTGAAAGTGTCAGTTTCGGCCTCGTTCCCTGCAGAAACTCGTTCTGGCTGCCGGACTAATAGGATACTATAATCTGTTTTGATCCAATCATGCTAGAGTTGTAGTCTTTTTGCCATTCTTTCTGAAGAAAGCTCGCGAATTCATTTTTAAACTTTCCACTCCTTAAAAGATGTGCAAGTGACTGTCGTGGTCTTTGTTCAGGTCCAGTAATCTCGAAGTCAGTTGATGTACGAATGGCATTGCGCAGTTTTCTTTCGTTGTCTTTCAATGAAATTGATCTGTAATCATCATCAAAGAGCACATGAATTTCATTTCCTGGAAACGAGCAAATTTTTGCCAGAATTTGTCGCGCCATTGATCCATACGACCCGCTGTTGACCGTTAGCATGGAATGAAGCAGAAATCCACCATCGATCACCGTGTGTGTCAGCCCGGGTAATTCATTAGCTGTTATTTCAATCGTCTGTTTGTTTTCAAAGGCCTTCATCAAAGCTGACTTGTCCGTCTTCAGAAATGAACCATCGGAGTGAGCTAGTGAAAGAGGTACAGCTGTTATTGGATATCTTAACAACTTTTTCAATGAAAATCCAGCAAGTTTTTCTGCTGGCAGTGATAGAATTCTACCGAAGACATCTCTGACGCTTTCTGCAGCCATTTTCTGTCTTGCTGAGGCAATGGCTTTCTTCTTATTTTCAGTAGCAAAATTGTGAATGTGGATTCTTTTTACCGGCTACAGAAATCGATTGGGATCAGCCGCACACTCACTTTGAAATGAAACTCGATTTATTACCTCGATTAAAAGTGTCGAGCAGATATTATTTTGTTTCGCTTGAGGAAACTCGTCCTGAGGAGATGTTAATCAAGTTGTCTGTTTGAGTATTCCTATCGAATGGATTGCAACTGTTCTTGATGGAATCGATTAATGAAGATATATCTGCATTGTCCCTCTTAATGCGGTGATGCTTTGCTTGTGTCATGGAAATTCACTTTAATTTCAACCCAGCTGATTCTTTCAGATCAGAGACGATCAATCCTCTTTGTGCCGTTGTCATGGCCCATCATTCTCTTGATGGCGTTGTGATTATTGCGAAATGCGACTATGCCTCTCGAAAGCGGATGATGCATCGCGATTTATAGTTTGCTCCAGTGTCAAGTCGATTGGATGTCTAGCAAAATTTTTACTCGTCCGTCGAATCGAAAATGTACCTGCCTTCAGCATATTTCGACACTCCTCGGGTAAGTTTCTTAGTTTCTCCAAAAACAAAGTTCCCCATCGCGCATAATTCAGTTGATTGAGTGCGAAAAACAAGTCGATCACTTGTGGCATTGTCTCAACATACAACTCCAAATTGTTTGTTCTTACGGACATATGGAGGTCTCTCAAGACACGATTAATTAGGACAATGTACATAGCCCAGTAGGATGCTGTTGCTCCCATCTCTCTCCTTACAATTCGACTTACATAATTTTCGTAGGATGTGCAATATTTGACTAACTCTTCATTGTGATTAATATACTCTTTTAATTGATCGAAATCAGGTGGAGCGTTGTCAAAAAATGTTGAAATGGCTTCATTCTCATCACAACTTGAGGTGTCGCTGAATGCTTGGTAAAGAAATCGCTGCAAAACAGCGGCTAATATCTGGTGAACACGCGTACATCGATTGTAAAATCGTCCTTTGATGAATCTATTCAAGGAGCGCTCAGCCAATACGCCTGAATCCGATAGAATGAACTCCACACCTGAATCTTGTATGAAGGTCCCGATAGCACCGAAGAACGCTAGCTCAATATGGAAGTTGCCCAGTAGAATAATTAGTTTTTCAAACTTGGGCGCTTCTAAGTGCTGGATGCAGTAGGTCTTCGATGCGACAGCAAGATCATAGGTGCAAATAGCATATTCTTCGTCAATTTCATCAGCAATGTTCAAAGATCGGATCATGGTTTCTCGTACGACGCTATTCTGAGTCGGTGATGCGAAAATTGGCTCCATATATGAAACAACCTGTTGAGGTAAATTATCGCGCACAAAAATTTGCATAATATCCCGTAAATAATGGCATCTGAAGCCTTTGTGATAGCAGTAGCCACCAGAAGTCAAATACTCGAGGAACTTTTTTCTGTGAATTCACTACTTTGTGGTTCAGAAATATCAAATACAGCCTTCTTTGTCGGCTTCATAGGAATTTCTCTCCACAGACTGAAAACTTTTACGACCTTTTCCGTGTCTTGTTTCAGATATTTGTACTTGAGGGTCACTTTTCGCTTTATTTTGGTAGCAAATACCAACAGTGCAGTGAAGACTACCTTTACCATCAACAGTTTCTATTTTGGTGTCATAATTATCCCATGCTACACCTGTAGCAAGACCCGTTTTCAAAGATAGTTCTTGTGGTGTGTTTTGATTGTTGTCATTGCTAGTGTATGCGAATTCGGTTTTAATTTCTTTGACGCGATCCTAACTTATCGAATGGCCGAAGCGGTTCAAAATTTGTAAAATCATTTTTGACCCCGTTAATGTGCTCAATCCTAAACTGAGATTTGTGTGTTTCCATGGTATTACCGTACCGTGTGTAGTGTTGAATATCATATCAGATGCACATGCATTTATCCTTCTATTGATATCTTCTGATTCGCTCCTGAATTTTAGACCTTGAAATAAAATCTTGAAAAACATGCAGAGTTCTTCTGGTATGTGTGGGGAGGCCTTCTTTAAGGTATGAGCTGTCGTTTTCTGGGGAGATGTTGTTTTAGGAATATTTATGATTATGGAGCGAAGAAGAAGGGCGGCAGACTGAATCGCTTCCCTAGTCTTATATAACTCAGAGTGTTCAGATAATGAGGCTTTTTCATAATTGCGTTGCATCGTTGATTTGTAAAAAATGATTCCTTGGCGCTTGTTCAACATTTCGATTTTTATCATTTCACCGAATTCGGATTTCAACTTATTTGTCAACGAATAAGTGGTATAACTGTCGATGTCTGTCAAGGAGCCACCCGCACACAGATATTCATTCCTATAAAGGCTCTTAAGAGCTGATACCAATGCGCTGCGCCCATTGTTAATGACCTCCAATTGAACGTAGGACTTCAATGAATCGAATGTTTTCATATGTATTTTTTGAGAAGATTCACCTGAGTCGTCAGCCCACAGAATAAAATATTTTGTTTATCTGCTTCGGTTTGCTAGAAGTGTGATTATTACGAAATGGACGGCACATTGAGGAACCTATTAGGTGGGCAAAAAGGAATTCCTAATACCTTACAGAGATAGGAAAAAAAGTCGTGCGTCGCTTGCGGATTAATATGAGTTCCAGCCAGGTGCTTCGATTGCCAAAATTCCTTCAGATTCGAAAAATTCAGATCATTGCCCACAAGTTTTCTCCATAATGTTGACCCTTCCGATCATTATTAAAGAAAGTAGCAGGCGCACGAAAATTAGTTCACTTGATGATTTCACATCCTCTCCTCGGCATTGCTCACTGCATAGTGCATACATTGAATCGAAGCCATACATTGTTGAATCCATACATTGAATTTATGGATGGATGTTGCGGCATGCAAAAATTACAAGTATCAGTAATTCAAAATGAAATCGGCCAGGGGGGTGGTAGAAATTGCGATTTTCTATTTGAGCTGAGCACTTTTGTATTTATGGATGGATGTTGCGGCATGCAAAAATTACAAGTATCAGTAATTCAAAATGAAATCGGCCAGGGGGTGGTAGAAATTGCGATTTTCTATTTGAGGTGAACACTTTTGTATTGAATAATAAACATTTAGCAAAAATATTTTGATATGGTTCAATCTTTTTCCCCTCTATAGGAGATACATTATTTTGAATTAAGAACGATTGCGTGAGATGAGCATTTATTATCACAAAATTATCAGGATTATGGATTGATTTAATGTACTCATCAAGCAAACATTGGAAGCATTCACGTGACTTTATGCAATTTGCAGCAATGCAGAACATTAAAAATTGCATGAAGAAGATATTTCAAAATTACACTTAATAGTTTGTGCTTTATGCAATGTAGTCTATTGTACCCTAATCAAAGTACTTCTACAATGTTCTATGATAGTTGAACGACAAGAACAAAATATATTCACATCCTCATTCCTCAGATATGGGAGTTTGAATTATGCCTTGATGATGAGTTTCAATGCACTGATTCATACATTATGCCGGTTCACAATATCAAGTCATTCGTTTCAGCTTATTTCAATATATTCCAAAGTTCGAATATGTTAGTGAATGCACAAGTAAGGTTAGTATCACAAATAGGTAGATTAGGACACAAATGGGTGTAAAAGAGGTCTTGTTGCCTTTTAAAATGATCGCACTACAAGCTTGCGATAGAATTTCATGAAGATTAACTAGATAAAGAGTTGAGTTAAGGTATTGTCGCGAGTCGGTAGATGCGTCGTCGTCAATGGTTTTCGAAATCACACTGGAAAGAATGTGTTGCTATGAACTTGCGCGCTCCAGCAATAAATCTAAACTTATACGGTGACTTATGAAACTTCGGAATACAAAACAATTTAGGCAACTTTTTACAATCATCCGAACAGTTTATACCAAATGACTTAACAAGTGAAGAGTGACGGTCAACAATTTCACTGCTACCTTCCGAAGAAACAGAATAAGTTGCATTGCCAACAGGTACCAAACTGTTTAAATCAAAACCTAGTTCTTCCAACATGATGTTGATATACAATTTCTTACATATATCAGCAAAATTATTAGCCGCTTTATCGACGGGTGCAATGACAAAATGATCATGCATACGTTTAATGCTCTCATCAAGTGATCTAATAGACGTAAACTTTCTTTCGAATACATTTTCACAATACTTTAGTCTTTTTATACGTTTACAAATGAGGTCTATTATCTCACCCTCCCAATCATCGAAACGATCACGATCAATCTTAAACACTTTGGACATTTTATCGGCGTGGGTCTTACGAGTAACACAAGTCACCAAGTCAGCTTAAACCTTATTCCATGGCAAAAATTGAGGAATACGAAATTTAACACCCCGTGCCATGACATTCCTAAGATGAACATCATCTATCACATTCAAATCACCAGTAACAATGACCGAAAGGAGCGTAAATAAAATCGAGTTTACTAGAACAAATACAAGCAGAAGTTGAAATATTAGATATGTCGGACAACGACAAACTCGATAACAATCTTCTGTAATTGCAAATACGCAACGATATCGGTTTCACAAGTTTGTAAAATATTCTAGGAGGATGTGCACTTTGGACCTTGTCAGGCAAAAGACGGTGAATTCTTCTATTGCCAAAAACAGACGTAATATTCAAATACTCGATATTCCTACAGTCATACAAGACAACAATTACAGCCCTTTCACGATCCTTGTCGATACCGTTATTACTATTATCATTAAAAACATGAGTTAAAAAAGCTGACAAAACAATACGCAAGTCACCTGCGACACTAGACAAGTTCTGGAGCAAATTGCGCAAAACACTTCTTGAAAGCTTTCGTAAATAACAATAAAAATCAATAAAATTGCTCTTATCGAAAAAACAGCGCAAAGAATCAAAAACAACAGTGCTATCAGGATAAGATGTCCGAACTTTTCTCCCAGATCGTCTTCCACCATGACTTCTTCTCCTTTGCGGAATGGGTGACGAATAAAAAGGCGTATTATTTACAGTATCATTAGAAACACGTCCTTGGCCAAGTAGTCTATCATTCAAACCCAAAGGATACACGGTATTCAAAGTTTTAATATAAAAGTCTTCCTTTACATCAAGCTCACGCTTAGCTTCATCAAAAGACATTTGTGAAGAGTCTACACAATCTATAATTTGCACACTTACATCAGAAAAAGAATGGCCGTTGCTGTTGAAATGTTTACAAAGGAAGGTTGACAATTTATCTTTACAGATTGAATGCCGATGCCCATTCAGACGATTATGTAACGCTTGCCTGGTCTGACCAACATACTGTACGCCACATTTCATACACGTAATTAAATAAATTACGAACTTTGTCTTACAATTAAAATTACCCGCTTTATCAAATACAAACTTGCGACCGGTACTAAAAGAACAGTGTCTGCTTTCATAAGAATTTTATATCAGCATGGAACGTTTTTTGCGCTATAAACGGTGATCAACCAAAATTGGAGGGACTATTCGATAGTTATTCCGCATATTTTGTAAAATCAATTTTCTGTAAATTATCTGTAACTTGTAATTTACAAGACTTCAATGACTTCGAATTTCATTCAGATGCTGAAGTTCATCAAAAACTTACTGAGTTTGATTAAATTTTTATTTTCAGCTGATGTTGAGCTATCATATGTTCTGAAAACACTTTCTATACGTGACTGCAGAACATCGATCTCCAGTCCAGTAAAAACTAGATGTACAGAAACATTTCAATTTTTGTTTCTCTACACAAAAAGAACAAAAACAAAAAGACAAAAGTTCTGCAACTATTTATTCTTCTGTCAATTTTACTGCGATGTGTTGCAAAGAAACCAATGCTTATTAACGAGTATCTGTAAAGACGGTTGTATTCTGAAAGTTTGATCTTTCTGTTGATTGCGGGTTTAAGTGTTATTGCGTTTGCTTCTGCTATTGTTGTATCTCAATGATCAATGATTCCGAACAAATAATCAATTCAGGGAATTCAATTGGAATTTCAAATATATTCATGCATGCTTCGAAACAATATTATGTGCAAAACCTTATTCTTGTTATCTAAACTGCTCAGTGCATGGACGCCTTGTTTTTCAGAATTCTTGTCGAAAACATACATTGGAGAATTACGAAATGAATCTCTAAGGTTAGAGAAAAAACAATGACAGAGGCTATATATACCCTGACGCATGCAAGTAAATTCGTTGAGAAATTATTTTGTGTGATATGTGAGTAATAATTCGATTAATTTTTTTCAGGAGCTTTGAGCTTCGAAAGTCCTAGTTTCCCATTGATTGAGGTCTAATCTCACGTAAGTTAAGTATTATGAATTTGGATTTAGAATTATGCTAGCTTGCAGTTCAATTGACAGTTCTGTCAATCGTGCCAAAGTGCGGATACCAATAGTCAGTGGCTCCCTATGTCATTTTGTTTGAAGTTAACTATCTCTATGACATTGGAATCATTTGGCTATTGGATTGCTCAGCATTTGCAGGATAAAATTTTGAGTGATTTTGCATTCGAACGGTTTGTCAGATTTTTGACATGTAGTGGATGAAGAATTTTCGTTTTACAATAAGCTTATAGGGCCTATATGGGATTTACTGCTGGATGTATACGGAAGATGTCAACCGTTGGATTATCGTTGAATTTCATGCTGTTGGAAAAACGTTTGCACCCCGTGCAAGTTCACCTTTTCTGCGACGTCGACATCCACCGTTAAAACAGTCATTGAAACAACGGAACATTTTCCAGTGGGATACCAGTGAAAATTGAATTAAAAACTTGAAATTTTAGCCAAGAAAGCACGAATAACATCGCGACTTTTTCATGAAGACCTCCATTACAATACGGATCATGAAATTCCCTTGATAATCAGCTTGATTTCCGTTAAGTTAGGATGCTTATTAGCAAATGTTCATTCCTTTTGATATCCAACTTGTTTCATACTACTTATATAGGAGAGTCATCTCGGTAGTATATAAATTGGCAAAATTTTGACTACTTTTAAAACTGCTCAAGTAATTTTTTGGACCATGGGAACGTAATCTCCGCAAAAAACTGTATCTTTTGATATAAAAATTTTCATTGTATACAGACACTTTTTTGAGTCGACACTCTACCTATGTATCCCTAATCTATGGAAGTGTGTATGGTTCGTGATTCCTTTATGAATTACTGCAGTAGCTTAGTTAAGTATCTTCTCCTTCGGTTGTCCTTACAAAAACATGCTTCCAACTTTTCAAGTGCTAATAACGCCTTAAGCTTGAAATCTTTTCGTGTCACAAATGACCGTCGGTCGTATATGGGTTAGCTTGCTAAGTCATTCTTTACGAAGTAGGCCTTTATGCGATTTTCACTGCGTCATTCATCAGGGAAAGCTAATTTGAGTGGTGCAATATAAAGAAGATTGGCTATTGACCTAGTTGTTTGCATACATATTAAGTGCGGCCGTAATTCTTTCGGCCTTCGAAATGGCGGCCAAAAAATGTAAAAGATTGTGCTCTGTAAAGGTATAGAGTTTATTCTATATTCCCTTTGTGTACTTCGTCAATAAATGAATTGCCGAATTCTCAAGGATAACAATTAAGTTGTTCAAATAGCTATTTTGTATTTTTCATTATAAGTAAGATGCTCTAATGTCTAAGATTTGTGAGCGTTGAGTTGAATACACTTACTCATTTTGTTTAGTCGTGTCAAGTTCAATTCCATCTAGTCTCATTGGAGTTATGGTTGATGATTGCAATTCGGTTCTGCAAAGCATAACTGATGCAGCGAGCAAGAACTCAACCTCAATGTTGACATTAATGTAAGTAGTATTGCAAAGTAGTATGTTAAATATTCCAGCACACATGTTTGGAGTTCATGTATAAAGATTCACAGCATTTAAACAAAGGAGACTTTTTTTAAAAAAACGGGTTGATATCTGAAGATTTATGTGCTCAATTCAAGTGTCTATCCTAGATATGTATCAAAACTGAGAAATTTCAATTATTTTTCAGCTAGAATTTTCGTTGAAGAATTGTTGAAGGATAATATTGCTATATATTAAAGAAATTGGCATCATATTTTGCAGACAGAAACTAGTGCGATGTCTCTGATCAGACCTGTGCCTGAAGTTGTAAATGTGGCCGAGCGCACAGTAGACAAGCCAATATTGCAATAACCACTGTTGCATAAGAAGATATAAGGACTAATAAATTTTGGAATTTATCGGTATGGTTCATAATTGATAATTGTGGGGTTCTAATGCACAGAGCGTGCGATTTCATTTCGCCTGTAGGCTATCAGACATGCAACTGCAAATCACTCCAGAGATGAATGCTATCTTCAAATACTTAGTTAACATAAACTGGCTTGTTTCTGTCTTAAGTAGGAATCCATGGAAGGAATACATTTATCAAATTTCATCTCATACAAAGAAAATATATCACATGAAACTGCTTCCGTGTTTCCGTAAATTACCTATGGCAAGCTTAATAACAATCACAAAGCTGATGAATAAAGCTAATTATGTGATGTCATGTGTGATTTGAGCGCAATCAACTCAGATTTACGCAGTTATGATACAAGGCAATTGTGATTTGATATGGATTTGATCCTCTTTGCGCATTTCCACCTGTTCGTCATTCACTTTTGTCTTCCAATGTTTTTTGAAATGATCGATCCTCCTCAATGCTATCTGAAGGAAATGGCGCATCAATGCAATTTTCATTAATCAGCGCTATGCAAAAATTGAATAAAATGATGATTCATGACTTTTTAGAATATTGAAATGAAACCCTGTTCACTGGAATCACTACGGCCGATGTGGATCTGCATGTATTTTAATATCTTGTCTTGATAAATCAACATATACATTGCACAATGTACATGTATGCATGTGTACACTGTAAACCGTAGACCGACAATTATCCTACAAAATTACTAACAAAATCAACCGACGATTGTCACCTCCTATATCCTGCGATATCCGACGAATTTGTAGGTTCTCCACCGACATCGAAATAGAAGCTTTGTATGCAAATTAGCTAAACAAAAACTGTTAAAGATTGATTGATTTTTTCGATTAGTGATTTGGGCAATCTGTATTATTGTGTGGCAAAACCATGATTTATCTTGACATAATTTAATTTTATTACCTACATTTTTGATAAAATTCAAGCTATAATTCATTGCTATTCATTTTGTCGCTTTTTGTCAGATATTATAGGTGTTCAGTGGCAATCATCCTACGAGAACTAACAATGACCGACAAAATAGATTTTGTAGGATAAATGTCTGTCAATTGTCAGTCAACGGTTTACACTGTAGGAAGCGATAAAGTCGTTGATTAACAATATTTATAACCCAAAAGACAATGCCCATATATGTCACACCGTCAGCGTGGCCTAGTGAAGAAGGTGCGAGCTCGTCTCCACCACGGACTTTGGTTCGATTCCTGTGTTAGGCGAGTGCGGTCGCGGAATCAATGGTGTTGGTGTCTTTTATTGACTTAATAGTTGTCATTCTGCTTAGATATTCAAGATTTACGCTTATGTAGGATTTTGCATTAGCGATATTCACTGTGTCAAAAAACATTGAAAATTCAGTTGTGGTTAAAGCAATCAATTTAGCTGAATCAAGACTCAAATCAAATTAATCAGGCTGCATTAATGATCCAAGAATTATTTAAGTACGAAACGTATTACGATTAAGCGTCTGTTTTGATTAATGATTACACTTAGATCTATAGTCCGGCAGCCAGAACGAGTTTCTGCAGGGAACGAGGCCGAAACTGACACTTTCACAGAATGATGTACACCCTATGCCTACTACGAATCGGCATGTCTGCCGAGTTCTAGCGAGTTCCTCTTCTTGTCAGACAAGATCAAAGAAAAACACATGTAAATCCAATGGGAAGTAGATTGCAGTTTTTGGCTGAAATGAAATTTTGCATGTTTTCTCTGATTAAGCGAAAAGTACTAAGCCCAGAGTCATAATTTTTGGCATGGAATGTCTTCAGGTCATTTCCTTTCATGTTCATGCATTTCTGTCTATAAAGCTAGACACATTTAGATTTGGCGAGCCTCTTAATGTCGGCAAACACAAACATTTTGAGCAACTTTATCCACATTCAACCACATTCTCACATGCATTGCCGATTAGATGCATGATAAAAGCACATACACATAATCGGAAATGACCTGAAGACATTCCATGCCAAAAATTATGACTGTGGGCTTAGTACTTTTCGTTTAATCAGAGAAAACATGCAAAATTTCATTTCAGCCAAAAATTGCAATCTGCGTCCCATTGGATTTACATGTGTTTTTCTTTGATCCTGTCTGACAAGAAGAGGAACTCACTAGAACTCGGCAGACGCGCGAATACGTAGTAGGCATGGACTGTACATTACATCATTCTGTGAAAGTGTCATTTCGGCCTTGTTCCCTGCAGAAACTCGTTCTGGCTGCCGGACTACTAGTGAGCTTCATCAAAATACATCAAGAGACTGGGTTTTGCAGCTAAAAACTGAGAATCTACAAGTGAAGAGTGGCCTATACATATTTTTCTTGCTCTCATACAGCATCGTCAACTTAATGAGTCAACGGGAAAACAGGATTTCTGTAGCAAAAACAGTCCTCCTGGGCATGGCCGGCCCTAGCGAACGCGAGGCCCAGGAGGACCAAGCCAAGGATGTGCACGGGGCCGCGTGTGCAGGGCCGTCCCTGGCGAGCGCGGAGCCCCGTATAACCCACGCATCCCTGCTACGCAGTAGACCGATTTTGTTTTCACTCGCCCATAAAAATTACATAACTATAAAAACAAATTTAGTTAATTTCAGATTCATGTAATTCAAGCCTGGTGGTGTATACGTACTAATGATAAGAATTGAAAGACATGTAGGCTATATTCGAACAGATTGTAAACAGACTGCCTATCTAGCTTTAAATGAACTTTGGTCATGTCATCATGTGAAATTACACAAATCTTGCCTCTATTGGTGTCAATAAGTGCATGTGCATGCAAATGCAATGATAAAATGACCTGAAATTCAATTTAAATGATGTGTCGATGAACGAGATCAAGCTTTAAAGAACGAGATCAATAAATAAGAAGGCTAAATAAAAGAAACTTGTAACTCTATGTGAGGATAGGCCGTTGCACTTGTAGCTAAAACAACTTTATTTTGGCTTTCACAGAAGCAAAATCGTCGCTCACATTTGAATAATAGTAGTAAGGAATCCTCCCAACTACGCACAGCGCTCCCTCTGCAGCGTGAGTTGGGTTGTTGTGGTTCTGGGTCGACCGTCCGGGTGTGTCGTGGTCGACCGTCATAGTTGTTCTTGGGCGACTATCAATGCTTTTGGTGTGTAGGAGGAGTGTGTGTAGGGTTGTTTTGTGTTTAGATTTGGTCTCCTGATTAAATTCTGCGTCGACATGTTGTGTTTCTTGGATGTAGGTGTGGTTTAGGTGTGTTTTTTGAGTGTTTTTTGAGTGAGAAAATGGCTGCAGCGGCTAAACGAAGCTTCGTATGTGAAAATGGACGGCGGATTTGGACTTTTTGGGCAATTTTGGGACTAGGGAACTTGTTTCCAAAGTCGTAGCCCACCCCCCTCGGAAGCGTTCTTCCAACCTTGGTTCGAGAGATCGTAGAAAATCGTGCAATAGCTCGTTTGAAAGCTAAGAGTGCCACAAATTCATTGGAAAGCGCAGTTTGGCCCTATCTTCCTTTGCTGAGGCTTGGGAGTGACATTGAGACTTTTGATCATGTTAGAGAGCCGTCAGAGGGTTTTTGAGTGAGAAAATGGATGTAGCGGCTAAACGAAGCCTCGTACGTGAAAAGGGACGGCGGATTTGAGCTTTGTGGCCAATTTTAGGTCTAGCAGAGTTGTTTTCCAGCGTCATAGGGCTAAAAATGAAGAACTTCGACCCCCCCTCGGCAGGGTTTCTTCCAACTTTGGTTCTAGAGATGGTAGAGAGTCGTGCAATAGCTCGTTTGAAAGCTAAGAGTGCCAAAAATTCATTGGAAAGCACAGTTTGGCGCTATCTTCCTTTGCTGAGGCTTGAGAGTGACATTGAGACTTTTGGTCATGTTAGAGAGTCGTCAGAGGTTGAGTTTTGTGTTTTGGGCTCCAGCGGGCGAACGAAGCATCGGACGAGAAAAATGAGACCTGATTTGGAATCAGTTTGATGTCATTGGTCAATGAGCAGCACATCCGATGAGAATCCAGCATTTCTCTATAAATAATGAGGTTTTCGGAGTGACAATCATGCTATCTTTGAGTCGCATAAGTGTCGGACGCACGTCCTCTCTCTACATTCCTATTATATTATCCATCTAAAATGGTAAGTCGGAACCTTCCTTCCTCTCCTTCCTTGAGTGTTAACCCAATAGCATCTCTTTTATTTTCAGGCATCAACTACATCTACTACATTTACAGGACAACATAGTGTTCAGACGTTACAAGGATCTCTACAATCAGATCGTCTTATGTTGAGGCCAGTAGAAGAGACAACAATTTCGGAGTTTCTAAATAATTTTCCACCTCTGATATGAATATTGTCACTGGGAGATGATGCTCGCTTTAATTCTTTCATGATCTCTCGCAGCCCCTGCCCTTCTTTTCGAATCAGGAAAGAAGAATCGTTATTGATGTACACCGTACCAAAAGATGACTTAATAGGTTCTTGGGAGCGAATTTTCCTTTGACCATGAAAAACTTTGTTTCTGGCATTCAGGTCATCGACCTTCACTTGAATCAATCGATTTCGGTTGCTTTGTGATCGACCAAGCCTGGTTGCCGAAACAAGTGTAAACATTAAACACGCCAAATTGTGTGAAGTTTCGGTGACTGTTATCAACCGGATCACACAGCAAAGAGACACAGTCGATGTCAAATTCTACAGAAAAGCTTGTGAGCATTTTTTCCATACGCCTGCAAACTTTTTCAAAATGATCGGAGGGCCCAACATTATCGAGACAGCTTTTGCGAAATTATCTGAATTCTTCGAATCTGAGGGAATCGTGGCGATCGGAGCATTTTGAAGGAATTCAGAGCAATCCGCAAGCGACGCACGACCAATTTTCCTATCTCTGCAAGGTACTAAAAAATTCTTTTTGCCCACTTATTAAGTTCCTGCATGTGCCATCTGTTTGAATCAGCTTGCACTTCTAGCAAAGTGATACGATTACACAATATAATTCTGTGTTTGAGATTGTTTGTAGACTGACGGATTGTGTCAGTGAGCACGATATCTATGCTAATTACGCTCGTACCATAGTCTTTTGCACCGCAGTAGTAAGGAATCCTCCCAAATACGCACAGCGCCCCCCCTTGGAGCGTGAGTTGGGTTGATGTGGTTCTGGGTCGACCGTCCGGGTGTGTCGTGGTCGACCGTCGTAGTTGTTCTTGGGCGGCGGTCAATGTTTTTAGTGTGTAGGAGGAGTGTGTGTAGGGTTATTTTGTGTTTAGATTTGGTTTCCTGATGAAATTCTGCGTCGACATGTTGTGTTTCTTGGGTGTAGGTGTGGTTTAGGTGTGTTTTTGAGTGTTTTTTGAGTGAGAAAATGGATGTAGCGGCTAAACGAAGCCTCGTACGTGAAAATGGACGGCAGATTTGGACTTTTTGGCCAATTTTGGGTCCAGCAGAGTTGTTTCCAGCGTCATAGGGCTAAAAACGAAGAACTTCAACCCCCCCTCGGCAGCGTTCTTCCAACTTTGGTTCTAGAGATGGTAGAGAGTCGTGCAATAGCTCGTTTGAAAGCTAAGAGTGCCAAAAATTCATTGGAAAGCACAGTTTGGCGCTATCTTCCTTTGTTGAGTCTTGAGAGTGACATTGAGACTTTTGGTCATGTTAGAGAGCCGTCAGAGGTTGAGTTTTGTGTTTTGGGCTCCAGCGGGTGAACGAAGCATCGGACGAGAAAACTGAGACCATGTTTGAAATCAGCTTGATGTCATTGGCCAATGAGGAGCACATCCAATGAGAATCCAGCATTTCTCTATAAATAATGAGGTTTTCAGAGTGACAATCATTCCATCTTTGAGTCGCATAAGTGTCAGACGCACCTTGAGTGTTAACTTAATGGCATCTCTTTTATTTTCAGGCATCAACTACATCTACTACATTTACAGGACAACATAGTGTTCAGACGTTACAAGGATCTCTACAATCAGATCGTCTTATGTTGAGGCCAGTAGAAGAGACAACAACGGTACATAATCCTAGCCCACTACAGCATAAATTTAGACAAGCCATACGTTATTACGATCATAGTATAGTATGGCAAACGGGAATGATTCCTTCGACTGAAGTGAAGATATTGAACAATCAGTATGGGGACTACGTAGTCATTCCTGTGAATCCATACATTCGTCGCCAACTCGATATTATTGAAGAGTTTGCAACATTAAATATGGACATCCCTACTCCCCTTAGCAAGGAATGGAAGGCGAGAGACGACAATGATACTCCATATAGAAAGATATGGGATGGTAAAAAGCTTTCTTTTCCACTATCGAATTGGTGCTCATACTATAAAAAGGAAGGAGATGAAGTGACACACATCAGATGTGAAGACCTCGCAGATGGCACTTGGAATATTGGTTTTGCTATCAGTGAAATATATTATGGCTATCACCAGAACAACAAATTAGCCTCTATATCGATGCATGCTCAATCCATCCTATATATACTAAAGCAACCAGACGTTCATGACATTATTGATCGAATCCTCAACGAGAGCGGTACAAAGCGCAAGTCAGAGAAGAATACTGCCGGTAAACACAAGCCAAATAAGGAGATTCAGTAGTCCTTACCTATCTCTACCTTATGACAATCCGCTCATGTGCTTTGAGTGTCGTAGACGTGGACTTGTCAGATACGTTTTATTCCTTCGCTGCCATCATGTTATTTGTGTATTTTGTCGTGAACAGCATCCTTGTACTTCATCATTTTGTAATATGTTATAGGACTCTTCATCAGATGAGTAAAAATTTGTAATTTCCTTTTTAGTCATCTATCATCATTTTTATGGATTGTGAGGGTGAACCTGTACAGGAGCTCAGTACTTGGCTCAACATGCTAAGTGTGATCCCAACGCTGATAGCTGGGCGAGAAAACACATCCATGGACTTAATCAGCAATACTTGCAAAACTATGGCTTTTCTGATGAATGTGCTCTTCTTATTGACTTTAAAAGATGGTTAGCAGCTTTTAATGCTGCATGTATCTTTTGCAATGATCCTACTAAGGAGAAGAAACTATTTCCAAATCTAATCATCAATGATATTCTACTTCCACCTTGCGATAGTAGAGTTAATCAACACTATCATGAAGTCAATAAACGTTTTAAGGAATTGAGTGTTCCTATCTTAAATGTTCGTTGTAGTCGCCACATTCATAATCAATGTTTTTTCCTCCATATCTCAACACCGCTAAAGTAATGTTTGGTCATCATTGCTCTTTATATGATAGCTACCAACTGTATCTATTTTATCTGTTTCAAACCCAAAATTTGTAATGCATGCTTGTTAAAGTCGTTTAATAAATTCTTTTTGAAGAGATTTGTTATTTTCATGCAACGGGTGGGATAGATGAAGGATGATAATGTCTTTCTCAAATGATTGTGAAACATTAAGTTTTCATAGACACAGCTTGAAGGGAACTATTCAAGATTATGTGATAACTTTTCATAAAGATGAGATAAACATCAAATCAGTTATTGGTGATACTAGCACTCTATTTTTGAAGTTAATGGATACGTTTTCTAATAGAATTGTAATGGCGAGACTAGTTGCAAAAATTCATTTCAGCCATTTTGGGAAAGAAGAGGTAGAAGATCGTTTCTTCCAATTTGCTTCTTATTCGATGGAAGTTGTAGATAATCCCGAAGAATTTTTTGAAAGACATATGGGAAAAATTGCTCAACGTCTTGATGCATTTAACCATCATGGTAGCAGTCTAGTGATTGAAGCGATTTCACATATTCACATTCAACTTTGTATAAAGAACTTAAAGATGCAATGGTACTTGATCGTAGCACAATTGGTTTTCGAGTTATGTCTACTTACTCTCGAAGTATATTCCATCTGCACATGCGTCTATTATTTAGAAAAGGCTAGCAAGTTCATGTCTTCAAAAAGACTTGCTTTAGAAGTTGTTAGCAAGAGTGAAAATATGTGTGATGTATGAAAGCGAAAGGATGGAAGTGAAAAACGCTTCTTTAAGAGATGTAAGCATACTTTCTGCTAGCGATGTTTCATACGATACTGTATTCAACTTTGTCAATATAGTCACTGTGATACAGCTAATTTTGAGTGTCACTTCTGTCATTAAAGTTAGCACCTATGCAAATGTGGAAAAATCAAGTTGTAGCAATGGTTAAGAGAAAAATGGCGAAACGCAAAAGTCGAAAGTCTTCAAAATTTTCTGAGGCCATTCGAGCTCTTCAACGAGTGAAAGGAAATCAGCGATATAATGCTATACGACATGCTAATGATAAATTTATTCGAGAAATTATTTCTCATGTGAGAAGTCTGAGGACAAAGAAATTATCACCACAACAACAAAAGTTACTTAAGCGACATACTACAAAATTGCGATTCATCTCCAATCATAAAGTTACCCTTCAAAGAAAGAGGAAAACTCTAACACAAAAGGGTGGTTTCCCTTCAGTGTTACTTCCGCTGTTAGCTCCTGTAGTAGGTGACCTATTGGGTAGGATATTTGGTCCCAAGCGTTAATTATGCAAATATTGAATCCCAAAGTATTAAAATGGATTTCAGACTTCAATGTGATAAAGTTCTGACTGTATCAGGTCCATCCCATGCAGGTAAAACTGTTTTCACTCTGAATTTGTTAGATAAAAGAAAATAGTTGTTTAGGGAACCTATCAATCGAGTGATTTGGTGTTATGGTATTTATCAACCGTCACTCTTTCAGGAATTCCAACGTCGCAACTTTATTCGAAATGAAGGAATTATTCCAGTGGATAAGATTCAGTCCAATGATGCCGTTGTATTGGATGATTTATTAAAAGCAAGCAAGAATTCTAAAGATGCTACAGATATGTTCACTCGCGCAACACATCACAAAAGATGCTTTATAATCTATATCACGCAAAATTTGTTTCATGATGGGAAGAAGCCCGCACACGAAACCTGAATACACACTATTACGCTATTTTTAAGAATCCACGAGATAGAAGTCAATTTGAAATTTTAGCGCGACAAGTTGCACCCAGAGGATCAAAAGCCTTAATTGAAATTTTTCAAGCAGCAACTGAAAAACCACACGGTTATTTATTCATTGATTTTACACAAGAGTGTCCGGAAGAATTTAGATTTCGAAGTGATATTTTGAAAGAGCCAATGATTATCTACAAACTATGAGTTCTTATTCTCGCATGGTTGTTATTCCTCAGGATGAATATGTGCAATTGACTGCCATCCAACAAGTAAGACAACCTCTCGCAAATCAAATTTATAAGAATGAATTAAATTATCAGCAAAATGCGCATGTCAAAGATCCACATCGTGCTGTATTATTACAATCGGAAACTGTCGAAGAATTAAAAAGTTTGAAAAATAAGATGCGTGACTCTGTTTCGACTGCTACACCTTTAGCATCTCGCGCACATGCAATGTCCCTTTTCAACAGCATTGAACCATATCTCACTGTGAATGATAGAGGTGAAATCAGATGAAAATGAAATTATTAACGCTTCACGTTATGAAGACTTGATTCGGTATGCAACACGCAGAAAGCGCCGTCAAGGCTATGTCCCACCTGGTTGGTCTTACTTTCTTAAACTATTGAAAAAGCACAATGTTCCAAAATTTGCTTTGAATAATAAAACATTTAAAGAACTTGATTCTATTTCAGCAGTTGATGCTACTTCATCTACTTCACCGGTTAAGAGTAAAATGAAAATGCGAAAGAATTGGTTTAAGAGATCACCTTCTAAATCCCCTCCTACACCCATCAAGCAGACGAGGGGAAGAGAATGACGTAGAAGAACTCCTCCAAAGAAATACATGTTCTCAGACTATTAATATGAAGCAGATGTGTTGCCTACCATGTAATGAGCCGCCAGAAGTAAATGTAACTGTAACTTGTACTTGCTGTGCCAGCTCTCACAATGAGACTCCTAAGCAATGTAAACTTAAATCCCATAAATCCTGTGGTTGCTGTAAATGCAAAAAGCTAAGAAAGCAAAAACATGAGAAGAAGGAGAAAGAGTTAGTCGTCAGCGGATGAACTTTTAAAGTCAATATATTATGATGTAAAACATCCTGCAGGATTTCCATCTATAAAATAATTGTAAAAGCGAGCGGTCTTCCACACTCACAAGTTAAACAATGGTTAAAGGGTCAAGATACATATACACTCCACAAACAAGCGAAAAAGAAGTACCGGACCCGTCATTATATTGCTCATGACATTGATGAACAGTGGCAAGCAGATTTATGTGACGTTGCCGCTATTTCAAAACATAACTCGGGACACAATTTTATCTTAACCGTAATTGATATTTTCTCGCGTTATGCGTGGGCTCAACCTTTAAAAACTAGAAGAAGGTAAACGAGTAGCAAAAGCATTCCAGTCAATGTTCCGAGAGGGTCGTATTACAAAGAGAATTCAGAGTGATCAAGGAAAAGAGTTCGAGAATCAGCATGTGGGAAGATTATTTGAGAGATATGATATTGAGCTGTTTAGTGTAAAGAGTGCTTATAAGGCTGCACTAGTTGAGCGTTTTAATCGCACATTAAAAAATCGCTTGTGGCGACATTTCACTGCCAACTTAACACAAAATTGGACAAAGGTTCTACAAGATACGCTTTATGCCTACAATCACTCTATTTGTCGTTCTATTGGACTCAGACCAGCGGATGTGAATGCTGACAACGTAGATAGAATGCGTGAAACATTCCAACGCAACCGTAATAATGCAAAAAGTGATGTGAAAATAGGTGATAAAGTTCGCATATCAAAAGTTAAGAGTGTTTTTGCCAAAGGTCATCTCCCGAATTGGACAGAAGAAATTTTCACAGTTTCAAGTACCAATAAAAAAGACTCCCCAACAACTTACAAGTTGTAAGATTACGATAATGAAGAAATTGATGGTAGCTTTTATCGTGATAAGAGTGAGTTGATCACTCAAAGTGAAACATATTCAGTAGAGAAAATCATTCGAAGTAAAAAACGACAAGGTGAAGAATGGTGTCTTGTTAAATGGTTCGGTTATCCTTCAAGTATGAACTCTTGGATGCGTCGTGCAGACATCTTTCATCTACGCGATCGTCAGTGATTTTTGAAAAGATATAACTTTTAATGTCAAGGTCTAAGTTATGAATCCAACTTCATCGTTTTATTCACGTCCCTCCTATCTAAGTGGCATGGATGCAATTTACAGCGGCACCCGCCGTCAACGTGGAGGTAGCATATTTGGTGCGCTGAAATCTGTTGTAGCGTCTCTCTTATCTACTGTCGGAAGATCATTAAAACGAACATTTTTCAATAATGCTGTTGGCTTTGCTGGTGATGTTGCTAATGATATTACCAGTGGTAAAATTGTAAAGAGTACTTTACCAAATGGTGGGATGGAACGTTGTTTAAGAACATTACAGCAAACCTTTAATGCTACTCAACAAAAGAAAGCACCTAAACGAATGAATGTTAGAAGAGAAAGAAAACAGGGCGGATGTGGCAAGAAGCGAACTTCAAACAAAACTAAAAAAAGGCATTCACGCAAACATCGATCGCGCTGTAATCTTTCATCAAGTGCTAAACGACGACGCTGTCATAACTTCTAATCATGGAGTGCAAAACTTCAGGCTTTTGTTTGCTTGATCAACAAGCGATACAGACAGATATTCTTAGTTCAAGTATTGTAGATTATCATCCTCGTACAGCTGAGAATGCTGGTCCTATTGAATTTGTTACTCCTGGCGCTAGCAATGATTACATTGATTTGAGCTATGCGATGGTTGATGTGAGGTTTAGAATTCAACAAGAAGATGGAACTAAAATTGAAGATGCACATAAAGTTGGTCTGAACAATTTACCGCTGCCTACATTATTTCGAGATGTTTCTAAAACCATTGGAGAGCAACAGGTGGAAGGTGGTCAAAGCGATTATCCCTATAAAGCATATTTGAATGTTCTATCACAGTTTCATCCAGCAGCTCAAAACAGTCATATGGAAGCAATGGGATGGTATAGAGATCAAGCAGCACTATTTGATAGTGAGACAAACACTGGTTTTGTAAAGCCATCTGCTTTGATTAAAGATAGTAAAGTATGTCAGATATATGGTCCACTTAATTTAGACTTCTTCAGACAATCAAAATTTTTACTCTGCAATACCAGTATGCGACTCAAACTTACATTGAATAAGCCTGAATTCTTGTTGAATGCATTTGCTTCAGTTGTGAAATTTAAAATTCATGTGGAAGATATCAAAGTATACATTCGTCGAGTGGTGGCTAATCCAAGTGTAATTAGAGGACTATTAATGTCTATTCGCTAGATACCTTACCGACTACTGTAAAACAGTATCCCATCTTTATCGTATTGAACACTCATTCACAGAATTTAGAAGGTGAGCATTGGAAAGCTATCTTTATTGGAAAAGACAGACGTGGTGAACTATTTGACTCTCTTGCTCAACCTCCGAATATACCAACACAGCAGTGGTTGAGAAAGCATACTCGTCAATATCAACGAAATGAGCGCATACTGCAACATCCACCATCATCAACTTGTGGTGCTTTCGTATTGTACTTCATTTTAAAACGTTTACATGTGCACCAATTTAAATCTATTATTCAAAAGTTTTCATGCAATCCATCTTCTAATGAAAAGATGATTTGCATGTTCTATAATGATTTGAAATAAAAATCATCATGTTGGAATAAAAATTGTTTTTATTTTACAATCCGTTGGTTATGTACATACTCGATTAGATAGTCTAGGATCGTATCTGCTTGCATTTCAGATTTCACTCCAGTAATGATAACTTTACTATTATGAAAGATTGCAACATGTACAGGTAACCAGCAACTAATGAGAGCCGCGGGAAAAAGCTCTGGTTCATAACACAAATTGAAACTGCTGGTATGAATCTTTAAAAACGATACATCTCCACTCAATTAAGTAAAGATCACCATATTGTCCACAGTCAGATTCGACATCACACACTTCTCCCTCTTCCATATCCGTCGTTGTAGTTTTTGCAGCTCTAAGCGCATTAACTGCGTTGATGAATGAGAAAGGGCGCCGAGAATCTGAACAGTTCCATTTGTGAAGAGTTGAAGATTCCGTAAATTGCTCATCTTCACTAACATTTGCGGCCGATCCGGATAATATTTGCTGTTTGGAATTTGTTGATGTAATGTTGCGAGATCGATTTTCGTGTAGAGTCTGATGCGTCGGAGAATGTTGACGATGGTGTAGCAATGGTATTTCATGATGAAGAAATGAGTAAATAGAGAGATGTATCTTCCTTTTATACTTTTACAAACTGCCTTGATGAAATGTGAAGTAGGTAGAAAGTTGTGAATGATAGATTTGAATTCTCTCTGTTTGTTGAGTCGCAACCATATACGATATCCGATGCGTGAATGTTTTTTCATATAGAAGTATTTTTAGTCCTTCATAATATGATTTAGAAACTGAAAATGTCGATATGATAAAGCAAATACTCTTCTTACATTTTCAGTATAATCTTTGAAACATACGTTTCGTTCACGGTCAATCTCAACATATTGTAGGAAATCCAATTTCCAAGTCTTCATGATGGAGTGTGACATTGTGTTGAAGATGGTGTCTCATTAAAATTTGCGTAGCAATGCGATGAACTCGCGTCGAATGAATGACATAATGGAGCGATGTACACATCTTTTATATTTTTCCCAATTACATTTGCGAAATGAGAAATAGATGGAGAGATGAGAATAATAGATTTGAATTTCATTTCTGTGATGTTTGAGCCAAACTTGATTACCCAAGGAGATGAATTTCAACGTTTTGAAACTTCCAAATCCCTCATGATATCATTAAGATTGAAAAATTGTCGCCATGTTAATGTAATTCCTTTCGATGTATTTCCACAAGAATTCTTGAAATGAACGTTTCCATCGCGATCAACTTTAATATATTGTAGAGAGTCCAAAATCCAAGTCTTCATGATGTTATGCAAATTGGTAATGTATAGATTACCGAAATGAAAATGTCATGCTATCATGTTTTGCTTAGCAATGTGGCAACAAATAGATTTGTTGGCAATCGAGCTGCTATCTTTTCTACTCCCATTGATAATACACTACAGCTGAATAGAAAGTGGGAAGTAGGCGTCACCCAAGCTGTTCACAGTAACTGTGGCTATACTTTTGATCATGAAGTGGTGACTATCAATATGAGACGTACAGATGGCTATCAGTGTGAAGAGGAATGTCGAGTTTACATTCCGAAATGGCTGAAGAAAGATTTCTCAACATGTAAAAAATTCGAATTTAATTTCGTGAATAAAGCATGTAGACACATTGTCGAGTTTACTCCCCACAATGGTGTATATGATCATATGTATCATGCAGTTGATAAAGATTGGATTGTTGCTTTGATTCCGATTTTAAGAAATGATTTAGGTTACTATGCTAGCACCTTGACAAGCTATGATAATTATAAAGCTAATTACTATCCATGAGGTTGCAAAAATCTAATTTATAAAGAGAAAGCCTATTATGTGGATCTTTTCCGAAAAATGAAAAGACGTTGGTTAAGAAGATTGTGATTAAGGCAAGAAAGACGAACATGACTCCTGAAGCAGTATTGAAGAAATATAATTATCTCCTTCGAGTAGATGGTGAACAATTGGCAACATTAACTCACAACAAAGGGTCTAATAATATCGCAATCAATAAACTAAATGATGATGATCTAGTATTGGTTTGTTCGGAAGATTTTCATCCGTTCTTGCGACATCGTTCTGCAGCTCTTCATGGAAAATTTAATATGTGCTATCTGAGACATAATAGTTCAAATCAATTTGATACAGAATGGTCCGTATCTTTATACAGAAAGTGCATAGATCCTTTAGGTGGTATCCTACATAAAACAAGAGTGTTGACACCTCGCATTATCACTTCAGTGAAATTGGCTATAAATTATTTGAATGAAGTGATTAATGAACAGCATATTTCTTTTTCATAAAAAGAAGGTGTTCTGTCTCTTAGCGTAAGTGAGAATAATATTGAGCTGATTATGGACAATACCCTAATGGAAATTTTGGGATTTGATCAAAATTCTTTTAAAAGTGGCACTGTAACAAAAGCTAGCGCGAGCATATCGTTATCGCGTCGTATTAACTATTTTCAGATATATTCCAATATTGGTGAAGATGTACGCGTGGGAGATGTTGAAGCTCCACTTCTGGCAATGATAACCCTACCAACCAAAAAGCAATAGTACTCTATCTGAGCATACTTTTCAGAAAGTGCATTATACAAACTTGAAATCAAACTATATACCACCAATTGATATTGCAATTTATGACGATGTTGGTGCGTTGATTCCTTTTCAAAAAGATGCTGTGACAAGTATCACACTCCATTTTTGAATGAAGAGTTAATGCAAAAGTGTGGAAATATATGTTTCCAATGTGAATGACATGCAAAGAGAAAATAAGTATTCGTCTCGAATTTACTTACCCAGTAATGCTTCTATGAATAAATTTCCCAATAATAAACCATCAGACTATCGAGTAGAATTAAATCGTCCATTACTTGTAGAAGGTGAATGGGAAGTAGGTGTTTCCAGCATTTGTTATGATAGTAATATTCAGAATGTGAATGAATTGGAAGAAATGGTATTGCATCCTCGCACCCATGATGGAATAACGATGAATAATGCATTCAAGTTTCCATACAATTTAACATCAGATGGAAAGTGGAATTATGAATGGAATCAGTTAGAATCAGATTATTATGAATCATCAGATGAAAATAAAATCATTAAGGCATTCAATAGTGGCAATGCTTCTATTATGAAGAATAAGGGACAGAAAGTTTATGAGTTTACTATCTATGAATGGCACGGGAGACACTTCCATCGTTTTCACTCTTTTACTAAAGGTCTTACATTGAGGTTGGATAATGAATTCTATCCACATCTCGGTTTTGGACACAGTCTGCATCTGACATCAATGGCTATTGCAAATGTTACAAAAATCTATTCCAACCGAATAAACAAATTTCATTATAAATTTGAAATATTTGATGAAGATGTTGTAGAATGTGAAGAACGCATCATTTTGAAATTGCGTGGTGTCAAGCCTTTAACACTTATTGAGTTAGTAAAACGATGGAATGAGACTTTGGGTAAGAAGTATGGAGAGAAAGTCATGGCTGAGAAGGTTAAAATGGTTATTCAGAAATATGATGACAAACTTACATTTTATTTCTCTCCAACCGTGCGTCATTTTGTAAGACATGTATCGCCTATTATTGGAAGCGGTTTGGTTTATGCTTCTCATGAATATCACACTAAAACTGATTTAATTAATGATGAATGGTGGGTGGACATCTATGGTGATCGCATCAAGAAAATTTACCAATCTTATAAAGAAAATAAACTTAGTATCAATACAATGCCGCGTCTATACAATACAGTTGAAAACTTAATTCGTGTCATAAATCCTTATATACAACAGAAGTTGAAGCAAGTGTTGAAAAGTAATATGATGCAAAGGCACATCACATTTCGTTTTCAATTAAAAATCAAAGTGCTGTTCAGAAGCTGGGTGATCACATTCAATGTCAATTGAGTAACAGTTTGATAAAAACTCTTTGGCTTTTCATTGCTACAAGATAAGTTTGCTACTTCATACACGATTGGTGTGAGAATACCAATGACACTTGATAAACATGAACAACATCTCTACATTCAAAGTGATCTGATTTCACCTATTTCTGTTGGTAAGAAAAAAGAATACATTTTACGTAATTTCATTCATGATGAAGACGCTTCCTATGGAATCGTCGAAAAGATGTCTAAACCTATTTTCTACCATCCTGTTATCAAACAAACTATCCCGGCTATTTCTCTCAAAATTACAAATGGTTTACATGAGTACATCCTTGTGAAAGATACTAAATCCCTCATAACTTTAGTGTTTCGGAAAACAAAGTTAAGTCATGGTAAAATTTTATTGAAATAAAAAGATACGTATGAAGAAGTGTTTTGAAGAAGTGTTGACAAAGTGGGAAAGTCTTTTCACAGATATAGTGGGAATGAACTGACTGTAGGCATATATTCACAAGAAAGTGCAATCTAAAGCGATACATAAAGCAACAATGAATATCAACAAAAAACATCATCAAATACTGATTTCAGAATGAATCTATTTACACATCTTCTGAATGTGGTAGTGTGGTAGTGTGAGTTCAATTCTTTGGGTGGTAATATGTTCGTGCCAGGATGTCCATGTGGAAGAGATGTTATGTCCTATCCAACACCTCTTATCCTCCCACGCTGAAAGTGCTCGCTTCCTAAATGTGTGAGTTTTTACCTCGTGTATCTTTGATTTTAAGATGGTCATAATGACAAACGTTATGTTCTTATTTATGTATGCCATCTTATAGACCCTATGTTTCATATTTACAACAATCGATTTAGATAAGCCTTTTGCGCGCCTAATACTGTCACTGAAGTCTTTTGGTTTCATAGAAATACATTTTAGGACGAAGATGAATCATTTCCTTAATTTCCTTTCCTGCCATTTCATCTTTAAAGCATCCTGATTTTGCTTTATTTTTAGTAGAGTATAGTGGGTTATCTGTGGGATAATTTGATGTATCAAAATATTTTTCTAAAGATTTTCCTACTTCATTGAAATTTAACTCTTTCTGAGCAGCGATACTTAAAAAAGAAACTGTCGGTATCACCGCCCAGCAAACGCACGTCTTTAATCAGAGGGCATAGTTTAAATATTCTGTAGAAGAGTTGATACATTTCAAGCTTGGAATAATCTAACACAGCTTCTCCAATGTAGATGGGCTTGCACAACTCTACTTCTGATTTTATCATTTTAACACCAACCAGTTCATCATCTATATTATCTCTATCACTAAAGAGAGGTGATACCGCTAACTTTTGAAATTTATCATTATGATTCACAAGTTTGTAGTTAATACGCTTTCTAACGTCCGCCATCGTCTTACCAAAAAGACTATTATTCTTATATTTATAGAAATCCTTTTCAAAATTATTTTGGGCTAGTGCACGTTTCTGGCTGTTACTATCAATATAAGGTTTCAGAAAGGCTTTCTGTCTAAATTTGATAATGCGGTAAACTGTTTTTAAAATCATTCCCATCTCTAAATAAAATTTTAAGATAGAAAAGTGGACTAAGTAATTTTCTTCATCAAATTGAGTAAGCAAACGTGTACGGCAAGGCTTATATTTGGGCTGTCGGCTCCCTTCTAAATCTTTATGAAATTGTTTCATAAAGATTCTATTATGGCCGTTTCATATCGTCAGTCACTTCACCTGATTCGGGTGCAAGTGGAAAATCCACAGATTTATTTTTAATACTATTTGGATAGATAAGATCTATCTCAAAATAATATCCCCAATCACCATCATCATCATCAGCTTGAAGGGTTGGAGAAATGCTGAATTTCATTATCACCCAACCAGCTAAACTCAGAGTGAGGTAGAGGTTTGGACAGTGAACTACCATACAAATTATTCTGGTCATCGTACTTAAGATGAATCTGTTTATATACCCGTCTGATACAAAGACATGACTCAGTCCTTCTAATTATGTGATAGATTCAGTCAGACCGAAGTCTGTCCAGAGAAAACCACTAGGAGGTACTATCACTCTTGCTCCGTGTGGCTCTTACAAGAACCGTTTGGGGCGTACTCGGGATCAAAAGATCCTACTGCTGATGCAAAAACTTTGAAAGGAAAAGAATAGGAGATTGGATGCGGTAAGGAAATGATCATGTTGAAGTAACTTACTGGGAACTGTCTTCCGGACTTTTCGGACGACTAAGTCCTCAAGCTCGCCGGTGATGTCCATGTTCATGTGCAGACATCGGACTCCGTCTCCCTCTAAGCATTGCTGCGTCTGATTGGGGTCACTTGTGATGGTTGGGGCGTCGCACACATTATTTTCGAAAAGGGGAAGATGGACTTCATACACTCTTCTTTTTCTACACCTCTCACGCTCATGCAATCGCTCTACTTCAGCCACCAACCTCTTGTTCACGCCCTTCACTTCCTCTGTCTCCTTCACCACGCTTCGCATCCGATCTATCTCATCATCCTTCCTCAACAAATTCGCCTGCAGACTACTCACCAAACTTGCTTTCTTCATCAGCTCACTCCTTTCCACCATCCACTCTTTCTCCTTCTGCCTCATACTTTCCAACTCTTCCCTCGTCACCTAATACCCTTCAGCCTTCGCAGTCAACTTCTCATTCCGCATCACTAATAGTTTATTCTTCTCCTCAACGGTCCTCAATCGATCCTTCATCCTCACATATTCAACCCTTGTGTTCCCTTCCTCCCTCCGAGGCGATGATGCTGCCAACGGTTTACCCACTTCCTTTCCCTCATCCTTCCCCTTCTCAAGACCATCAATGTTCCCAAACAATTCCTCCAACACGTCATCCAAATCAACATTAACATCAGGCTTCTTGATGTCCCCTCTCAACTCCACTTCTTCCTCACTCAAACCCTCATCAGTCGCCTTGTTTACACCTTTCTTCCCCACCGCACCCTCAATCGTCGCCACTGCCATTCTCACCTCTTCCATATCCATCAAAACTCCCTCAAACCATCATTTAAACCCCTGCATACTAATATTGCTACTAAGGCACTGGCTATGGTTCCTAATGAACTCTACATCACTCCCATCCTTACATACTACCTTATGATGCACACACACCCTCAACAACACTTTCCTCACATGCTCACCCACCGTCCACTCTTCAATGTGTTTTTTTAACTCGCTGCCTCTGGCAGTACGGCCACAGCTACACTTGCCGATGAGCATACGCGCATTTATCATTTTAGTCATAGTGACGATTCTGTAAAGATACAGTAAAAATTTGGCAGCAAGTGTTTATAGGATACTACTTGCTCATATGCATTGAAAGACTAAGTCCAAAAAGATTTGATAGCAGTCGTCTAGGCCTTAGGCTCTTGAATCCGTTACAGGCATTACTCAGAGGGGATGATATCCCAGCTACAAGGTCTCGACCCACAAATCCAACCTCGGGCGGACAGAGCGTGCGTCATGTCACTGTGTTGGCATCCGGGCCCCGATTTTGACATGAAAGCCGGTGGAGTTATTTGCAAGAGGGAACGTCCCAAGTCGCAGAGACTCATAAACGACTGCTTTTTATTCAAAAACTTTAATCATCATCATCAAATACGAATTCAAATTTTTCAGTATTTTAGTACTACTCATAAAACGTCTACAAGTAGTCTGTCACCTGCAGAACATCATGAGCTGTCAAACGTTTTTTGAATCAAGTCTAAAGGACTTGTAGAAGCAAAGTTATAGCCGTTTGAAGATTTCGGCCTACTATCATCAAATGGTCAGTCATGCTATACTGACTAACCTATAAGTCTGACTCCTTGGCTGATATCAGCAATGAAAAGTCAGAAGTCCGATATCGGACCTAAAGAGAAACGACTTACCTGTAACTTTGTGAGATTCCTCTTCCGAACTCGTACTTATATATCATGTGAATATGCTATCAATAAGAGGGGATGTTAGACATTGGTTATCCAAAATTTGACGCTGAATCCAAATCTGGTCTCAGTTTTCTCGTCCGATGCTTCGTTCGCCCCCTGGAGCCCAAAACACAAAACTCAACCTCTGACGGCTCTCTAACATGACCAAAAGTCTCAATGTCACTCTCAAGCCTCAGCAAATGAAGGTAGGGCCAAACTGTGCTTTCCAATGAATTTTTGGCACTCTTAGCTTTCAATCGAGCTATTGGACGACTTTCTATGATCTCTAGAACCAAAGTTGGAAGAACGCTGCCGAGGGGGGGTCGAAGTTCTTCGTTTTAGCCCTATGACGCTGGAAACAACTCTGCTGGACCTAAAATTGACCAAAAAGTCCAAATCTGCCTTCCATTTTCACGTACGAGGCTTCGTTTAGCACCTACAGCCTTTTTCTCACTGAAAAACCCTCTGACGGCTCTCTAACATGACCAAAAGTCTCAATGTCACTCCCAAGCCTCAACAAAGGAAGATAACGCCAAACTGTGCTTTCCAATGAATTTGTGGCACTCTTAGCTTTCAAACGAGCTATTGCACGACTCTCTACCATTTCTAGAACCAAAGTTGGAAGAACGCTGCCGAGGGGGGGGGTCGAAGTTCTTCGTTGTTCGGCCTACGACTTTGGAAACAACTCTCCTGGACCCAAAATTGCCCAAAAAGCTAAAATTTGCCATCCATTTTCACGCATGAGGCTTCGTTTAGCCGCTACAGTCATTTTCACACTCAGAAACACTCAAAAACACACCTAAACCACACCTACACCCAAGAAACAACATGTCGACGCAGAATTTCATCAGGAAACCAAATCTAAACACAAAATAACCCTACAACCAATCCTACACACCAAAAACATTGACCGCCGCCCAAGAACAACTACGACAGTCGACCACGACACACCCGGACGGTCGATCCAGAACCACAACAACCCAAGTCACGCTCCAAGGGGGGGCGCTGTGCGTAGTTGGGAGGATTCCTTACTACTAATAATCTATCGATTTTGAAATGTCGTTTTCTACGGAGAGGATTGCCAAGTTGCATAACCGGTCCTGTAGATCGCAAGCATCCTTGGCATCGTAGATCGCAAGCAGGAATTTATTCATTTAAGTTTCGAAAATCTGCGATCCCAGACGCAACAGTTCCAGGGACAGTCAGCAAAATTTGGAGAGCCGTGAAGAAATTCGGGAAATCAGCCGCTCCATTACGGGATGCAAGGAAGCGGTATGTCTCGAGAGGATTGTTAATGACATTTTCGGGCAGTGTCGGTTTGATCATTTGATGTACCGCTAATATCACAATTGTCGCCTTGTGACAGTTCGATTTCGAGGTTTTTCACACAGTTCAGAATTTCTTCTGGTTTCATATCATTGCAGGTGTAGAGGAATCCAAATTGTGATTGGTGATTTCTTGAAAATGCACCTTGAACACCGACCAGCGATGAGTAGATGCAGTGAGAAGACATAAAGGAGCTGGATTACACCGAAGAAAGATACAGCGTCTTTGGCAATTATTGCAGTATCGCCGAGTAGAAGATTGCAATTGTGGCATGCGCATGGAGTGAAAAAGGCCCGAGAGTTCAATTGTAAAAGACGGGCTTGGACGCCACTCTTCTTGCCCTACATGGATTACTAAAGCCCATTACTTAAATGGCATTACTTAATTTACTTAAAGTACTTTAAGATGTAGAAGCTTAGCCATCATCTTTGAAACAGCTTTAGATAGAAACTAGCAGGCAAATGAAATTCTGGAGCGTGGGACCCTAGGCGACCGCCTCGTTTGCCTCCCTAAGGTCGGCCTTGCTCCTGGAGATCAAGGTTTGATAAATACCACAATTTATAAAATCTTATGGTAATTCAACCGAAAGTTTAAACAGATAGCGAACCGATGGCAATTTTTTTGCTCTCTTCACTCAGCTTCTTGACATGAAGAACTACGACACTCACATAAATGTATACACGTTTACTTGCTGAAATATCCATCCAAATTATGATGATCAAGCAAGTCCCACGGCCGTGTATTATTTTGCAAATCGTGGGTGCTTCGTAATCTAAGTCGCCTACCTGCTTCTGAAAATCAGAATTTCCATTCTATATCAGTACCAATGCCTGTTGTAAAGCGGGTGCTCAACAAATCGCGCTGCAGTATTGGATGAGGAAGGGGTAAATGAGCATGGTGGATAACACCAGTGTTCAGGAAGGGCTTGTGGTGAGTATGGTGGAAAGCACCTGTGTTCATTGAACTTAAATCAGTATTTTGTCGACAAAATATCATTGTTTCTGAGTCTCTGTGGACATGTTTTTACAATAAAACATTTAATTTGCTCGCACGTCTTGGATACGATTTATAATTCATATTTCAGATATTTCATGTGTTTACTTCTTGATGAACAAAGAGAGCTTTAATTCTCAATGTAAGGACATGATTCAAATGATCACATACTTAGTCAGATAGCAAAATTCAGCTTGGCTGGAGCTTGGCGTCTCTCAGGCTTCCGCTGTATTTCAAGAGAAAAAACGTCCGACAGTTGAAAGTATAATTATTTACTCTTTCTGTTTCTATGCGATAGTTTTAACCGCCCTTGCATGCTCCCGTAAGATTATCCCTTATAGTCCGGGAGCTAGCGTGAAGTTGTGCAGGGAACGAGGTAGTACATAAAACTTTCACATAGCATAGTACACCTCTAACCTACTGCAAAACTTCGCGTCTGCCGGATCAGATCATTTGCTTTTCAGAAATAGAGAGGATAACACAATCCTATGTATTTCCAGTGGTAAAATTGTGACATTTAAGGTGTTGACTCCATTTTTTCGAATTTTTGCTCATAAAAGTTACACAAATTGGTATTTTGTTGAACTGGTTATTATAGAAATCATCTACAGATCATGATCTTTCAAATGGGTTATCATTCAGTGACAGAGGATGAAGTAAAGTGTACAAACAGACACTTTTCGTTGGTGTAACTGCAAATTTTAACACAGAAATTTCAGGAAAATTGTTGATATACTTTAACGAAAAGTGTCTGTTTGTACACTTTACTTCATCCTCTGTCACTGAATGACAGCTCATTTGAAAGATCATGATCTGTAGATGATTTCTATAATAACCAGTTCAACAAAATACCAATTTGCGTAACTTTTATGAGCAAAAATTCGAAAAATGGAGTCAACACCTTAAATGTCACAATTTTACCACTGGAAATACATAGGATTGTGTTATCCTCTCTATTTCTGAAAAGCAAATGATCTGATCCGGCAGACGCGAAGTTTTGCAGTAGGTTAGAGGTGTACTATGCTATGTGAAAGTTTTGTGTACTACCTCGTTCCCTGCACAACTTCACGCTGGCTCCCGGACTATTAGTACTAAAAAGCAAAAATTGTGTATGCCGTTGATGCTTTCATGTTTGCTGATTACCGTCAATTGCTTTGCTCCTCAAAAGATATTTTGATCCGAAAATTCCAAAACCTGAAGATGCTCACTATTGCATTAGGTTAAAAATACAATAAACCTGCATGCATTGCAATTGATGTGCAACAAAAAGAATCTTGATAACTTTTAGGAGAACTGATTCAGCATTTACCAGGAACGTCCCTGGCATTCACAAACAAAATCAGATAGGATAAATCACAAAATTTAGAATAACATTGAATACAAAATAGAGTATGCATTTATTTACTGGATGGTTTAGCGCCCAGAAAAACCAACCAGTTTCAGAAAATTAAATAACTTTTTCTCGGACTTTAAAAAGTTCGAAAAACATTTTTACGGTAGTAGTAATGATTGACATCACTGCAGACTAGCTTAGTCACAATTAGATTTGCAATAAAGTTTGTGATTGTAATTAATGAAAATTCAATTTCTTCAGATTTATCTGCAATTAAATTATTTTAGTATGCAAACTTGCACTATATAAACTTGCACTATAAAGGAACAGGTCCGTTCTTAATTTCTGTTTGAATGTGGCTTCATAGGTCCTACGTTACTTGCGAGTTTCAATTCTTGCTTTTGGATTGACCTTCCTTCGTGAATTTTGTGTTGCACAACTGGTGATCATTGAATCATTGCGTAATCGGAAAATCCGCTTTGCAGAATATCTTACCATATATGAGACAACAAATTACCAGAAACATTCGCAATCTGCAGGTCTGCTGCACAAACCGCTGCATTTTCCGAAGCACTGCCCCTGTCATACTAATCGATTCAGTTATTCAGTAGAAGCATGACTAAGGACAATTAGACACATGGAATATTTTCGTAGCTATGCATCTTGCTGCAATGGTTGAGGAGGTGCTCGATCAGACATTGCCTAGACGTCATGCATTGCATTAACCATCATATGACGTCGTCTGTCAATCCTTTCTCTGTCCTTTTCATTTCATTACTGCTTTTGAACAGTGAGCCTTGGCGTAATGATTAATAATTTGAAAAATAATGTTCGTGAGCAATCAATTGATTGATAGGTTAGTTAAAAATTGCGTACCATCAATTCACAGAATTAGATTGTTTAAGCGTATCACTTTGCTAGAAATGCAAGCTGATTCAAACAGATGTCACATGCAGGAACTTAATAAGTGGGTAAAAAGAATTTTTTAATACCTTGCAGAGATAAGAAAATTGGTCGTGCGTCGCTTGCGGATTGCTCTGAATTCCTTCAAAATGCTCCGATTGCCACGATTCCCTCAGATTCGAAGAATTCAGATAATTTCGCAAAAGCTGTCTCGATAATGTTGGTCCTTTCGATCATTATTAAAAAAGTTAGCAGGCGCGCGAAAAAATTCTCACAAACTTCTCTGTAGAACTTGACATTGACTGTGTCTCTTTGCTGTGTGATCCGGTTGATGACAGTCACCGAAACTTCACACAATTTGGCGTGTTTAATGTTGAAATGAGTCAAACAGAAGAAGAGACAAGCTGTCTAATTCTGTGCCATCAATTAAATTGGAATCACTGAGCAATCAATTATTCAATTAATGTCTCATAATACTGCTGATTTTTTACCATATCAGTCTACGATCTGAAGCACATTTGCAATGAATAATTGGCTGAAGACTCCCGGAGAACATTTGTGGAGACATTGGACACTTAGCAGTTGAATGATGAATAGTGTGTGGATTCCTAGATGAGACATGGATGTGTGTGTGCGCAGAATTAGACAGGTCATCTATTCTTCTGTTTGACAAGAAAGGAAGCATTGGGAACGGTAGTGAAATGCTATGTAGCGCTAATGAAATGGTACAATATGTTTACAAAATATCATAGCAATCGAACAATGAGCAGCCAGTTCGGCATTAAACACGCCAAATTGTGCGAAGCTTCAGTGACTTATCAGTCGGGTCACACATAGTGCGAGAGCTACTGACATTTTCTTCCCAAATTTGCGCACGAGCTTCTTGTCATTTTTGATTTGTAGATGGTCACCAAACATAAGTAAAACGACAGCTCTTAAGTTGTGATTCCAGTCGTCTTGTGAGTTACGGAGCGTCAAACATCACAAAATCCCATTTGTTTATGTAGATCCATGTGCTTCCGTGTTTGATGCATACAGTAACGTAGTGATCCAGCATTCATTTAAAAACTCAAAAAGAGATTTGTCATTTTCATGATCATGATAGTACTTTTAGGGCAGAATTCTCCGTCAGCAGGCAGACATGCGACATTCCTCGTAAACATTAGCTTGGCATTGAAAATTTCTTTTTGCCCACTTAGTAAGTTCCTGCATGTGCCATCGTTTTGAATCAGTTTGCAATTCTAGCAAACTGACACGCTAAAACAATCTAACCCTGCGATTGGAACAGGTAACGATAATGAAATGGCACAACTTGCTGACATGATACCACAGCAATTGAACAATAAGCCGCAATAACGCCAAAATGTGCGAAGCTTCAGTGACTGTCATCAACCGGATCACACAGCAAAGAGACACAGTCGACGCCAAGTTCTACAGAGAAGTTTGTGAACGTTTTTTCGTGCACTTTCTATCTTTTTAATAACGATCGAAAGGACCAACATTATCGAGACAGCTTTTGCGAAATGATCTGAATTCTTCGAATCTGAAGGAATCGTGGCAATCGGAGCATTTTGAAGGAATTCAGAGCAATCCGCAAGCGGCGTATGACTATTTTTCCTATCTCTGCAAGGTATTAAAAAATTCTTTTTGCCGATTTAGCAAGTTTCTGCATGTGCCATTGCTTTGAATCAGTTTGCATTTCTAGCAAAGTAGCACGTTCAAACAATCTAATTGTGTGTGTGCTTGCCGCGTGCTGACAGTGCAGACAAAAATTTTCATTCCTAAGAATCGCATCATGAGCTGTAAATGACTTGAGCCATTTGTCGGACACGTCCATCAGTCGATATTAAATAGATGCAAAATTCATAAATTGGCAGAATAAATCGGCACTTAATGAATTTAAATTGGAATTACTAATCAATAAATTGATTGACATCAGTAAATTGAAATTTAAAATGCTCTTGATAATTCCTGAATTTAATGATGGGCTGAAGCATTGATCGTCGGCTAGGCTGTGCGAAATTATTCGAATCCGACTGAACAAAGCCGATCGAATGGCACAAATCCGAACTTAAAATCCTACAATACATTAGTGAATCCAAATAATCAGTTCTCCTTCAGTTACCAAGACTTCCTATTTTTTACTCATCTTTATATAAAATCTGGTATTGTCCAGCGACTACGAAGATATCTGTATAGCTACCGGGGCGTGTAACTCTATGGCAGTAGACTGGGTGACTCAAATATCTACATCGCTGAAATACATTTGCTTCATCATGAAAATTTAGACATGGTGATGCATCAATGTTCTCAAGGCTTCGTCAAAGATGATCAAATCCTCTCAGGGTCCGTGCTAGACTGCTGGTGCTTTCCTTCGTAAAATAAGAGATAAGTGACATGATAGCTTCAGTGAGAAAGTATGTGCAATCGTTCTTACACAATTATCGCGCCACGCCTCATGGTACAATCCTTTGCTCTTCAAGTCTTCTTCTGCACGGTAGGTAGATGCAAATCCGGTTAGAGCGACTTCTTGCGTACGGCAACAAAGCCACTAAGGTTTCATTTGATGGAGAGGCTAGCTTTAAGGTGGGAGATAAAGTAGGCCCCTTACGTCTTACATCCCAGAACGGGAGAGTTGAGGAGAAACATGTCAGTAGAAAAGGGCATAGAATCTAAACCAGTCATCCTTAGCAATGGCCAGAAATGGTACGCAAGGAATATCTCAAAATAAAAGATTACTCCGGAAGTGTTGAAAGGTCCGGGGCTGGTTCCGATCTGCTTCACTGCTCTTCCTTGGGGTGACGAGGTGGACCGTGCGGTGCAGCGACTATGCTGGTAAATCTACGACAAAGGAGCGAGGAATGGAGACGCGCGCGAAAGAGGACGAGACTCAACGCAGACTGCTGCAAGAACAGGACAGATTGTACGAGTGACACGGGACCCTCAGTTCGCATATTATAGAGTCATTCGTGAAGTGTTGTGATAAACTGAACATGCAGCTGGCATGTTACACACACTTCAAAATCTGAGAACTTCATTGCTTCTAAGAAAAGGGGATATGATGTCTATGGTTTTACGCTGACTCTATGGTTTCTACGCTGACTTTAAATGCATTATATTTTCATGTACTTTATTAAGAAGAAAAGGTTCAAAAATATGCAGAAACAGTTTCGAGCGATAATTGCCTGGTTTTGAAATTTGCGCGCATGTACCGATATTATGTAAAACACAATAATTTTCCTGCTCCTGCGAGAGCATGTGCGATTGATTGAATGAATTTGAGGTAAAGGAATGGACTTTGAATTACAGCCATACATTTTCTGTAAATGGCGCCGATACAGTAGCCAACACTTCGATGCAAATATGTTGATCAGATAACAAAAACACGCATGTACAATTCCTTCGATTTTCCGTCAATTGCATACTCGTGCAAACTGATGTGAGCATGTCGCTCAAGTCTACACCGTCCATTGACCTGTTGTATTCACTAATTATAAAAGGACAGCTAACGTTGATTGTTTTCTCTTCTTTTCGCAACCAACGTCTAAGTTGTTGGCTCAATAGAGGCATGTAGATAATAATAATAATAATAAAATAATAAAGAGACTTTATTCACCAATACAACGAGCGGTATATGGCATGGTTCACAAATCATGAAAATTTCGAATACTTTATAAATGAATTGTTGTAAACAGAAGATCTCCGTTGAAAGCATAACAATTTTCTCCGAGATCTGATTTGGGAATCAGTGGATCTGACAATGAAAAATTCAGATAAAGGATGGCATGCAGAAAACCTAGAAACTTTACGAATCAGTCGTGTACAGATGTTATCAAGCATTTGATGAAAATCACATTTAAAATTGATATTGGCCCAACGACGAGCAACGCGATCAAGTCGTTCAAGTTTTTTCACATGGGACTTCTTTAGGTCGCAAATAACGGGCCAGCAGAAAGAAATATGGGTAAAAACAAGACCAACGTAGGCCTGCCAAACAATATCGCCTTGCCCACAGTTATACCAAATCCGTCTAACTAATGATAGGGACCGGCAACATTTTTTGTACAGGAAATCAAATTGATCGTCCCATTTGTTATCGGAGGAGAAAAACATTCCCAAAATTTTGAGAGAAGGAACATCTTCAATGACAGTGCCATTCACATGAATATGAGTGGGAGAGGAAGAGGTCGGTCTGCCTGAAATAGTGAGACTCTTGGTTTTTGCTTCATTGATGCGGAGTTTCTTATTCTGAGCCCACTCGACAAAAATATCAATGTCATCTTGAAAGACAGAAGAGGAAGACGATTCTGACAGGTGAACGAGAGATATGTCGTCCGCGTAAGCTATGATTTTGGTATTTGTCAGATGAGGAAGATCATTAATGTACATGACAAACAACAGAGGCCCCAAGATAGACCCTTGAGGGACTCCGCTGGAAACAGCTTTCCACGAAGCTTGTACACCATTGGTAGCGACCCTCTGATGCTAGAGTAACTGTAAAATTGTCCAACCATCTTGCGACAACGATGTTGCCATTTAAATGAACCACGGTATCCGTTGAACCACGACCTGAACACCGGAGATTTGCTTCAGTTTCTAGAGGACAATCTCTCAGATGATTTATCCGAGCTCCAGTTGAGTGAATCTGGAACTTTTCATGCAAATACAGCATCAGTTTCAAAGTTCTAAAGTAGTTGTCGAAATACAGTTTGAAATTTACATCATCTGCTTTGACTAGCTCGATCGCTATGTTTTCGACAGATGAATAAGAACCTTCGGGATCCTCTAAGAATTTGACGATATCGGAGCCACAACATGCAATCATATCGTGAACTATACCTGTATTTGAACAACGAGAGAATATTTTGATCCCCGACTTAGTGGGCTTCTTAGGCATTTATTGCTCAAAACTTTTCCTTCCCTTAAAAGGGATCATCATTTCATCAAAACTCTGATGTTCAGTTGGTTCAACTCTCTGACAGGTTTTGCGAATATGATCAAATATAGTTCTAACTTTGAAAAGGGGAGAGTAGCCCTCATGGTCTTCCCCAATAATAAGTTTCGAGTCATCGCAAAAGTGAAGAGATAGTTTTATTTGTTCAAACCGCTTTACGGGCATGATGTCGGCGAAAAACTTCTCAATCTCAGCTGCAGTTTTGTCTGGAGAAATTCCAGATTTTTCCATAGCATACGCTTTCGTCTGAAACGCAGGTCTAATAATTGATGAGGGAAGTGGTCTTTAAAGTGTTCATACAAAGTATGGAGTTTTCTCTTTCTCAGGAGGAGAGAATAGATGAAAATCAAAAGTAGTGTTCATTTCTCGCTGTTTTCGGTGACACCATCCATAACAATTTTCATTCTGAGATTCAGCTGAATCAGCAGCAATGTCACTTATATCAGGAATATCCTGTTGTTGTCCTGAAGCAACAGGCTCATCAACTGGAATGCGATCATCTTTTTCATCGACTTCAACGTCAGACGTGTCCCCATCAGGAAGGTTTTCCATTTCCAAATCCTATCTTTCATTTGACATGAATATAGTTCGTATTGCTTGAGTTTTTTTGGTCCTGTGCAGATCTGCTCGCAACATCTGAAAGAAAATTTGTATTTATAAATTGTGGTCAAGTATGCGAAGTGAATTTCATTACTGTCTAGTTTTATATTTATTACCATTACAAAATATTTTGCGATTTCTATCGTTTATCGAAGCTCAATACTATAATTTTTCAATGCATTGCAATGTATCACTACATGCTTATTTACCGTAGTACACATGCTGCCAAGCTTATGACTTATTGAAAATGAAATTATTTCCGCCAGCTGCGCAAAACAACATGGAATGAAAATAAAATACTATGCGTGCTACTTTACTTTCGCTAAACTGCAGTCCTATATAGCAGTGGTCAACGTTTACGATGCGAAGGAGATGTTTTTATTTGTAATGAATAGAATGCATGTTTTTTGTAATTATGATATATTGAGAAATGGCATAGCTACATGTACATGCCATCAGTATGCTTTGTAATCGGATTGCCACTGCATGAATATCATAGTAAATATGCTTGATTAGTTATAGTGTTTGCTATTTATTAATGAAAGATAATTCCAGACATGAGCACAGTGAGCTTAATGCGAGAACATACTTGAAACTGTATACGATAGATGAATCAAACATCAAGTGGCCCATCATCCAGGTATATGCGCTTTTCTTGGACTAATATCTGAATTTCGGTTCGATGAATTGTCTAATTCATGCCTGCATTTGATTGAGTGTGCGATGTTAACATAAGGCAACATTAGAGTAAAGATCGAAATTGTATGTTTATCTTTCTGTATGAGCACCGTTACTACACGATAACACCTTCCATATGGTAGATATATTATCAATACACATGACTCAATTGCTGCATCTAGTTTTAGATAATGCACTTATTGACAAAGTGGATTTGATCAAATACTTGCTGATAATGGTAAGTACACGGAAAAGCAAAAATAGCGAGCTTCAAAACGTACCTTCATTACACTTGACACCGCACTTGTTGTCGACAAGGAAGGTTGTATTTTGAAGTGCGCTCCTATCTTTTGCGTGTGAATCCGTAGGATAGTTTACCGGCATCGTCTTCCCCAGTGCTTTGCATCATATGAAAGCTCTTCATCTGGTTTATACGCATATCCTATTCATATTTTAATAAATAATCTACCTGAAAAGTTAGCGGCGTTTTGATATTTCCCGCACTTAATTCCTGCACATTACGTGATCTATTTCCACTTTATCTCTCAGCTTGAAGCGTATTCGGTGGCTATCTATGCCGTCCTCGTTCAGTGCTTTGTGCTAAGATATCGTCGCCAGAATTTCCAGTATAGCCTTTGCATTCGAGTGTTGAGATCACAGAATTAGACAGGTCGTCTCTTCTTCCATTTGAATAAAAGGGAAGCATTGGAACATGTAGCGTTATTGAAATGGCACAATCTCCTGACTAAATACCATTGCAATCGAACAATGAGCAGCCAGTTATAATAATAATAAAAATCTTAGCTGCGTTGTTAGTCGATTTCTGAAAGTCACTGCAAAGCCTGTATTCGAAATTTTTGTATTGCAATCCTGTATCATGAAAATGATCATCAAGTTACTACTTATAAACTAAACCAATCAGGAAAAAGGGTGAGAACGTACTTCGCTGATCCTGTATTCTGCGTCATCAACAGTATTCGTGAAGGTGATGGTAATGGCTAACCTCTGTTCAGGTAAGAGCATGAATTACGTAACTATTTCAACTAAACATGTTATTTTAAATACATGTAGTCTATCAGTAACATAATGCATTGCATTCTTGCATACGTGTGTGAGCATGTTTAATTGATAACCTGAAATTTTATCCTAAAAGCAAACACACAACTCTAAGTGATCATAATTTCTAATATAGTATATCACTCATGCATTGTAAGGTGCTATATACAATACCGGGATCCCGGGACTTTTGTATTTTGTACGGGATTCCAGTGTAAAGGATCCCTGGAGACATAAAGTGAGCTGCATAACTATAGAAATGCAGTTAGGATCACATAATCTAATAATCTATACAATCTTAAGTGCGGCGATTTAAATCGATAAAAATAAAAAATCGATTCAAGCGAAAAAATTCGAAGTCGACCAAAATCATCAAAAATTGAAATTATTTCGATCGATTTTATATGGGCGTAATTCTTAGTATTCGTCTTCGAAAAAGTAAGCAAATGATATGACGAGAGCAATGATGTGAATAATTAAGCATGAATCACTACCTATGACTTAGAAATTTGCACCAGTCTGTGCTTAACACTGCTAAACATTGTTATCGCGTGGCAAATACATGTACAGTTGCACACTGTATTTTGCTGTATGGTATTGCGAAATGCAACATGGTCGTGAATGCAATATGCCTCGAACGATAACTGCCGCACACAGGTTAACTGTGGAATACTTTATCTGTGCGTGGTTCTCTCTTTCTCCCACACGCACACACCGAGCCTGTGTGTGTCAGCCGAGGATTGCATGAATCAATTTCTCAGAAATGGATTCAGGCACTCCTCGGTCAACACACACAATTATTTCCATGACATCACAATATGCCATCGGTGATATTGCTCGGCAACTCATTAAGATCAAGAAGAATTTTAAGCTGTTGAAAAGCCGCCGCTAAATAGAATATACATTCTGTATGATTTACTGGAATTCCGTATATTCTTTCATCTAGATTTTAGGCCTGTGAAACACACAGAGTACTGTATATCAACATACATTGTTATCATAATTTCTGATGCGAAGTCCTGCATAGGCCCACTTTTCAGATCAAAGCAAAAAATGGACTTCAGAAAAGTCAATCGAAATTAAATAGAAAATCGATTCAAAAATCGATCGAAATTGAAACCTAAAAATCGCCGCACCTTAATACATTCTGACGTTGGTAAATGTTACAGACCGAAAATACTAATCTCTAAAGTATTATCAGATCACGCAAACTGATATCGCGAAATATGATAATTCGTGTATGATGCTTTCTATAGTCCTAGATAAACTATGCACATAAAGATAGACTATGCATTAGTAGGACTATACACATAAAAGAACATGTCTTCTTTACAGTCATGGAGCCAAATCCAACCACATACGTGAAAAATCGCTATAAAAACCGGTTTGACGCAATCGGATACCGCTGCGAACTTTTGGAAGTTGAAGGTCAGTTTCAAAAGCACTATTCTTTTATAAAACACATGGCAGTTCTGATGATTGATTTTTGTTATAGGTGTGTCCAAGAAAGAAACGAAGGGTCAAATGAGAACGTATGGTACGTGTCCAGATTGCAGGAGGCAATTTTCATCAAAATATATAAAGAAACATCTGACACACCACAATTGGCCTGAAAAGAGAATTATTGAATTTTGTGGATCAATATATAAAAGCAAATCAAAGTCTGGCGCTCAAGAGTGTCCGGCCTGCTCCAAAATAGTAAGTCATTCAAGATTTCAATAACAACATATAACAAATTAAGAAGCTTTCCAGGGAGTATTTCAATGTTTTTTTAATAGTCCGTCAAGAAGATACTAAATAATCAGAAGCTCCTTGAGTTTCAGTTATACGTACATTCCATTTGATTGTATAATTTAAGTAGTGTTATGATTGACTTGAAGTTATAATAGTGTTTCATTTCTATTATTGAATCAAGAGCCATATCAAGCCCTAAATCGTAAGTAAACCAAATGAAGCGTTTAATTTTAGAACGTTATCTTTGATTAACTTGCTATTTCCAGGTCTGCGACCTTCGTCATCACAGACGCAGATGCAAAAAAAATATGGAATACACTAGTAATTGTCAACCGAGGGAACTTGAGGATGACTTGGTAAATATGTTTTTATATATTCGTACTGATATTCTTCCTTTCATTTGATACTTTTAGTGATCTTCGTTTTTGCTTTTACGATTAGCGTATAGCATGTCTTTAACTTATTTTTCTAATAGATTCAAGTAAAGGTTCAAATTTTAAAGATTGCTCATGGTTGTTCTTTTATGTTATTTCTGTAGACGGATCCCGTGGAAAATATTATCAAAAACGACCTACGCAACAGATATGGAGAAACGAACGAATTCATATCAAAAGCACGATTTAACAAATCTGATGAAGACACAAAGAATGAACGTCTGCTTATTTCATATATAACTAGCTATTACACAAGTGTACACAGCAAAGCGAAAGATCCGAACAGTACCTCAGTCAGACAGCTGATCAGTGGTATGAAGTCTCGACTTAACAAGGTAAGTGCAATAAGTTCTAAAGTTAGATTTGATAGATTTTTAAAGATGCATGTAATGCAGTGGCCAACGTTATTACTCGATACTTATTTGTTATTGCATCGCTATTCATCTTATTACTAGACCTACATTGTACAATGTAGAGATGGATCCATTTTGGTTTTAAGTAGTTTTGTAGCTCATGAAACGTGTCTGAACTAGAATTATTATCATTTAAACGCTTCTTTGATTTACAGATGGCAGTCATTTTAGGCCGTTTCCCAGGTATACGGGAGTTAATGGACGCTCAGTTGTTCCTGAACAAAGAGCTTGATAAAGATCTGAAACCCTCTAGCAAGATGAAATACGCATCTGATTTTATCTCAGTTGGTAGGCGAAACAGAAGTTAAAGTGTTTGCTATTGTTCACTGTTTTATTCATATTGTTTTTTGTTATATCCAAGTTCATTGCAATTATTGACACATTCAGTAATCTGCCCATGAGCCGATACTTATTCAAATTTTTCAGGTGATGCGATTATATGGAATAAGAAGACCTTTACCGACTCGGAGCGAGGGTCTTTCTTCAATGACGTCGGCATCGAAGCCATCAGAGACGCACAATCTGAAATACGGAAAGCGAAATCTCGGTTTTTTGCAGAAAAAAGTGGCCTTGATGTAAGTAATCTTAATCAAGTCGACGAATTATAACTTGTTTGTATATCTATAAATCGTTTCCGTTGGTTTAAAATATTTTTATTTTTCATTTTAAAATATGTGTTCATGAAAAACATGCCGGAAAGAGATGCAGATGAAATATTGTAGTGTGTATGAAATATTTCGAGTCCCGAAAACGATCTTAACCGAAAAATATTCATTTTATTCATTTGTCGATGCGATACCGATTTTTCATTCTCAGGCCAGTTCTCAAATCGACAAACATTTGTCGATGGCAACCGAGGCAGAACTTAACGCAATATGGAAGAAAACTGAGGAGTTAATGACTTGCGATGGAGGTGATGATGCGAAATCATTTCGGATGTAAGTGAATGTTTTGAAATTTTACACATAGGTTACTGGTATATATGAAAGTAAAACTTCGAATTTTTGACACCAATTTCTATAAACTACAATGACTTACAAGCCTTGTTATGGGTTGATTGATCAAGCTTACTTTCGAAGCATTTTCGGTGAATTAGAATGTATACCATAAATTTTACTTGAGTTATAAAAGCGTTCATTGATAGAAATACAACCAATATGCTTTTACTTCTAAATAGTTCAATATGAACAAATTTTAAACTTAATGGATTTGCCTTCTTCACGTTTGTTGTTTCTAGTAGTTTTGTAATGTGACTGCTCAACGCAATTACATGCCTTAAAATCTATATTACTTCTGTATTACTGAGATGTTGCTTTCTATCTTTGCAGCCAAAGAGATTATATGTTGACATGTCTTGCCGCTTTTAATCCGATTCGCCTTATTCCTTTGGAAGATATAACAGTTGGTTCTGTCATGAATCCATTAGAAAAGAGAGATGATTTTGTGATCCTAAAGATATCTGGCTTCAAACACCAAGGTGAGATATTTCCTCTAAAAATGTAACCTTTTTTATCATAGTTGCGTTATCATTCAACTTCCTGGTATATTTTCTTTAATTTCAACACGCTGTTCATGATATTTTTGGTATTTTTAGGACATCACAAAACGTTCAAGAAATACGGAGCTCCGGTAATTAATATTTCAAGTGATTTGTGTAATCTCCTCATTCTCTACATCGATAAATTAGCAAGAAGTATTTCAAACCGAAAAGAGGACAAGTTCCAACCACTATTTTGTAAAATGGATGGCGGACCACTTGACGGAATAGGAAATATTATTGCAAATACAGCAGAAAAGGTAAATGCTTATAAATTATATTTGAATATTAATGACAAATTTCATAAATCAATCATAAATTTGAATTTGTTTCAAATGCTCTTAGTATTCCTACTGAAACAGAGACCTACTTTTCTAGAAATTAAAAACTATTTAATTAGGTTCTCCTCTTCTCTAATCTAACTTGAGAGTTGAATATTCACATGACGATTCCATGATTTTGAAAGCCATGAAATTATCATACGCTTATTTACATGATTTGAATTTTATGATGCAGAGATATTAATTTATTTCTATTCCTTCAGATATGTGGGCGGAAAATAAAAGCCACGGACTTTCGTAGAGCAAAAACTACAATTGGAAGGAGGGCGGGGATCAACCCAAAAAAACTTTCGAGAGCAATGCTTCATAGCACCGATGTCGCAGATAAATACTACGACTCGGACATATTAAACAACCAATCATCTATTCGTAAGTATTTTTTATTCCTAGCCAATATCCAAAATTTGTGCTTGAATGCCGGCTTAATCACTATCTCCTTCAAATAATAGATTCATGAATATTAGGACGTGTGATATCACAAGGAAAGATGAGTCTAGGACGATATACCGATGTTTTTTACAGAACACATTTGATTCAGGTACTCACTTTCTTTACCTGTTTCTTGTCTAACAGAATACTTCAATCACGTTTTAAATGAAAGAGTTGGAGAAAAAGAAACTACAAATAACGGAAACGAGGATCTGCCAGCGACATCTTCGTCACCGAAGCAAATTTCAGAGAGACTCGGTAAGCATTGGAGTAAATGTGGTCAAACTCCTCATTTCATTATTGCATTTATTGATTGCTTCAGCAGGAGATCTCAACGACTGTGGTAACCCTCAAACTACGACGACAGATAGTGAATCGAAAAGGCAAAGGAAAAAGAGACCCGGTAAGTATTGGAGTAAATGTGGTCAAACTCCTCATTTCATTATCGTATTTATTGATTGCTTCAGCAGGAGATCTCAACGACTGTTATGCTAACCCTCAAAATACGACGACAGATAGTGAATCGAAAAGGCAAAGGAACAAGAGACCCGGTAAGTATTGGAGTAAATGTGGTCAAACTCCTCATTTCATTATCGTATTTATTGATTGCTTCAGCAGGAGATCTCAACGACTGTTATGCTAACCCTCAAACTACGACGACAAATAGTGAATCGAAAAGGCAAAGGAACAAGAGACCCGGTAAGTATTGGAGTAAATGTGGTCAAACTCCTCATTTCATTATCGTATTTATTGATTGCTTCAGCAGGAGATCTCAACGACTGTGGTAACCCTCAAACTACGACGACAGATAGTGAATCGAAAAGGCAAAGGAAAAAGAGACCCGGTAAGTATTGCAGTAAATGTGGTCAAACTCCTCATTTCATTATCGTATTTATTGATTGCTTCAGCAGGAGATCTCAACGACTGTGGTAACCCTCAAACTACGACGACAGATAGTGAATCGAAAAGGCAAAGGAAAAAGAGACCCGGTAAGTATTGCAGTAAATGTGGTCAAACTCCTCATTTCATTATCGTATTTATTGATTGCTTCAGCAGGAGATCTCAACGACTGTTATGCTAACCCTCAAACTACGACGACAGATAGTGAATCGAAAAGGCAAAGGAACAAGAGACCCGGTAAGTATTGCAGTAAATGTGGTCAAACTCCTCATTTCATTATCGTATTTATTGATTGCTTCAGCAGGAGATCTCAACGACTGTGGTAACCCTCAAACTACGACGACAAATAGTGAATCGAAAAGGCAAAGGAACAAGAGACCCGGTAAGTATTGGAGTAAATGTGGTCAAACTCCTCATTTCATTATCGTATTTATTGATTGCTTCAGCAGGAGATCTCAACGACTGTTATGCTAACCCTCAAACTACGACGACAGATAGTGAATCGAAAAGGCAAAGGAACAAGAGACCCGGTAAGTATTGGAGTAAATGTGGTCAAACTCCTCATTTCATTATCGTATTTATTGATTGCTTCAGCAGGAGATCTCAACGACTGTGGTAACCCTCAAACTACGACGACAAATAGTGAATCGAAAAGGCAAAGGAACAAGAGACCCGGTAAGTATTGGAGTAAATGTGGTCAAACTCCTCATTTCATTATCGCATTTATTGATTGTTTCAGCAGGAGATCTCAACGACTGTGATGGTAGCCTTCAAACTACGACGAGTGACATGTGGACACGGCGGAATCCCACACGGGGAGCAAAAATTAGTCATGAACAGTACAAATTTTAAAATTGCCGAAATATGATTATATTGAATAAACCATTCTGAATTGGGTATCGAATTTTGACATTGCGCGAGCTTCTACATAAGCCTTTAAAAATAGACCATTCCAATTTAGATATGCCATTGGAATGATCATACATGATTTAAAGTTAATCGCTGCAAATTGATTCTGTTCAGTTATATCAAATTAGTCATTATTTGGGATCAAAACAGCAAACATCAAACAGTTTGTACTTATATGTACATTCAACATCTATTGATATTGCTGCCATATTCTTAAGAAAATATTTTTAACGCTAGAAGGGTTACCTACACGAAAACTTAGTTTTTAATTAAAATTTATAGAAAATAGTGAAATTCTCGATAAAAAGCTTGATATTGGCTTTAAATACTCGAGACCATTGTATCAAAAATATAATAACTGAAGTCAGAACTCATAATTTTTCAACTGCAGGGTTTCATTCCTTAAATATATTCTTTTGAAACTAGCTGACTCTTGCTAAATCCATTTTTACAATCTCATTTTCTCGATGCCTATGGCATGAACACACAGAAATCGATATTAAATGAATATGACATCTGTAAATGATCTGCTAGGGCTATATATTCGTGTCATTTCAGCCTTCGTACGGACTTCGTAGCAAGTTTAAAATACAACTATAACACTTGCATGTCCTTGATGGGATCGTACAGTATTCATTGATTTCATATCTGAAAAACACTTAGAATTGTTATATTTGTGGAAATATTTCCTGATACCTCATGTAGGTCTAATTATAATTTTTATTGACTTTAGGCTAACACCACAAATAGTTATAATATTTGATGACTGGGTCTGACACCACATATAATTATCATGGTTATTTATTTCGACTAACAACACATTTGGTGATAATATTTATTGATTTCATAGCGTCAGGCTAACTCCACGGAGATATTATACTTTGGACTAACAACACGCACATTATAAAAATGCCTAAGTCACCATTAATTGAGCTAACGACACGAGTATTTAGCTAAGTGCACGTCTCATTTAACTACACATGGGCTAACTCCCACTTCGTCGGCTAACGCCATGCATCCAGTTGGGCTAACGCCACGGTCAATATTTTAATAATAATAATAATAATATATTTGTCAAGCACAAATAGTAGTACAGAGGTAATACAAACTGAGAGTGACAAATATCTACCCATAAAGGGCATAACTGAAAACAATAAGAGTACCAAAGTGGAAATGCATACGTTAGAAAGACTAGATAAATGTACTATATCACCGACGTTGCTGTAACTACCAAATGTCCATCCGTTTGAAATAGGAATTAATTGAACGTTTAAATTTTTGAACCGAATCAACTTTCACTTCATCGTCTGTCATCATATTCCAATAATCCACCACATCCACTGTAATAAAATTGGAGCAATATCTGTGCTCAGATATAGGATTCAGCAGACGAAGGGAATTGATGCGACCTGGCTGAGTAGACAGTTGGAAGTAATCATCAGAGACAAAACCATACATTCCATTTATCACCTTATAGAGAAAAATCAATTTATATCGAATACGCCTAGATGATAGGCGCAGTAGACCCAGGCGATTCAGTCTACCTCTGTAGTCAAGATCCCTTAGATCACTAAAACATCTTGAAAACCGTTTTTGGACCTTCTCAATATAGTTGATGGCATTGTCATAACCGCGGGCACCAAATAATGGATCCAAATTCGAGAGTGCTGCGGACATGGCCCTTGTATAGATTCACCATAGCCAATTTGTCTCGGGTACGGAATGATTTTTGGATAACTCCAAGCATGCGATTGGCTTTGGTAACCATAAAATTAATATGTCCATTAAAACTGATAGGGTTGGAAATCATAATACCAAGATCTTTAAAGGTATGCCGTCTGGAAAGTTTCGTGTCATCAGCAAAGTAATCACATTCATTGTTCCGCCTGCCAAAACTCATCACACAAGACTTTGTGGTATTCCATGACAGTTTGTTGGCAGATGACCATTTCAACAAATGCTCTAGATCGTCTTGCACACATTTTGAGGCACAATCAGAATCCCAGGGAAAGGCATGTGCAATTTTGATATCATCTGCATATTTAACTAATTCGCAGTGATGTAGCTCGTCGTCGATATCGTTAGTATATACCACAAAATGTGTCGGGCCCAATGCTGATCCTTGCAAAACTCCACTGGTTATTTTCTTCTCATCGGAAAATTCACCCGCTATCTGCACCACTTGACGACGATCGCTCAAGAAAGCAGAAATCCAGGACAGCAAATTACCCTGAATACCATGTACATACAATTTCTGAGGCAGGATATCATGTGAAACAGCATCGAAAGCATGCGAATAGTCCATGAAAACTGCGTCAACACACAAACCCTGATCCAAACATTTAGTTCGGAAATCATAAAATACAAAACATGCGGTCTCAATTGACCGTCCTGGACGAAAACCATGCTGAGACTCTACCCGCAAGCTGTTAGCACCGAAAAAATTCATCATATGATGTGACACAATTCGTTCCATGAGACGACTAATGCAGCTCGAAATTGTTACTGGGAGGTAGTTTTTAAAAATGTCCTTAGAACCAGAATTAAAAATTGGTCTGATTATCACTTTTTTCCAGGATTCGGGGATTGAACATGACGCAATGAGGCAATTGAATAATTCAGACAGTTTAGAAGACAAAAACATTCCACCTTTCTTTAAAAGCAAATAACACAAGCCGTCAGCATCACATGAGATGGAGGGATTCAATTTGCTGATAAAATGGTTAACAATTGTGGGCGAAAAAGTGACAGAGTTCAAAATGACTTCACTGCTGTTGTGAGAGGATGAACTTGATGACGCCGGTACGGTCACTTTTTCATTAAAATATGAACTAAATGTTTCGTTGAAGCAATTTGCGATACATTTTGGATCTGTTATCAAACTTTCATCACCAGTCTTCATTGAGGGGAACTCCATCTTTGTTTTGAGCTTGGTATTGACGTAACTCCAGAAAGATTTTGAATCCGTTTTGATTGAATTGGCCGATTTTTGTTCGTGTTTCATTACAGTTGTATTGATAGTCTCAACCAAAATAGCCTGTTAATATTGAAGCATAATTTCACTCTCAATGGAGGGGGAATCACAGGAGGCACGATACGCCCGTCGATGTCGGCGTAAAGCGTTGCGAACCCTGCTGTTCTTAAGAGGAGACCAAGAAGTCTTATATCCATCCCATTGGTACAGAAGTTTTTACAACATTCTTGATGTTACTTAGGTAATATCTCCAGAGAAAGTCCACGTCACCTGAGGCTCCTGTCGGCCAAGAAGACGCGCGCAACGCATCACGAAATGCCTTCCAGTTAGCCTTCGAAAATAAGTACACTTTAGGTTTGAACGAAGATACTTGAGTGACATTTGTTACAAGTTCAAATGACAACAAGGCGTGATCCGATGTACCAAATCGTTCATGGATTGATAGATTTAAAATCCTGCTATTATCTGGAGCAAAAATCAGATCCAAAATAGAGTTCGATAGTGGACGAGTTGGGGATTTCACATGTTGGGTCAGGAATTGGTTCAATGACCAGTCAAGGAGAGCATTAGAATTCATTGAAGTACTTGTATTGGACCAATCAATTTCGGGACTGTTAAAATCTCCACAAATGACCATGTCATTACATTGAATACTACCCACTTGTTCCATGTAATTAAGTAGATCACTGTTGCGCAGATCATAGCTAGGTGGTCGGTAAATACATGACACAATTACAGTACTGCAGTCGTCAAAAATCTTAACCGTGCATGCCTCCGCACCAGAAACTGAGTGATCATTCAACAGATTACAATTCAAAGTATTTGAAATATAAATCACTACACCACCACCTCTCTTGAGTCTTCGATCACATCTAAACAGGTGGTATTTATCAACATTCAAAAAGGAGTCCGGAATATCAGGTGATGCCCAAGTTTCAGTTACGCAGACAATTGACGGTTTATAACTAAACATATATGAGCGCAAAATGTCTATTTTACTTATAATTGAACGGCCATTTAAAATATACACAAAACTCAGGGTGCTTGGCAAACAAACAGATTGAGAAGCGATATCAACATAGATCAGGTGTTCCCCATTTTCTTTGCGACAATGACCAACATGTAGTTTGAAGGGATGAATCGAATAAATAGGTAATTCAGAAAAATTACAGTGAGGATACCTATTCGTAACAAAAAATGAATAACATGTGATGAGAGCTTCCTGCTTGCTGAAGTCATTTGATAAATGACGAAAACTTGATATTTCTCAGAAAAGTTGGGCAGCGATATCAATTTTGTCCACAATTTCGGAGTTTCTAAATAATTTTCCACCTCTGATATGAATATTGTCACTGGGAGATGATGCTCGCTTTAATTCTTTCATGACCTCTCGCAGCCCCTGCCCTTCTTTTCGAATCAGGAAAGAAGAATCGTTATTGATGTACACCGTACCAAAAGATGACTTAATAGGTTCTTGGGAGCGAATTTTCCTTTGACCATGAAAAACTTTGTTTCTGGCATTCAGGTCATCGAACTTCACTTGAATCAATCGATTTCGGTTGCTTTGTGATCGACCAAGCCTGGTTGCCGAACCAAGTGTAAACATTAAACACGCCAAATTGTGTGAAGTTTCGGCGACTGTTATCAACCGGATCACACAGCAAAGAGACACAGTCGATGTCAAATTCTACAGAAAAGCTTGTGAGCATTTTTTCCATACGCCTGCAAACTTTTTCAAAATGATCGGAGGGCCCAACATTATCGAGACAGCTTTTGCGAAATGATCTGAATTCTTCGAATCTGAGGGAATCGTGGCGATCGGAGCATTTTGAAGGAATTCAGAGCAATCCGCAAGCGACGCACGACCAATTTTCCTATCTCTGCAAGGTACTAAAAAATTCTTTTTGCCCACTTATTAAGTTTCTGCATGTGCCATCTGTTTGAATCAGCTTGCACTTCTAGCAAAGTGATACGATTACACAATATAATTCTGTGGTTGAGATTGTTTGTAGACTGACGGATTGTGTCAGTGAGCACGATATCTATGCTAATTACCATAGTCTTTTGCACCGCAGTAGTAAGGAATCCTCCCAACTACGCACAGCGCCCCCCCTTGGAGCGTGAGTTGGGTTGATGTGGTTCTGGGTCGACCGTCCGGGTGTGTCGTGGTCGACCGTCGTAGTTGTTCTTGGGCGGCGGTCAATGTTTTTGGTGTGTAGGAGGAGTGTGTGTAGGGTTGTTTTGTGTTTAGATTTGGTTTCCTGATGAAATTCTGCGTCGACATGTTGTGTTTCTTGGGTGTAGGTGTGGTTTAGGTGTGTTTTTGAGTGTTTTTGAGTGAGAAAATGGCTGTAGCGGCTAAACGAAGCCTCGTACGTGAAAATGGACGGCAGATTTGGACTTTTTGGCCAATTTTGGGTCCAGCAGAGTTGTTTCCAGCGTCATAGGGCTAAAAACGAAGAACTTCAACCCCCCCCCTCTCGGCAGCGTTCTTCCAACTTTGGTTCTAGAAATGGTAGAGAGTCGTGCAATAGCTCGTTTGAAAGCTAAGAGTGCCACACATTCATTGGAAAGCACAGTTTGGCGCTATCTACCTTTGTTGAGTCTTGAGAGTGACATTGAGACTTTTGGTCATGTTAGAGAGCCGTCAGAGGCTGAGTTTTGTGTTTTGGGCTCCAGCGGGTGAACGAAGCATCGGACGAGAAAACTGAGACCAAATTTGAAATCAGCTTGATGTCATTGGCCAATGAGGAGCACATCCAATGAGAATCCAGCATTTCTCTATAAATAATGAGATTTTCAGAGTGACAATCATTCCATCTTTGAGTCGCATAAGTGTCGGACGCACCTTGAGTGTTAACTTAATGGCATCTCTTTTATTTTCAGGCATCAACTACATCTACTACATTTACAGGACAAGATAGTGTTCAGACGTTACAAGGATCTCTACAATCAGATCGTCTTATGTTGAGGCCAGTAGAAGAGACAACAACGGTACATAATCCTACCCCACTACAGCATAAATTTAGACAAGCCATACGTTATTACGATCATAGTATAGTATGGCAAACGGGAATGATTCCTTCGACTGAAGTGAAGATATTGAACAATCAGTATGGGGACTACGTAGTCCTTCCTGTGAATCCATACATTCGTCGCCAACTCGATATTATTGAAGAGTTTGCAACATTAAATATGGACATCCCTACTCCCCTTAGCAAGGAATGGAAGGCGAGAGACGACAATGATACTCCATATAGGAAGATATGGGATGGTAAAAAGATTTCTTTACCACTATCGAATTGGTGCTCATACTATAAAAAGGAAGGAGATGAAGTGACACACATCAGATGTGAAGACCTCGCAGATGGCACTTGGAATATTGGTTTTGCTATCAGTGGAATATATTATTGCTATCACCAGAACAACAAATTAGCCTCTATATCGATGCATGCTCAATCCATCCTATATATACTAAAGCAACCAGACGTTCATGACATTATTGATCAAATCCTCAACGAGAGCGGTACAAAGCGCAAGTCAGAGAAGAATGCTGCCACTAAACGCAAGCCAAATAAGGAGAATCAGTAGTCCTTACCCATCTCTTTCTTATGACAATTCGCTCATGTGCTTTGAGTGTCGTAGACGTGGACTTATCAGATACGTTTTATTCCTTCGCTGCCATCATGTTATTTGTGTATTTTGTCGTGAACAGCATCCTTGTACTTCATCATTTTGTAATATGTTATAGGACTCTTCATCAGATGAGAAAAAATTTGTAATTTCCTTTTTAGTCATCTATCATCATTTTTATGGATTGTGAGGGTGAACCTGTACAGGAGCTCAGTAATTGGCTCAACATGACAAGTGTGATCCCAACGCTGATAGCTGGGCGAGAAAACACATCCATGGACTTAATCAGCAATACTTGCAAGACTATGGCTTTTCTAATGAATGTGCTCTTCTTATTGACTTTAAAAGATGGTTAGCAGCTTTTAATGCTGCATGTATCTTTTGCAGTGATCCTACTAAGGAGAAGAAACTATTTCCAAATCTAATCATCAATGATATTCTACTTCCACCTTGGGATAGTAGAGTTAATCAACACTATCATGAAGTCAATAAACGTTTTAAGGAATTGAGTGTTTCTATCTTAAATGTTCGTTGTAGTCGCTACATTCATAATCAATGCTTTTTTCCTCCATATCTCAACACCGCTAAAGTAATGTTTGGTCATCATTGCTCTTTATATGATAGCTACCAACTGTATCTATTTTATCTGTTTCAAACCCAAAATTTGTAATGCATGCTTGTTAAAGTCGTTTAATAAATGCTTTTTGAAGAGATTTGTTATTTTCATGCAACGGGTGGGATAGATGAAGGATGATAATGTCTTTCTCAAATGATTGTGGAACATTAAGTTTTCATAGACACAGCTTAAAGGGAACTATTCAAGATTATGTGATAACGTTTCATAAAGATGAGATAAACATCAAATCAGTTATTGGTGATACTAGTACTCTATTTTTGAAGTTAATGGATACGTTTTCTAATAGAATTGTAATGGCGAGACTAGTTGCAAAAATTCATTTCAGCCATTTTGGGAAAGAAGAGGTAGAAGATCGTTTCTTCGAATTTGCTTCTTATTCGATGGAAGTTGTAGATAATCCCGAAGAATTTTTTGAAAGACATATGGGAAAAATTGCTCAACGTCTTGATGCATTTAACCATCATGGTAGCAGTCTAGTGATTGAAGCGATTTCACATATTCACATTCAACTTTGTATAAAGAACTTAAAGATGCAATGGTACTTGATCGTAGCACAATTGGTTTTCGAGTTATGTCTACTTACTCTCGAAGTATATTCCATCTGCACATGCGTCTATTATTTAGAAAAGGCTAGCAAGTTCATGTCTTCAAAAAGACTTGCTTTAGAAGTTGTTAGCAAGAGTGGAAATATGTGTGATGTATGAAAGCGAAAGGATGGAAGTGAAAAACACATCTTTAAGAGATGTAAGCATACTTTCTGCTAGCGATGTTTCATACGATACTGTATTCAACTTTGTCAATATAGTCACTGTGATACAGCTAATTTTGAGTGTCACTTCTGTCATTAAAGTTAGCACCTATGCAAATGTGGAAAAATCAAGTTGTAGCAATGGTTAACAGAAAAATGGCGAAACGCAAAAGTCGAAAGTCTTCAAAATTTTCTGAGGCCATTCGAGCTCTTCAACGAGTGAAAGGAAATCAGCGATATAATGCTATACGACATGCTAATGATAAATTCATTCGAGAAATTGTTTCTCATGTGAGAAGTCTGAGGACAAAGAAATTATCACCACAACAACGAAAGTTACTTAAGCGACATACTACAAACTTGCGATTCATCTCCAATCCTAAAGTTACCCTTCAAAGAAAGAGGAAAACTCTAACACAAAAGGGCGGTTTCCTTTCAGTGTTACTTCCGTTGTTAGCTCCTGTAGTAGGTGACCTATTGGGTAGGATATTTGGTCCTAAGCGTTAATTATGCAAATATTGAATCTCAAAGTGATAAAATGGATTTCAGACTACAATGTGATAAAGTTCTGACTGTATCAGGTCCATCCCATGCAGGTAAAACTGTTTTCACTCTGAATTTGCTAGATAAAAGAAAATAGTTGTTTAGGGAACCTATCAATCGAGTGATTGGTGTTATGGTATTTATCAACCGTCACTCTTTCAGGAATTGCAACGTCGTAACTTTATTCGAAATGAAGGAATTATTCCAGTGGATAAGATTCAGTCCAATGATGCCGTTGTATTGGATGATTTATTAAAAGCAAGCAAGAATTCTAAAGATGTTACAGATATGTTCACTCGCGCAACACATCACAAAAGATGCTTTATAATCTATATCACGCAAAATTTGTTTCATGATGGGAAGAAACCCGCACACGAAACCTGAATACACACTAATACGCTATTTTTAAGACTCCACGAGATAGAAGTCAATTTGAAATTTTAGCGCGACAAGTTGCACCCAGAGGATCAAAAGCTTTAATTGAAATTTTTCAAGCAGCAACTGAAAAACCACACGGTTACTTATTCATCGATTTTACACAGGAGTGTCCGGAAGAATTTAGATTTCGATGTGATATTTTGAAAGAGCCAATGATTATCTACAAACTGTGAGTTCTTATTCTCGCATGGTTGTTATTCCTCAGGATGAATATGTGCAATTGACTGCCATGCAACAAGTAAGACAACCTCTCGCAAATCAAATTTATAAGAATGAATTAAACTATCAGCAAAATGCGCATATCAAAGATCCACTTCGTGCTGTATTATTACAATCGGAAACTGTCGAAGAATTAAAAAGTTTGAAGAATAAGATGCGTGACTCTGTGTCGACTGCTACACCTTTAGCGTCTCGCGCACATGCAATGTCCCACTCCATATCTCCCCACTCCCCAACCATATCTCACTGTGAATGATAGAGGTGAAATCAGATGAAAATGAAATTATTAACGCTTCACGTTATGAAGACTTGATTCAGTATGCAACACGCAGAAAGCACCGTCAAGGCTATGTCCCACCTGGTTGGACATACTTTCTTAAACTATTGAAGAAGCACAATGTTCCAAAATTCGCTTTGAATAATGAAACATTGAAAGAACTTGATTCTATTTTAGCAGTTGATGCTACTTCATCTACTTCACCGGTTAAGAGTAAAATGAAAATGCCAAAGAATTGGTTTAAGAGATCACCTTCTAAATCCCCTCCTACACCCATCAAGCAGACAAGGGGAAGAGAATGACGTAGAAGAACTCCTCCAAAGAAATACATGTTCTCAGACTATTAATATGAAGCAGATGTGTTGCCTACCATGTAATGAGCCGCCGGAAGTAAATGTAACTGTGACTTGTACTTGCTGTGCCAGCTCTCACAATGAGACTCCTAAGCAATGTAAACTTAAATCCCATAAATCCTGTGGTTGCTGTAAATGCAAAAAGCTAAGAAAGCAGAAACATGAGAAGAAGGAGAAAGAGTTAGTCGTCAGCGGATGAACTTTTAAAGTCAATATATTATGATGTAAAACATCCTGCAGGATTTCCATCTATAAAATAATTGTAAAAGCGAGCGGTCTTCCACACTCACAAGTTAAACAATGGTTAAAGGGTCAAGATACATATACACTCCACAAACAAGCGAAAAAGAAGTACCGGACCCGTCATTATATTGCTCATGACATTGATGAACAGTGGCAAGCAGATTTATGTGACGTTGCCGCTATTTCAAAACATAACTCGGGACACAATTTTATCTTAACCGTAATTGATATTTTCTCGCGTTATGCGTGGTCTCAACCTTTAAAAACTAGAAGAAGGTAAACGAGTAGCAAAAGCATTCCAGTTAATGTTCCGAGAGGGTCGTATTACAAAGAGAATTCAGAGTGATCAAGGAAAAGAGTTCGAGAATCAGCATGTGGGAAGATTATTTGAGAGATATGATATTGAGCTGTTTAGTGTAAAGAGTGCTTATAAGGCTGCACTAGTTGAACGTTTTAATCGCACATTAAAAAATCGCTTGTGGCGACATTTCACTGCCAACTTAACACAAAATTGGACAAAGGTTCTACAAGATACGCTTTATGCCTACAATCACTCTATTTGTCGTTCTATTGGACTCAGACCAGCGGATGTGAATCCTGACAACGTAGATAGAGTGCGTGAAACATTCCAACGCAAGCGTAATAATGCAAAAAGTGACGTGAAAATAGGTGATAAATTTCGCATATCAAAAGTTAAGAGTGTTTTTGCCAAAGGTTATCTCCCGAATTGGACAGAAGAAATTTTCACAGTTGCAAGTACTAATAAAAATGACTCCCCAACAACTTACAAGTTGTAAGATTACGATAATGAAGAAATTGAGGGTAGCTTTTATCGTGATAAGAGTGAGTTGGTCACTCAAAGTGAAACATATTCAGTAGAGAAAATCATTCGAAGTAAAAATCGACAAGGTGAAGAATGGTGTCTTGTTAAATGGGTCGGTTATCCTTCAAGTACGAACTCTTGGATGCGTCGTGCAGACATCTTTCACCTACGCGATCGTCAGTGATTTTTGAAAAGATATAACTTGTAATGTCAAGGTCTAACCTATGAATCCGACTGCATCGTTTTATTCACGTCCCTCCTATCTAAGTGTCGTGGGTGCAATTTACAGCGGCACCCGCCGTCAACGTGGAGGTAGCATATTTGGTGCGCTGAAATCTGTTGTAGCACCTCTCTTATCTACTGTCGGATGATCTTTAAAACGAACATTTTTCAATAATGCTGTTGGCTTTGCTGGTGATGTTGCTAATGATATTACCAGTGGTAAAATTGTAAAGAGTACTTTACCAAATGGTGGGTAGGAACGCGGTTTAAGAACATTACAGCAAACTTTTAATGCTACTCAACAAAAGAAAGCACCTAAACGAATGAATGTTAGAAGAGAAAGAAAACAGGGCGGAGGTGGTAAGAAGCGAACTTCAAACAAAACTAAGAAAAGGCATTCACGCAAACGTCGCGCGCGCTGTAATCTTTCATCAAGTGCTAAACGACGACGCTGTCATAACTTCTAATCATGGAGTGCAAAACTTCAGGCTTTTGTTTGTTTGATCAACAAGCAATACAGACAGATATTCTTAGTTCAAGTATTGTAGATTATCATCCTCGTACATCTGAGAATACTGGTCCTATTGAATTTGTTACTCCTGGCGCTAGCAATGATTACATTGATTTGAGCTATGCGATGGTTGATGTGAGGTTAAGAATTCAACAAGACGATGGAACTAAAATTGAAGGTGCACATAAAGTTGGTCTGAACAATTTACCGCTGGCTACATTATTTTGCGATGTTTCTCTAACTATTGGAGAGCAACAGGTGGAAGGTGGTCAAAGCGATTATCCCTACAAAGCATATTTGAATGCTCTATCACAGTTTCATCCAGCAGCTCAAAACAGTCATATGGAAGCAATGGGATGGTATAGAGATCAAGCAGCACTATTTGATAGTGAGACAAACACTGGTTTTGTAAAGCGATCTGCTTTGATTATAGATAGTAAAGTATGTCAGCTATATGGTCCGCTGAATTTAGACTTCTTTAGACAGTCAAAATTTTTACTCTGTAATACCAGTATGCGACTCAAACTTACATTGAATAAGCCTGAATTCTAGTTGAATGCATTTGCTTCAGTTGTGAAATTTAAAATTCATGTGGAAGATATTACAGTATACATTCGTCGAGTGGTGGCTAATCCAAGTGCAATCAGAGGACATGCTGAGGGTCTTAACCGCAACAATGCCATTTATCCCATTTAACATACAAAGCTTCTCACATTTACTATTCCTAAAGATCAAAAGATTTTTATGAAAGATGTTCTTTTTCCATCGGAAGCGCCAAAGCTCCTCATGGTAGCAATGGTTGAAAATGATGCATTCAATGGTAATGTCAAGAAGAATCCTTTCAACTACAAACACAACAATTTAAGTGAAATTGCTTTGCGTGTAAATGGTGTTAGTCATCCTGGTCCGCCCTATAAACCAGATTTGACTTCTTATCAATTTCTGCGTAGTTTTGTTGATTATATGAATGTCTTTGGCTTTTACAACACAAACGATACCAACGGACTCACAATGAAAGAGTTTAAAAATGGATATACTATTTATGCATTTGATTTGACTGCCGACAGCGATATTAGTGCACCTTATCGTCAAGCTAACGTTCCTCATAATATTTGCTTGGATCTGGAGTTCAAAACAACGCTAACGGAGACGATAAATGTATTAATTTATGCAGTCTTTGATTCAAGTATTGAAATAACTAAGTATCGTGACGTGATTCTTCAATATAATCGCTAATGAGTTGGTTGAATGCTGACGATGTAAAGACTAAAGTGCAGCGTAATGCAGATGAAACTACGTTGAAAGCTTTTGATAATGTCTATTCGCTAGATACCTTACCGACTACTGTAAAACAGTATCCCATCTTTATCGTATTGAACACTCATTCACAGAATTTAGAAGGTGAGCATTGGAAAGCTATCTTTATTGGAAAAGACAGACGTGGTGAACTATTTGACTCTCTTGCTCAACCTCCGAATATACCAACACAGCAGTGGTTGAGAAAGCATACTCGTCAATATCAACGAAATGTGCGCATACTGCAACATCCACTATCATCAACTTGTGGTGCTTTCGTATTGTACTTCATTTTAAAACGTTTACATGTGCACCAATTTAAATCTGTAATTCAAAAGTTTTCATGCAATCCATCTTCTAATGAAAAGATGATTTGCATGTTCTATAATGATTTGAAATAAAAAGCATCATGTTGGAATAAAAATTGTTTTTATTTTACAATCCGTTGGTTATGTACATACTCGATTAGATAGTCTAGGATCGTATCTGCTTGCATTTCAGATTTCACTCCAGTAATGATAACTTTACTATTATGAAAGATTGCAACATGTACAGGTAACCAGCAACTAATGAGAGCCGCAGGAAAATGTTCTGGTTCATAACACAAATTGAAACTGCTGGTATGAATCTTTAAAAACGATACATCTTCACTCAATTAAGTAAAGATAACCATATTGTCCACAGTCAGATTCGACATCACACACTTCTCCCTCTTCCATATCCGTCGTAGTAGTTTTTGCAGCTCTAAGCGCATTAACTGCGTTGATGAATGAGAAAGGGCGCCGAGAATCTGAACAGTTCCATTTGTGAAGAGTTGAAGATTCCGTAAATTGCTCATCTTCACTAACATTTGCGGCCGATCCGGATAATATTTGCTGTTTGGAATTTGTTGATGTAATGTTGCGAGATCAATTTTCGTGTAGAGTCTGATGCGTCGGAGAATGTTGACGATGGTGCAGCAATGGCATTTCATGATGAAGAAATGAGTAAATAGAGAGATGTATCTTCCTTTTATACTTTTCCAAACTGCCTTGATGAAATGTGAAGTAGGTAGAAAGTTGTGAATGATAGATTTGAATTCTCTGTTTGTTGAGTCGCAACCATATACGATTTCCGATGCGTGAATGTTTTTTCATATAGAAGTATTTTAAGTCCTTCATAATATGATTTAGAAACTGAAAATGTCGATATGATAAAGCAAATACTCTTCTTACATTTCCAGTATAATCTTCATAACATACGTTTCGTTCACGGTCAATCTCAACATATTGTAGGAAATCCAATTTCCAAGTCTTGATGATGGAGTAAGACATTGTGTTGTATGGTGTCTGATTAAGATTTGCGTAGCAATGCGATGACCTTGCGTCGAATGAATGACATAATGGAGCGATGTACACATCTTTTATATTTTTCCCAATTACATTTGCGAAATGAGAAATAGATGGAGAGATGAGAATAATAGATTTGAATTTCATTTCTGTGATGTTTGAGCCAAACTTGATTACCCAAGGAGATGAATTTCAACGTTTTGAAATCTTCCAAATCCCTCATGATATCATTAAGATTGAAAAATTGTCGCCATGTTAATGTAATTCCTTTCGATGTATTTCCACAAGAATTCTTGAAATGAACGTTTCCATCGCGATCAACTTTAATATATTGTAGAGAGTCCAAAATCCAAGTCTTCATGATGTTATGCAAATTGGTAATGTATAGATTACCGAAATGAAAATGTCATGCTATCATGTTTTGCTTACCAATGTGGCAACAAATAGATTTGTTGGCAATCGAGCTGCTATCTTTTCTACTCCCATTGATAATACATTACAGCTGAATAGAAAGTGGGAAGTAGGCGTCACCCAAGTTGTTCACAGTAACTATGTCTATACTTTTGATCATGAAGTGGTGACTATCAATATGAGACGTACAGATGCCTATCAGTGTGAAGAGGAATGTCGAGTTTACATTCCGAAATGGCCGAAGAAAGATTTCTCAACATGCAAAAAATTCGAATTTAATTTCGTGAATAAAGCATGTAGACACATTGCCGAGTTTACTCCCCACAATGGTGTATATGATCATATGTATCATGCAGTTGATAAAGATTGGATTGTTGCTTTGAGTCCGAGTTTAAGAAATGATTTAGAATACTATGCAAGCACCTTGACGAGCTATGATAATTATAAAGCTAATTACTATCCATGAGGTTGCAAAAATCTAATTTATAAAGAGAAAGCCTATTATGTGGATCTTATTCCGAAAAATGAAAAGACGTTGGTTAAGAAGATTGTGATTAAGGCAAGAAAGACGAACATGACTCCTGAAGCAGTATTGAAGAAATATAATTATCTCCTTCGAGTAGATGGTGAACAATTGGCAACATTAACTCACAACAAAGGGTCTAATAATATCGTAATCAATAAACTTAGTGATGATGATCTAGTATTGGTTTGTTCGGAAGATTTTCATCAGTTCTTGCGACATCGTTCTGCAGCTCTTCATGGAAAATTTAATATGCGCTATCTGAGACATAATAGTTCAAATCAATTTGATACAGAATTGTCCGCATCTTTATACAGAAAGTGCATAGATCCTTTAGGTGGTATCTTACATAAAACAAGAATGTTGACACCTTGCATTATCACTTCAGTGAAATTGGCTATAAATTATTTGAATGAAGTGATTAATGAACAGCATATTTCTTTTTCAGAAAAAGAAGGTGTTCTGGCTATTAGTGTAAGTGAGAATAATATTGAGCTGATTATGGACAATACCCTAATGGACATTTTTGGATTTGATCAAAATACTTTTAAAAGTGGCACTGTAACAAAAGCTAGCGCGAGCATATCGTTATCGCGTCGTATTAACTATTTTCAGATATATTCAAATATTGGTGAAGATGTACGTGTGGGAGATGTTGAAGCTCCACTTCTAGCAATGATACCCTACCAACCAAAAAGCAGTAGTACTCTATCTGAGCATACTTTTCAGAAAGTGCATTATACAAACTTGAAATCAAACTATATACCACAAATTGATATTGCAATTTATGACGATGCTGGTGCGTTGATTCCTTTTCACAAAGATGCTGTGACAAGTATCACACTCCATTTTTGAATGAAGAATTAATGCAAAAGTGTGGAAATATATGTTTCCAATGTGAATGACATGCAAAGCAAAAATAAGGATTCGTTTCTAATTTACTTACCCAGTAATGCTTCTATGAATAAATTTCCCAATAATAAACCATCAGACTATCGAGTAGAATTAAATCGTCCATTACTTGTAGAAGGTGAATGGGAAGTAGGTGTTTCCAGCATTTGTTATGATAGTAATATTCAGAATGTGAATGAATTGGAAGAAATGGTATTGAATCCTCGCACCCATGATGGAATAACGATGAATAATGCATTCAAGTTTCCATACAATTTAACATTAGATGGAAAGTGGAATTATGAATGGAATCAGTTAGAATCAGATTATTATGGATCATCAGATGAAAATAAAATCATTAAGGCATTCAATAGTGGCAATGCTTCTATTATGAAAAATAAGGGTCAGAAAGTTTATGAGTTTACTATCTATGAATGGCACGGGAGACACTTCTATCGTTTTCACTCTTTTACTAAAGGTCTTGCATTGAGGTTGGATAATGAATTCTATCCACATCTCGGTTTTGGACACAGTCTGCATCTGACATCAATGGCTATTGCAAATGTTACAGAAATCTATTCAAACCGAATAAACAAATTTCATTATAAATTTGAAATATCTGATGAAGGTGTTGTAGAATGTGAAGAACGCATCATTTTGAAAAAGCGTGGTGTCAAGCCTTTGACACTTATTGAATTAGTAAACGATTGTGCATCCGTAGGATAGTAAACTGCATCGTCTGAAATGAAACAGATGAAGAGCTTCATATGAAAGCTCTTCATCTGGTTTATACGCATATCCTATTCATATTTTGATCTACCTGAAAAGTTAGCGGCGTTTTGATATTTCCCGCACTTAATTCCTGCACATTACGTGATCTATTTCCACTTTATCTCTCAGCTTGAAGCGTATTCGGTGGCTATCTATGCCGTCCTCGTTCAGTGCTTTGTGCTAAGATATCGTCGCCAGAATTTCCAGTATAGCCTTTGCATTCGAGTGTTGAGGTCACAGAATTAGACAGGTCGTCTCTTCTTCCATTTGACTAAAACGGAAGCATTGGAACATGTAACGTTATTGAAATGGCACAATCTCCTGACTAAATATCATTGCAATCGAACAATGAGCAGCCAGTTCAACATCAAACATGCCAAATTGTGTGAAGTTTCGGTGACTGTTATCAACCGGATCACACAGCAAAGAGACACAGTCGATGTCAAATTCTACAGAGAAGTTTGTGAGCATTTTTTCCATACACCTGCAAACTTTTTTTAAAATGATCGGAGGGCCCAACATTATCGAGACAGCTTTTGCGAAATGATCTGAATTCTTCGAATCTGAAGGAGTCGTGGCGATCGGAGCATTTTGAAGGAATTCAGAACAATCCGCAAGCGACGCACGACCAATTTTCCTATCTCTGCAAGGTATTAAAAAATTCTTTTTGCCCACTTATAAAGTTCCTGTATGTGCCATCTGTTTGAATCAGCTTGCACTTCTAGCAAAGTGATACGATTACACAATATAATTCTGTGTTTGAGATTGTTTGTAGACTGACGGATTGTGTCAGTGAGCACGATATCTATGCTAATTACCATAGTCTTTTGCACCGCAGTAGTAAGGAATCCTCCCAAATACGCACAGCGCCCCCCTTGGAGCTTGAGTTGGGTTTATGTGGTTCTGGGTCGACCGTCCGGGTGTGTCGTGGTCGACCGTCGTAGTTGTTCTTGGGCGGCGGTCAATGTTTTTGGTGTGTAGGAGGAGTGTGTGTAGGGTTGTTTTGTGTTTAGATTTGGTTTCCTGATGAAATTCTGCGTCGACGTTGTGTTTCTTGGGTGTAGGTGTGGTTTAGGTCTGTTTTTGAGTGTTTTTGAGTGAGAAAATGGCTGTAGCGGCTAAACGAAGAAGTCGATAGCATCTGATAGCAGTCGTCTAGGCCTTAGGCTCTTGAATCCGTTACAGGCATTACTCAGAGGGGATGATATCCCACCTACAAGGCCTCGACCCACAAATCCAACCTCGGGCGGACAGAGCGTGCGTCATGTCACTGTGTTGGCATCCGGGCCCCGATTTTGACATGACAGCCGGTGGAGTTATTTGCAAGAGGAAACTTCCCGAAACGTCCCAAGTCGCAGAGACTCATAAACGACTGCTTTTTATTCAAAAACTTTAATCATCATCATCAAATACGAATTTAAATTTTTCAGTATTTTAGTACTACTCATAAAACGTTTATAAGTAGTCTATCACCTGCAGAACATCATGAGCTGTCAAACGTTTTTTGAATCAAGTCTAAAGGACTTGTAGAAGCAAAGTTATAGCCGTTTGAAGATTTCGGCCTACTATCATCAAATGGTCAGTCATGCTATACTGACTGACCTATAAGTCTGACTTCTTTGCTGATATCAGCAATGAAAAGTCAGAAGTCCGATATCAGACCTCAAGAGAAACGACTTAACTGTAGTCAGTTTCTCAACTTTGTGAGATTCCTCTCCCGAACTCGTACTTATATATCCTGTTAATATGCTATCAATAAGAGGGGATGTTAGACATTGGTTATCCAAAATTTGACGCTGAATCCAAATCTGGTCTCAGTTTTCTCGTCTGATGCTTCGTTCGCCCGCTGGAGCCCAAAACACAAAACTCAACCTCTGACGGCTCTCTAACATGAGCAAAGGTCTCAATGTCACTCTCAAGCCTCAGCAAAGGGACGATAGTGCCAAATTGTGTTTTCCAATGAATTTGTGGCACTCTTAGCTTTCAAACGAGCTATTGCACGACTCTCTACCATTTCTAGAACCAAAGTTGGAAGAACGTTGCCGAGGGGGGGTCGAAGTTCTTCGTTTTTAGCCCTATGACGCTGGAAACAACTCTGCTGGACCCAAAATTGGCCAAAAAGTCCAAATCTGCCGTCCATTTTCACGTACGAGGCTTCGTTTAGCCGCTGCAGCCATTTTCTCACTAAAAAACACTCAAAAACACACCTAAGCCACACCTACACCCAAGAAACACAACATGTCGACGCAGAATTTCATCAGGAAACCAAATCTAAACACAAAACAACCCTACAACCAATCCTACAGACCAAAAACACAGACCGCCGCCCAAGACCAACAAGGACGGTCGACCACGACACACCCAGAACCACATCAACCCAAGTCGCGCTCCAGGAGGGGCGCTGTGCGCAGTTGGTAGGATTCCTTACTACTCACCGCCTTCTGATCATATTTGTGAATCATATTTGTAATTTCATAATATTCGGTGCAGATATCGTGGTTTCTAATCTGCGACCAATTCTCTTTTTCTTTTCTCTTTTCTTGGAAACCATCTATACAAAAGGCACGTTTCTCTAATTTTGCGTCACTAGTCTTTCATCGCGTCCTCCTACGTTGCTTCATTTAGTCATAGCTATTCCTCACGACGCTATCTCTTTATTAGCTACACACGGCTTGTTGTTTACCCTACCGGAGTATTAGCACTTTGACAATCTATCGCAGCAGGTAGCAGCCCCTCAAATCCCATAAAGTCTGCTCTTCCCCTTTGTTTCAACTATGAGGAAATCTAAGTCGTCAAAGTCGTCCTCCAACAGTAGGTCGTCTGTCACCCACCAGAATTCGTCAAAGTTTTCGAAGACCAACCAAGTTTCAAAAGTCCCTAAAGCTCCCCAAATGAAGAGTTGCTGGTACAAACCAAAGTGTTTAAATATGTTAAATATGCGTAAAATGGCGTCTGGTAAGTTGTTGTCAATAATGGTAGGTTCATTCAACTTAAATCGTCAAATTTGCGCAACACCTAGTGAAAGGTCACTGCATATAATACAGTTGATGTCTCATGAACACGGTTCTACATCTCAGTTAGCAAGAGTATAACTTTTCAGTGCAAATTCATTTATGTTCAACTACATAGTCCACTAAAACTCATTTATGACAAGGTTCATTGTTGACGTACATCCCATTCATCTAGTGGTTGATCTAGTATAAAAAATTATGACGCTTTCAACTGGATCAGTAAGTCGGTCAAATTTTTGGCATATAATGAAACTAAAAGCAATCACCATAAATGCAGACAGTGCGTTAATTTTCACCACGTGAACTATACATGAGCAACTAAATAAATTTCGCAAAAATGATCCGGTTCAACCCAGTTTACCACATGAATGTCATAAGAATAGCTTCTTCAAAGTTGCGACGTTGAATAGTGAGCGTTCTTTAAGAACAGTTTCAGTAGGCCTATTTGACGTATTATTCGCACGCAATGTTGCGTGTAAATAACCGGATAACTGAGGCCCAGTTATTCCCCCGTGAAAGTGTGTACCAACAGCCGAAACTATGCAGTGAGGGTATTTAGACGAGACAATTCGTCGAAATACGAATTATTTTGAACGGTTAAATTTTTGTATGACATCATGATTACTGCCAAATGTTCTGCAAAATATTTTTTAGCAATGATCGCTAGAAGCACCTACTTCTTAGAAGTGGATATCTGTTGAACAAGTTACCCATGATTCATTCACAGTAGGGCTATCTTATTCATATAGTACAGCTTGCCCTAATCGAATTTACCGTAAATTTCAGAGTTATGTATTTTGCACATCATTATCTGCTGAATCTGTCTCTTTAGCAATTATACAGCTTTCAATTTTAAATAAAATCGGTATGTTTGAGAACATTTTTTTGGCATATCAGAAGATACAAATTGATGACCTTATATAATCTCTGTGAGTAGTCATATTCAAAAATTTCAAGCGGGCATTGATTACCTTGCTTCGTAGTTCGGGTGATGCTTTTTGACATCAGGTAAAATAGAACGAATCAGACACTGATGGTGCGAAATCTATTTATCTGCTCAATGATGGGCACTACAACATGATGATTTATGTCAGTGATTATCAATGTAGGTCTATACATATGTATATGCACTTGTATCATAGGCTAGTGGGTATTAATGTAGGCCTACACATAGACAACGTAAAGTTCCACAACACACCAAAAAAATTACAGACTTACATATCCAGTTGACTTCATCATAATTTATTGTACTATATCGATCGTCAAGTTAATCGTCCACCTATCATAGCGAATCTAACACCAACTTGTAATGACGTTGTTCGCTATTGCTTGTTATTTCATTTTTTATCTAAGCTTGTTGCCGAAGCTTAATAATCAACTTATTATCAATTTAGAAAAGGTCTTCCTTCAACCAAAGAATATACTATATGAACTGCAAGTTTACAAAATGACCACCATACTTCTTATTTTGTGTACAGTATACATTCATAGAATAAAGCATGAGTGTGTGCTGGGATGAAACAAAGATCTCTCATAAAGCAGAAAAATAGCAAGCGAAAAATATGAAGCCTTAAAATACTATTTTAAATTCTTCATCATATTCATAGATTGATTCATTGAATTCTTAGATTCATAGTGCCTACAAATCATCAAAATGTAAAGTTAACTCATTAATCTAAATGGATCGTTTCCTACAATCTGATGCAATACATAAGTTCCTTTTGTACTTATGGGTTATCTCTCCCAAATTTATCTAGAATCTGCAAGAATCGTCACCAAACTTCGAATACACGTACTTAAGCATATTTTCTACCTACATGCAAAATTCTATGCAGATCGGCAAGTACTTCTTGCATTAGAGACGATAACGTAAAGTGTAGCGATGTCAACAGCTTCATCTAACTTCGTCTGTTCGACACATCATTGCTACTCGTGTATGCATTGTTCTCTTTACTTCTTTGTCTCATTCACTGCCATTTGAGGGATGTGGCGCGGTCATCATCGCTTCACGAGTTGTAGAGAAATGACTTTGTTGACCTCAAGAGCCTTCTGCTCAGACGTTGAGGTAGCTGACAACTCAGATGAAGCTGCCGGCATCGCTGCACTTCAAGTCATCGCTTCTAATTCAAAAAGAACATATCCGATTTGCCAAAATTTGGTATGTGGCTAGAGATATCCTCACCTACGTGTGTTTAAAGTTTTGTGAAGATTGATTCATTTCTATGGCTTTTGGACAAATTTGAAAACGTTGGGGATAACCCATAAGTACCGTTTTTTATTTGTGTTCTGCATTTGTGACATGAGTCTCATTCGCCTGACGATGACTGTCTGTGCCGTTCGAAAGGTCTCGCCTAAATAGACATTTTTACCGAAATATCACGGTTTTCGGCTTCCGTCAAATAGAAAATAATCAATCAAGCCGATTATTTGACGAAAAAATGGAAGTATTTATTTCTAATCCTGGCACTCGTTGAATGAAGAGTGCAAGTGTTAATTTCAGGTTAAATGGGAGTGAGACCGCAACTAGTCAACCAACTGAAGTAAAGTGATTGTACATGTAGTTAGCAACAACAATATGTTTAGGATAAAATTATACACTGTTGAATGTAGGATCGGAAACTTATTACGCCGCCGCACTAGTTAAGTGTTTATTAACAAAGGAGAAACGTTGGTTTATTTTATATAGCTTTAAAATATAAATTTCGTTGGAAGACCTTTCGTGAATTGATACAGCCTATAATATTCTAACCGATAAAATCAAATCTACGTTTGCTTAATTCAGTGTCCGATGTCCCAAATGCTTTAACTTGCTTCTAAATGTTTCGTGTTGCTTTCCATTTTTCTGTTGTGAATATAGTTTTATTTTTCAGCGATTTGCCGGAAGCCGAGGAACTATTGTGTTAATTGCTCAATATATTCAAATGCAATTAATACATAGCATCTGCAGCTTAAGGCAGGATCATCAGACCAGTCACTAACAATCAATATTTTAGTGATCATTTTAGTCAATTGAAATCTAAAACTAATCAATGAATGTATGCACAACTGATTATCAACAAGACGATGAAGTATTTATAGATTCCAGACAAAGATTACAATATGTTCAGTGGGCAAAAGTTGGCAAATGCATTAATATAGGAAAACAATCATATAACACCCACATCAATGTGTAGATAAATGAGTGGTTTACGGTCGTACCTTAACAATCAATTAATTTCTATGCCAAGTCAACTCTGACATTCTAACCATAGAAATGGAACTTCATCTATGTTTTTGTCTTCCAAACGTCTATGGATAACTATGTGATTTTTCGCTGATTCATAGCTTTGACATAGCTATTCAGTCCCTTCCATTTAATAATTCAATGGTCTTCTGTTATTAATTGAGATATCAAATAAAACTGCTTATAAGAGCTGGCGAAAAAGTAATATCATAGATGTTCCCACAAATCATGCTTTGATTGCATACTTCACTTATATACTTACTTTGGTACAAACAACCAACCAGCAAGTCTGAAATTGAATGTTCAAGTTGTAGAGATTGGATTCATTACTCTTGCTTAGGACTTCCCATCAAAGATGAAAAATTTTTATCGTCAGTCATTAACGATGATCCCATTGAGTAAATATATTAGGTAGATTGGTAACTCCGCATTTATTAAATCCCTAATGTGTATACACTTTCGATTTTGTTAAATGAACTCAAGGGAGATACATGTGTTATTGTCACCAAATGTGAGATATGCAAATTTTTGCAGTTTTGCAAAAATTACAACGGAATCGAATGATCATGATTGTAATGCTTAAGGAATGATGGTATTTCACAGATTCTCATGACTGACTTGGAGATTTAATGTTTGTCAAATTAGCAGTTCGATGGGTTCCTATTACTTTCATGCTCAACCTCAAGAGTATTTTCTTAAGCGCAATCATATCACAGGCAATTCCAGTCACTGGTAGAGCAAAATCACATAATCAAAGACAATTATTTCAATTAACTTTGAAAGATGTAAATGGGTCCACATCACTATTCAGATTCAAGAAATGAAACATCGAATTTAGTGATCGAATCATAAAATCATGTCGATGAAAATTGAATTAAATATTTGAAATTTCAGCCAAGAAAGCACGAATAATATCGCGACTTTTTCATGAAGACTTCCATTATAATGCAATTCAAGAAATTCCCTTGACAATAAGCTTGATTTCCGCTTAGTGAGGATGCTATTAGCAAATATTCATTCCTTTTGATATCCAACTTGTTTCATACTACTTATATGGGAGAGTTACCTCGGTAGTATATAAATTGGCAAATTTTGACGTTTTTCAAAAGTGCTCAAATAATTTTTTTGGACCACGGGAGCGTAATCTCCGCAAAAAACTGAATCTTTTCATATGAAAATTTTCACTGTATACAGATATTTTTTTGAGTCGACACTCTACCTATACATCCCTGCTCTATGGATGATCCTGATCTCTATCTCTGCAAAACCTGTGTGAGTCAACACACTGAAAACTTGAAGTAAATAAAGACAGATCTTCAAGCTGCACACTCATTTGCAGTTATATTTTGCTTCAACCAGGACGTTTATGATAGATATCTTGAAGGATGCATTATTTGTAGTATTAGTTCTTGCAGTTTCTTGTCTTCTTCGTCTCGCTCACATTTGGTCAATTCTGACGCTAATTTGCAAACCGGAGCTTCATATCCGGAACATGAAGCTCTAGAGAAATCACTCTCCATTCAACGCGAATCGATGGATGCCTTATTGAAGAAGATCAACCAATCTCTCCCGGCCCGCCTCGCTGAACTAGAAAATAAAATAGAATTTCTAGTCACCTCCCAGCTTTCCTCAGGGTCTTCTAAAGATGAACGGTCATTTGCTGGCGTGTGAAGTCCCCACTATCTTCTAATCAGTTGTATCCCTTTCCTCAGATTCCCCAGAGTGTCTCACGTGAATCGAGTGCAACCTATTCCGAAGCAACTAGCTCAGGCGTTGTTATACCTAACGAGCTTATTTTGTCAAACTTCCCGGAAAAGGAAGATTTGCCACTGAGCATTGTTAAGCTTATGAATTGTTTTAGGGACAACGGACTATTTTGCCCTGGTCCTATCGATGTTGTTCGGTTAGGTAGGCTAAAGAACTCGACTACCGGTCCAAGAATCGTAAAGCTAAAATTTCACACAACATTCGATGCTAAGTCATTCAAGGCAGGGTTTTCTCGTATTAGCTCCTCTCATCAACTCTTCTCGGACACGAAGTTGAGGTACAGTTTGTCTGCGCAAAGCCGAGCTTTGAAAAAAGATACTTTGAGCTGAATTCTCCCCACTCCTAAGGTTCCTCTGATATGCGCAGTGAAAGCTATAGCCTTCGTGAATCGGGTACTATCTGGCGCATTATTAAACTAGATAATGGGAGCTGGAAGAGAGACATGCATTGGTCAGATGCTCCAAAAAACTGAAACCTGATAACTTTGTTCATGCCAGCAACTCTCAAAACATTGCTCCTACAGTAAGCCAAAGCAGTTCCGCTTGTAACTCTGTTATAAAGTGTGTCATGAATAACGCGAGATCACTAAAAACAAATTGTCTCTGGCAACTACTTTCATCCTGCGTCTACGATGTTCTGGTTTTTACGGAGACCTGGTTATCCCCAAATATTTCAGAAAGTCTTCTTACCAGTGCAACACCCTACAAAGTAGTGCGTTGTGATCGTTCTGATGGTTACGGTGGGGTTGCAATTTTTGTGCGAGACTCCTTTTCTCTGAATTGTCGAGTCTCTCAATCAACTACCTGCCTGAATTTTCTATGTCTCGACATTGATCTACCCAAGGGAACATCTTATAGATTTATTTCATTGTATCTTCCTCCCCCTGTCTCCTCAGACACTACCAGTTCCTTAATTGATTTACTAGATCTGTGGATCAACCCAAACAAACCTACATTCTTATGTGGAGATCTAAACCTACCACATATAGATTGGTCCATTCCCATAAACCGAGGTGATGCTGCTCACGAGACGTTCTTAAACGGTATTTCCCAGAATAATCTTACACAACTGGTTGAAACTCGAACTCGACCAAACGTCATCCTAGATCTCGTGCTCACAAATTGTCCAAATGCTGTCTCCAAAATCAGTGTTTCCCTTCCTTCCACTCTTCTTTCGATCACTTGTTTGTTGAATTCTCCATCCTGTCGCCGAGCACTCTTAGTCCTCCGAATTCCACTCGTCGTTTTTACGACTATGATAAGACAGACTTCGATGGCATGTCCACGTACCTTCGCAGCATTAACTGGTCACCTATCATGAATGGTTCTGTAGATGTTGAAACTGCGTGGGATCTCATTATTTTGACTATACATAGCTGTATTGCACATAATATCCCTGTAATTACCGAAAAAAAGTATCGCTCAAGAGTTCCGAAAATTCTACGGAAACTCCTTGCTAAGAAGAAGAAATATTATAAGAAAAATTCCGCAAAATATAAATAAGTTGCACAAGAATATGATCACGCAGTAGAACATGTAGCGATGTTTAGAGAGGAAAACTATAACTCAGAGTGGAGATATTCGTAAATTTTGCGCCTGTGCTAAGCGCCGAACGAAAAGCAGTCGCGCAATTCCACCCATCTGCAATGAAAATGACAGTATGATTTTTGACACCCTCGATAAAGCAAACTTACTAAATGCTTACTTTGCATCCGTAGTTGCATCAGACGATGGTGCCTTACCTCCCTTCCCTAAACGAGTGAATCCTGGAATATCTCTGGATTTCATTCATTTACTCCGGAACTTGTTGAAAGAGCTCTAGAACGGTTGCCGCCTAAATTATCACAAACTCCTGATGATATCCCTCTACTCATTCTTTGACGTCTTGCTAGTTGGTACTTTGGATCTATCCATGTCAACCGGCAAATTACCATCTACTTGGAAAAAAGCTCTCGTCTGTTCAGTCTTTAAGAACAAAAGATCCTCCTCTTCTCCCAATGACTATCGCCCGATCTCACTTAACTCTGGTTGTTGTAAGGTCATGGAAAGGGTAATTTCTGATGAAATATATTCCTATACAATGAAACATATGCTTTTATCCATGGAACAGCACGGTTTCCTTCCCCGACGTTCAACAGTTACACACATGCTCAGTTCGATATTCGAAATGTGTTCTGCATTAAGTCTCCATAATCGCTTCAATTGCGTGTACATTGATTTCTCTAAGGGCTTCGACACAGTATCAATACCTAAGCTTCTCCATAAACTCTCAAGCTATGGTTTCAATGGTCAATTGCCCAATGGATTAATAATTATCTATGTAATCGAACTCAGAGAGTCCTAATCAACACCATCACTTCGGACGAGGTAGCTGTTACAAGTGGCGTGCTCCAAGGCTCTGTTCTTGGACTTGTATTGTTCCCTCTTTATGTCAATGACGTGTTTGACTGCATAGTTGGATCGACTTCAGCCCGCCTTTATGCTGATGACTTGAAATTTATGTCAACCAGAAGCTCCTCTTCACAAGTATCTTCAAACCTGAGACATACTCTTCTCAAATTTGATAATTGGTGTAAACGTGGCAACTGAAGATTTCTATGCAAAAAAGATTTCTGTTTACTGCTAGAGATCGATATGCTCCTTCCGTCAATTATCATCTTGACAGCGTATCCCTGAAGAATTCAGTCACTGTGAAAGACGTAGGCTTTTTGATCTCATCAGATCTCAGATTTAGTGATCACTGTGCGCGCATCAGCTCAGCAGCATATGCCAGAGCATATTGTATCCTAAAATCTTTCGTTTGCCACAACTCCCGTATCCTAATGAAAGCCTTTGTTGTCTTTGTTCGCCCTCTCTTGGAATATGGAAGTGTAATCTTTTCACCGTACCTCAAACGCGACATTTTCCGCATTGAGCGTGTTCACAGATTCTTCACCCGCATCGTTTGTAAACGCTCTGGTATAAAGTATGACAGATAATCTCATAGATTACAATTGTTAAAATTAAAATCACTGGAATATCACTAGCGCATTTTGTTGGACTTGTACTTCTTGTATAAACTGCACTACAATCATCTCGACTTGTCACTCAACTCTTTCTATACCACCTATCTTTCATCTCAAATTACTCGAGGTCAATCACGTAACAGCTGTCAGATTGTGCCAGTCTTAAAAGTTAATTCGAACTATCACAGTGGATTGTTTTTCTTTCGCGTCATCAAAATATGGAATTCATTGAACGATTCAATAGTGAAAGCTCCAACCTTCATGATGTTCAAGAACAAACTCAAATCAGTTGATCTAAGTGAATTTTGCTCATACTGTGACTGCTAATATGTGATTTCGTATAAAATTATTTGACTAGTGTTTTTTATACCTGATGGTACATTTTTTAGATACATTCTTATATTCTGTATTGAAGATAATTCTCATTACAATGAAGATCAAGAAGAGTCTCAATCTCATTGATCCGAGTGAATTTGTATATATTGTGACCATGATCATTAAAGTGCAAATTTTGCATAGATAATTTTGCTACATTCATTTCTATATTAGATGTCAAGCATTTACGTTCTTTTGCTCCATTGTGAGGACTCCCATTCAGTGAACTCTTATCATGTCGTGATGATCACTCCTCAAATTTGTAAATATAGGCCATATAGATCTCAGGTATTTTTTATATGGTATATGATGTATATCATGATGACTCTGAAAATTTGTAAATATGTAGGTCTCATGTATTTTGTTTATGACGGCATGATGTGCATGTACATCATGATCACTCGGTGAATTTGTAAATATATATCTCATGTATTTTTTATTGATGCTAAACTTTGCGTATGCATATGTTACACGTATTATCAACGCTTGCTTGTAAGTGCCCTTGCGGCCATCGCTTTGCGTTTTCTGTATATTTCAGAATAAACATTTATGACTTATGAGTGACTTATAGACCAAAGTAAGTGTGTTCAAAGCGAAATTTTAGAAAGATTTCAAAACAGACAGACTAAAGCAACTTTTATTGTGCAAGTTGAGATAATAACAAATTAAACATATGATTATTATTGGTTGTTCTCCAGTGGAATACTTTCTCACTTACGGGCTGTCGTAAGTATGTCACCAATCGGCTACATTGCATGTGAAGGGGCTAAAGTGACATGACTCTTGCGGACTTCGGAATAGAAGAATGCTGATCACTGCCATAGGTGATATATCACGGATCAAGCTTGCCAGATCAGTCAAGAAATTTAAGTGTTCGTCAACCGTTGAAGTATTTGGACTCGTATCTTGGTCCTTCACATACATGAGCTTTTGTGGACTTGTTGGCAAGTATTGTCCACATACGAAGAAGTGGTTTATTCATAAAACAGGCTGTGTCACTCTCACCATCTAGAACAAGAGCGCAGCAAGTGTTTTCGTGAAACACTTGCAAGCATAGAGTAAGTATGGTAGGTAGAGTGTCGACTCAAAAAAGTGTCTATATAGTGAAAATTTTTATATCAAAAGATTCAGTTTTCTGCGGAGATTACATTCCTGTGGTCCAAAAATTATTTCAGCAGTTTCCAAAATACCAAGTTTTGGCAAATTTATACGCTAACGACATAAAGCCCCTTTATAAGTAGCATGAAACAAATTGGTTATCAAAAGGAAAGAATATTTGCTAATAATCATCTTAATTAAGGGGAATTAAGCTGATAATCAATGACATTTCATAAGCCCAGTCCCTGCAAATCTTCAAGGAAAGGTTGAGATCTTATCGAGAGCTTCTTGGCCAATATGTCATGTTTTTAATTCAATTTTCAGCGGCATGATTCTATGATTCATATGGCGTCATTTCTCGAATCCGAATAATAATGTGGACCCATTTACATATTTTACAGTCATTGTGATCAGTTTCTTTGATCACGATGTTTTGCTCTTTCAATGGCAGTTTGAGATATGATTACGCTTAAGACCTTTACGCAAACCTTTTGTCTTGCAATAGATGATGGATGAAGAAAGGCGAACGTAATACATGTAGTTCATCAGCATTACTTTCAGTTCTATAAGTATTCCTCCCATTGTGTGATGTGACCAATTGATTCGTCCGGTAAACGAAGCATTGATCTTTTAGTTTTCTCAATGTGCCAGTTACAGCAATTATTCAAAAGACGAACTGGGTCAAAAAGCAGATATAATATTCTTTCCGTATCGAATCGAGGAAAAATTCTTAAGTCATCGTATGGCTACCGTGCTCGAAGTATTCCGCCTAAAATTCGATTTATAAAGATATTATCAGACATGAAACCGGTAGAATGCCAATGATGGTATGGTGTCAATGACACTCATCAAGAAATTTGACAAAATTTCTCCGTTCAATTTGCAAAGTGGGGCAAATCATAAGTATAAAAGCCAATAGTGTACGAGCAATCCCTCTAACTTACTAACGCAATGCCCAATAAGATGACCTCTTCTCGATCGAGAAGAAGGCTGAGGCCAGCGTAAAGTTCATCAAAAATTACCAATGAGAGCTGTTCAATATGCTATATGGCACAAGAAACCTTGTCATTTGAAGGAGGTGTGCTATTCTTTAGTTTTGTCAATAGCGCCTCCAGCAGAGGCCATTTTGAAAATCGATATTGGAAAACCAAGTATATTGCGAAAGGAATGTAGAGCAATTGCGGCATGACTGTATTGAAGTGACAAGGACCAATCGCCATGAATAACAGTACTAACTTTAATGTCATGAAGGGAAACATTCATTCCAATAATTAGGATACATACCGGCTGATTCGTGCACTCCTTGGTAAGTAAGGCATTGGAAAATTTATGCGAGAAAAGCAAGAGAGACATTTCGCTAGCACGTCATTCTGTCAAAATTAGTCAAATTGATCTGAAATGGAATTTGTCGAATGACTTGGAACAGCTCTCTTAGAAAAATTGCGATCGGAAGTGGTCACACTTTGCCGTTGCTTTCGAGCAGTTTGTAAACGTGGATGTCCGAAGCACCTTATCATTTCAACGTCTGGCATGTCGCAGCATATGTCCATGTGTCTAGTTATAGACTCCTTATTTTCGATAGCATGTGGCGAGACAGACAGCCATTGATCAGATGGAAACTAGCAGACACTGACTTCTTCATATTCATTTTGGTTGGCTTAGATGACTTTCTTGGCATTTTTGTGATTGAAAATGATACATGGCTTTATGCGGAGATGCATATTCCTTTCCATGGTCAATGTAGTGTCACATAAGACAGACATTTGAGTCACCTGAAAAACCGGCCTACGACTGGTATCCCACTGCCAGAGAGTTGTACGTCCCGGTAGCTACCCTGTGGGAACGCATCTTGCTAATAATATCAACAGATTATCTGGCGAAGTAGCGATTTTGTGGATAATTTTTTTAAAGGTTCATTTTCGTGAAAAAACTATCTCCGCATGTGAAAATGGTCATAATTTATCCAGAAACATGTGTAAAATTAAAAAGCGACAGGTGGCGAAAAAGTTGCTATAATTAGTTGGTAGATATTTGTTTGCTAATGCGAGCTGATTTTTCGCCAACCGGCGAAATCGTGGATATTGTAGCAACTAATTAGTGGTAGGTAGTAATGCTCGTATATTACCTTCACATGAAAATATATTGTATACTCAGTCTTATCTGATAAAAAGGGATCTTTTTTTAATTCACGAAGGCTTAAACTAAAAAAGGATTTATCTTCCTTAAATGTCGCAGTAAATACTATGATATTATTCAAATATTTGTCATTGTTGTAAATTATTGAATGTCAAGAGATGTTATGAAAATTGATATATGCGGATTCTCTATATTCTTATCATTATCAACGAATGATAGTCTGCACTTATTTCTTAGATAGATTAGACATACGTGGTGTGATCCAAAATGTCCCGGACTAACCTACTTGCAGATAACCTGTGATAATGAATACTACTTCAGATGTAAATTTAGGTCTTTAAGGCATGAGAAATATGGTCGCCGAAATTTTTCCGGTCAGTTTTCTATTTTTATAAAATATTTTTACATTTTAACATGAATTTCTGTATTTTCTGAATTGATCGAGATCCGATTTGTCTTATTGTTATAGTTAGATTGATTTTGATTTGTACCTTATTTGACGGATATCTTTGCCATGAATATTGCACGTCTTTTGTTAATTGCTTCATGTGTTACGATATCAATCAGTGAAGTTCATTCAGCACGCATTCATTAAGAAATCCGTGTCAACGATGGTTCTTTGTTCTATCAGTTTTCATGATGGATGTGACAAGCGTGTCTTCAGTCGAATATCGCAGTGTGATACGATACCTCCTGATCCGCGGCTTCGCTAATGGTGACATTCTAAAGGAATTAAGCCTGGCATATGGAAGCAAAGCTCCATCGAGAACTACTGCTTATTTCTGGATAAGCGAATTTAAACGCGGAAGACAATCTGTGGAGCAAGATTTTTCAACTGTTGGTCGGCCGCAGGAGATTCCGGAAGAGAAATCGAGTCAGTGCGATGAAGTGATTACAGCACACAGAAGGATAACCATCCGTGAGTTGTCAAGAGAGTTGCGAATCAGTTATCACTCCTGTCATGACATCATCGAAAGACTTGGATATCGCAAACTGGCATCACGTTTCGTACCGAAGTTTCTGTCACCAGAAATGAAGGAGAACAGACTTCTGGCGGCACAGTCAAATTTGGATCTCCTCGAAATTCACGGAGATCAGTTTCTGAACTGCATCCTTACAGAGGATGAAACACCTTTAAGTTTGTATCTGCCTCAAAGTAAGCGAGAATCTGCAGAGTGGCGAAAATCAGGCGAGTCTGCCCCTTTGAAAATGCGATCCGGAACATCACATCGCTGGTCGTTGATGCTGACGGTCTTTTGGAACGCTTCGGGAATCCAACTGGTTGACTTTGCGGATAAAGGAGTAAGAATCAATAGCGAATATTATTCCAATCTGTTATCTGAAGCGAGGAAGAAAATAAGAAAGCCACGAAACATTCCCCTCTACTTGCTTCATGACAATGCTCCGATTCACACCTCGCAGGAGACAACCAATGCCTTAACGAGAAACGGATTTCAACTATTGAGCCATCCTCCTTATTCACCTGACTTGGCCCCAAGTGACTTCTATCTGTTTAGATTCCTCAAAAAGCGTCTTCGTGGACACCATTTTGAATCGCCAGTTGAACTGCGGGATGCAGTTACTGAGTTTTTTGATTCTTTGACACCGGAATTTTTTCATAAAGCTTTTTGTGAATTGAGACTTCGTTGGCAAAAAGTGACGAATGCTAACGGCTCATACATTGAAAAGTAAACTGTTTTCTGGAACAAAACATTTGTTTTTCCGTTAATTATTAGTCAGGTTATTAGTGATAGCTTAACTGTCAAGTTAATCTAAATATATTAATTCTAAATCGCTAGAATTTATAGGAAAATCTTGAAATTCAGACAAAAATGTTTGAAAATTTTGAAAAAATAGAAAACTGACCGGAAAAATTTCGGCGACCATATTTCTCATGCCTTAAAGACCTAAATTTACATCTGAAGTAGTATTCGTTATCACAGGTTATCTGCAAGTAGGTTAGTCCGGGACATTTTGGATCACACCACGTATGTGGGGGATAGTGAGGAGGTGAGGGAGAAAATAGAGCCTCGGCTGTAGAGGCGGATTACTAAAGAAAATAAGAGAGAAAGTCAAAAGTAAAAGGTGACATATAGAGCGCGAATTGTCGCCAGCGAATATCCCGCAAATATGACTGAACTGTAGCATGATATTCTGCAGCTGACATCCGCCAGTTTTTCGCAAGATTCGTTCCCACAGGGTATATACCTAGATATCTTAGTAGTCCATGGATTGTCATACTTACCGATGCAACCACTATTGGAAGTAGGCTAAAATAGTCTTCCGCATCTAAATCGCACTGTTAATTTTTGTTGGAGTCTGAAGACACTTTTGGCATAATATATTTGCATTTGTATATGCTTCCTATGATGTGTAAGCGCAGTATAGGGATATACTGCGAAAGTTGACAAGTGGTTATTCGAGCAAACGAGCATTTTCAAATGCTGCTCATGATTCCAATAAAAATCGGTCACCTTAATAAACTTTGAAAGTGTTCCTAACAACTCGTTTGGAGCATTTGTTTACTTTCACGACTCGGTTGTGATGGTCAGTTAGTGATGGTCATATGTAAGATGCTGTCCAATTTAGAATTGGTCATAGAGTAAGTATATTAGGTAGAGTGGTAACTCAGCATTGAAATCCCCAATACTGGATGCTATGATGGCAATACAGAATAAGTGACAGAATTCCACAAATCTCCATGTCACGTCAATTTGGAGAGCAATATAGTTTGTTAAATTAGCAATTCGATGGGTTGCCATAGAAGTTCAGCTTTATTATAATAACATTATTTTCTGAAGCGTGATCATATGACAAACTGCCAGTGAGAGAGCAAAGCATCATAATCAAGAAAGCTTATCACAATTGCTTTCAATATATATATTAATGGGTTCACATCTGTCGTTTACATAACTATTCAGATTCAAGAAATGATGCCTTGTGAATCATAAAATCATGCCGCTGAAAATTGAATTAAAAACATGGCATCTCAGCTAAGAACCACAATGAGATCTTGAACTTTCCTGAAAGACTTGCAAGGACTTGCATTATAAGGCAGTTCGTGAAATTTCCTAGATAATCAGCTTAATTTCCGCTTAATTAAGATGCGTGTTAGCGAATATTCATTCCTTTTGATATCCACCTTGTTTCATGGTTTCTTTTTTTAAAAACTGCTCAAATAATTTTTTAGACCACAGGAACTTAATCTCCGTAAAAACTGAATCTTTTGATATAAAAGTTTTTACTGTATACAGACACTTTTTTGAGTCGACACTCTACCTATATATACTTACTCTATGGAATTAGGTTTCTTTATTAACTAACAACTTGAGGTCATTTCATATTGATATACTTGTTCATTAGGCGATAGAGAAGTCATAAAGGGTTGATCAATAGCTTTGTTGTCTGCAACCTTATAAAATATGCAAGCAATTTGACCGCGAAATGCCAACATGCATGCTCTTTTTAATGCTTTTTCAAATGCATGTCAATCTTTAATTCAAAACTTCTTCATACTTTCTAAATTTGACTGCACATAAATATGATGAATTGTACGTTTTGTTGTTTGGTGCAAAAATGAATATAGGAAAAAGTGATTTTTGCCATACTGCTGAAATTTGGTGCATAGGTGACATGAGCAAAACATGCAGTATCTAAAGAACCCATATACCATTGTGATTTGTAGTCACAACAATAATTGCTATCATTAGTGAAACGTGCCTATCCACAGCGGAAGCAAATTAAATCATGCATTTAATAATCCTACTGCATTCTATCCATGGCTTGCTACATGTAGATAGGCGAATATGCGAAGGTGTAAAATTTTCAAGACAACAGATCCAATTGCCAGGAAATAGGAGTAGTGTAATACGAGCAAACTGAGCCTACTTAGTAGTCTAAACGTACGAATGACATGTTATCCACATCACCGGCTAATTAGTTCACTTATTTCACACATCAACGCAGTTTTTAGGGTGCCGACTTCCCTTTTCTGCATTGCATTCATCAGGCCCTACATTGAAATTATTCATAGACCGCAATCAAATTGTGCTCCAAAATTACGTTTCATCATATTCACTTTCAAACGATGATAAAATTGAATATGCACAGTCCTGTAATAATTGCATTTAAGCTTGCGTGTAAAAAGATGTAGTTGTTAGAATTTTGAATACAATGGAATCTCAACACTTTCATTGCACTTTATTTTTGAAATTTGAATGGATTTTAAAAGGATAGTAAAAGGTTAATATAATTTTGATCACATGACAAGTAACATACACATGTATAGTTGATTGTGTCTACAATGTTTACATTTATTTAGTATCTGGACTTATTGAGATGAATAACAGAGAGCGTACTGAATCCTCCGTGTCATACACCTGCTGAAAAGTCCAGGTCTCATAGATATGGGGCTTCTGTCTCTTGTTGGAAGATAATGAAATCATGCCGTTTTTTTAAAATTCCATCTACCGAGTTGGAAGTGGGTCAACGAAACTTGACCCACGACCCACGTGACCCACCAACTTTTCGGAAAAACATGACCCACGCGATTTTGTGACCCACCTGACCCATGACCCACGACCCACTTCCAACTCTGTCCTGCAAACAGCTATCATAATCATGGGTGAGATAAGCCTGTTATAGGTAGTAGCACAGAACTTGAAAAATTTTATGTTATGTAGAGAAAAAAGCATACTTTTATGTTTTTTTTATTAAGATTAAGAAACTAGCAACAATATTGCAGATTTTCTACAATGAATTGCAAAGATATGTAAATCATAATTCGAAATTGCAAAGTCTTGAGAATTAATGAATGAATTACCGTTTATTGAAAGCAATATTTCTCGCACCTCCAAAGGTAATCGGGGAGGTGGACAGAGAGAAGAGCAAGCCTTTATGAAAAAGGTGGGTTAATAAGTAATCAGAATAATAAGTAGTAAGTAAAACTCCACTTCTGGATAGCGCAAGATGGCCGCCGTCGCTGAGTCCCCCCCCCTCTGGCACGGCAGAGTGTCGTGGTCGGCCGCCGTGGTGCTTCGGGTCTGAGTCCCCCCCCTCTGGAACGACAGAGGTTGTGGTCTGTCGTGGTGTGCCGGCCAGGTGGGTCCACGTTCACAACATGTTCGCTGACTCCCCCCCCTCTGCAACGATAGAGTGTGAGACTCGGGTGAGTTGGTCCGACCGCCTGGTTGACGTGGGCGACCGCCAGGATTAGTCTTGAGGCTATAGTGTGTGATGTTTTTCGTGCAATCTGCTGAATGTTGGGTTGTAAAATGGGTTGTTTCGAGTGGAAGGAGTGGTCGGATGAGAAAACGGAGGTCGGATTCGTATTCAGCGTGAAATTCTGCATCGGTAGGGTGAGTTTCAAGTCAATCGGAGAGAAAAAATTTTCGGCTGACGTCCCCCCCCCTGGACAGCTTGCTTCGATTTTGGCTTCCAGTGGACGGATTTTGTCGTGCGATAGCTCGTTTGAAAGCTAAGAGTGAGACAAATTCAGTGAAAGAATCGGCTTGTTCCTATCTGTCTTCGTTTAGATGTGAGACGCCATTTAAGATTTTGGGACATTGGCGAAAAACGACAGAGTTAGAATTTGGGACGTTTTGGGCTGTAGCTTCAAAACGAAGCATCGGATTGGAAAACGGAGGCCAGATTTGGAATCAGCTTGATGTTATTGTCCAATGAGGATCATCATCCAATGAGAATCAAGCATTTCTTTATAAATAGCGAGCCTTCCACAGTGAGAATCATTCCATCGTTGAATCACACGAGTGACGGACGCACATTTTCTCTCTCCCTAGTTCCCTGTTCTATTATCCAACTAAAATGGTAAGTCGCTACTTCCCTCCCTCTCCTCCCTTGAACGTAAACTTAATACAATCTTTTTTCATTTTCAGGCATCTACTCCATCTGCTGCACTAGTAGGACAAAATGACGGTCAAACGTTACAAGGTTCGCTACGGTCAGATCATCTACAACTGAGGCCAGTGGAAGAAACAACCAAGGTACATAATCCTACACCGCTACAGCGTAAATTTAAACAAGCCTTGCGTTATGATGATCATAGCGTAGTACTCCAAACGGGAATGCTCCCTTCCACGGATGTCAAGATAATGCACAATCAGTATGGGGACTACATACTGATCCCCGTGAGTCCGTACATTCGCCACCAACTTGATATTATTGAGGAGTACGTGACATTAAATATGGACATTCCTACTCCTCTTGCTCAAGAGTGGAAGGCGAGAGATGACAAGGATACTCCCTATAGAAAGATTTGGGATGGTAATCACATTTGCCTACCGGTATCACATTGGTGTACTTACTATAAGAAGGATGGAGATCATTCAATACCCATCAGATGTGATGAGCTCGGAGAAGGTACTTGGGATATCCTTTTCAAAGTGAATGGGCTATATTATGGTCGACACAAGGATAATAAAATAGCCTCTCTCTCCATGCATATGGAATCCATCCTATATATTCCGAAACCACCCAACGTGGACGACATAATTGATCAAATCCTTAACAGCAGTGGTACGAAGCGCAAGTCGGAGAAGAATGCTACATCAAAACGCAAATCAAAGAAGGAGAATTGCTAGTCCTTTCCTAACTCTACCCTATGATAATTCGCTTATGTGCTTTGAGTGTCGTAGACGTGGTCTTATTAGATACATTTTACTTCTTCGTTGCCATCATATCATTTGTGTATTTTGTCGTGAAAAGCATCGATGTAATTCTTCATTTTGTAATATGTTATAGAACGTTTCCTTACATGTGTGAATTTCCGTTTTAGGCTTCTATCATCATTTTTATGGATTGTGAGGGTGAACCTGTACAGGAGCTCAGTGCTATTGCTATGAACAATTGGACATATCAGATTGTTAGTGTCTATCATCAACATGCCAACTGCGATCCCAATGTTGATCAATGGGCGAGAAAACACATTCATGGACTTAATCTGAAATATTTGCAAGACTATGGCTTTTCTTGTGAAAGTGCTCTTCTTATTGACTTTAAACGATGGTTAGCTGCTTTCAATGTTATACGCATCTTTTGTAATAATCCTGGTAAGGAGAGGAAAGTATTTCCCAATCGAATCATTGATGATATTTTGCTCCCGCCTTGGGATAGTAGAGTGAATCAACATTATCATGAAGTCACGAAACGTTTTAAGGATTTGTGTGTTCCTATTTTGTCTGTTCGTTGTAGTAGCTACGTTCATAACCAATGCTTCTTTCCTCCTTACCTCAACACTGCCAAAGTCCTGTATGGTTATCATTGCTCGCTGTATGATAGTTATCAGCTGTATCTATTTTATCTCTTTCAAACCATTGATTTATAATGCATGCTTGTTACCATTATTCAATAAATGTTACTATGAGAAGAGTTGTTGTTTTCATGCAATGGATGGGTTAGATAAATGGCGATCATGTCTTTCTCAAACGACTGCGGAACATTACGTTTTCATAGGCAAAGTTTAAAAGGAGCTGTTCAAGATTATGTGATAAAATTTCATAAAGATGAGACCGACATCGAAGCAGTGGTCGATGATGCTAGCACTCTTTTTCTAGAATTAATGAATACATTCTCTGATAGCATTATCATGGCGCGATTAGTTGCGAAAATTAAGTTTAGTCATTTTGGAAAGCAAGAGGTGGAAAGTCGCTCTTTCCATTTTGCTTCTTACTCAATGGAAGTGGTAGATCACCCCCAAGAATTTTTTAAAAGGCATATGATAAAAATTGCTGAACGTCTTAACGCATTTAACCATCATGGTAGCAGTCTAGTGATTGAAGCGATTTCAGATATTCACATTCAACTTTCCATAAAGAAAAATTGAAAATGCAGTGGTACTTGATTGTAGCACAACTGGTTTTCGAGCTATGTCTGCTCACTCTCGAAGTATATTCCTTCTGTACATGCGTCTATTATTTAGAAAAGGCTAGCAAATTCATATCTTCAAAAAGACTTGCTATAGACATCAGTAACGGTGAAACTATGTGTTGCGATGTATGTAAGCGAAAGGATGGAAATGAAAAGCGCATCTTCAAGAGATGTAAGCATGCTTTTTGTCAACGCTTTTTCATACGTAATTGCATTCAACTTTGCCAATGTAACCACTGTGATATTGCTCATTTCGAGTGTCACTTATGTCGCAATAGTTAGTACCTATGCAAATGTGGTAAAGATAGGTTTTAGCAAAGACTAACACGGAAAATGGCGAAACGTAAAATGGCGAAACGTAAAAGTCAAAAGTTTTCTTCAGCCATTCAAGCTCTCCGACGAATGAAAGCAAATCAGCGATACAATGCTATACGACATGCTAACGATAAATTCATTTGTGAAATTATTTCTCATGTGAGGAAGTTGAGGACGAAGAAATTAGCGCCAAAACAACGAAAGTTACTTAAGCGATATGCTACGAAATTGCGTTTCATCTCCAATCCTAAAGTCACCCTTCAAAGAAAGAGGAAAACTCTAACACAAAAGGGCGGTTTCCTTTCAGCAATACTTCCAATGATAGCTCCTGCCGTGGGCAACGTATTGGGTAATATCTTTGGCTCTAAGCGTTAATTATGCAAATGTTGAATCTCAAAGTGATAAAATGGATTTCAGACTTCAATGTGATAAAGTTCTGACTGTATCAGGTCCATCTCATGCAGGTAAAACTGTTTTCACGCTGAATTTATTGGATAAAAGAAGGGAGTTGTTTAAGGAACCTATCAATCGAGTGATTTGGTGTTATGGTATTTATCAACCGTCGCTGTTTCAGGAATTGCAAAGTCGCAACTTTATTCGACATGAAGGAATTATTCCAGTGGATAAACTTCAGTCTGATGATGTTGTTGTATTGGATGATTTATTAAAAGAAAGTAAGAATTCAAAAGATGTTACAGATATGTTCACTCGCGCAGCACACCATAAAAGGTGCTTTATCATCTATATCACACAAAATTTGTTTCCTGATGGAAAAGAAGCTCGTACACGAAACCTGAATACACACTATTATGCTATTTTCAAGAATCCGCGAGATAAAAGTCAATTTGAAATTTTAGCACGACAAGTTGCACCCAGAGGATCAAAAGCCTTAATTGAAATTTTTCAAGCAGCTACTGAAAAACCATACGGTTACTTATTCATTGACTTTACGCAAGAGTGTCCGGAAGAATTTAGATTTCGAAGTGATATTTTGAAAACTCCCATGATTATCTACAAACTATGAGTTCTTATTCTCGCATGATTGTTATTCCTCAGGATGAATATGTACAATTGACTGCCATGCAGCAAGTAAAGCAACCTCTTGCAAATCAAATGTATAGGAAAGAAATAGATTATCAGCAAAATGTTCACATCAAAGATCCACATCGTGCTGTATTATTACAATCGGAAACTGTTGAGCAATTGAAAAACTTGAAGAATAAGATGCGTGACTCTGTATCGACTGCTACACCTTTAGCATCTCGCGCACATGCCATATCTCTTTTCAACAGTATTGAACCCCATCTCAATGTAAATGATAGAGGAGAAATCATTACAGATGAAAATAAAGTGATTGATGCTTCACGTTATGAAGACTTGATTCAGTATGCGACACGTAGAAAGCGCCGTCAGGGCTATGTTCCACCTGGTTGGTCATACTTTCTTAAACTATTGAAAAAGCATAATGTACCAAAATTTGCTTTAAATAATGAGACATTGAAAGAACTTGATTCAACAGTGGCTACTACTCCAATGCCTCAGACGATGAAAATGCCAACAAATTGGTTTAAGACGTCACCTGCTACATCCCCTCCCACACTCACTAAGCAAACAAGAGGAAGAACTCGACGTAGATCTACATCACCACTAAAACTGGTAAAAGGAAAACGTAAAACAGCTCCTCCTAGGAAATACATGTTCTCGGACTATTAATATGAAGCAGATGTGTTGCTTGCCATGTAATGAGCCGCCAGAGGTGAATGTCGTTGTCACTTCCACTTGCTGCGCCAGCTCTCATAATGAAACCCCTAAGCAATGTGAACACGATCGCAAAACCGCTAAAGCTAAATGCTGCAGTTGTTGTAAATGTAGAAAGGGAAGAAAACAAAAAGATGAGAAGGAGGAAAAAGAGTCAGCCGTCATCGACTGAACGTTTGAAGTCAATCTATTATGATGTAAAACATCCGGCAGGATTTGCATCTATCAAGAAATTATCAAAAGCGAGTGGTCTTCCACAATCACAAGTGAAACGATGGTTAAAGGGTCAGGCTACCTATACACTCCACAAACAAGCGAAAAAGAAGTACCGCACCCGCCATTATATTGTTCATGACATCGATGAACAGTGGCAAGCAGATTTGTGTGATGTTGCCTCCATTTCAAAACATAACTCGGGCAATAATTTTATTTTAACCGTCATTGATATTTTCTCGCGTTATGCGTGGGCTCAACCTTTAAAAACTAAAGAAGGGAAAGGAGTAGCAAAAGCATTCCAAACAATTTTTCGAGAAGGTCGCATTCCAAAAAGAATTCAGAGTGATCAAGGAAAAGAGTTTGAAAATCAGCATGTGAGAAGATTATTTGAGAGGCATGACATTGAGTTGTTTAGTGTAAAGAGCGCTTATAAAGCTGCACTCGTTGAACGTTTTAATCGCACATTAAAAAATCGCTTGTGGCGACATTTTACTGCCAACTTGACACAAAATTGGACAAAGGTTCTACAAGATACACTCCATGCCTACAATCACTCTATCCATCGTTCTATTGGACTCAGACCAGTAGATGTAAATGCTGACAATGTAGATAAAGTGCGCGAATCATTCCAACGTAAACGCACTCATGTGAAAAGTGATGTGAAAATTGGTGATAAAGTTCGTATCTCAAAAGTGAAAAGTGTTTTTGCTAAAGGGTACCTCCCGAATTGGACAGAGGAGGTATTTACAGTATCAAGGATTAATCAAAAAGACTCTCCGACCACCTACAAGTTGAAAGATTACGATAATGAAGAAATTGAGGGTAGCTTTTACCGCGATGAGATTGAGGTAGTCACTGAAAGTGAAACATATTTGGTAGAGAAAATCATTCGATGTAAAAAACGGCAAGGTGAAGAATGGTGTCTTGTTAAATGGACTGGTTATCCTTCAAGTATGAACTCTTGGATGCGTCGTGCCGACATCTTTCATCTAAGTGATCGACAGTGATTCATGCAAAGTTGTAACTAACAATGTTTAGGGTTTGAGCTATGAATCCAACTGCCTCATTTTATTCACGACCCTCCTACGTAAGTGGTGGAGGACAAATTTACATCGGTGCTCGCCGCCAACGTGGAGGTAGCATACTTGGTGCACTGAAATCTGTTGTAGCACCTCTCATATCCAATGTCGGTAGATCTTTAAAACGAAATGTTTTAAGTAATGCCGTTGGCTTTGCTGGTGATGTTGCTAGTGATCTTTCCAGAGGTAGAAGTTTTAAGAGCAGTTTGTTGAATCGTGGGAAGGAACGCGGTTTAAAAACATTGAAGCAGACCATTGCTGGTGTTACTCAAGGAAAGAAATCACCTAAACGAATGAAAAAAGGAAGGAGGAAACATCGCGGAGCTGGTAAGGTGCGATCTTCAGTCAAAAGGCATTCACGCAAACGTCGTAGAGGCTCTAATCATTCATCAGGCGCTAAACGACGACGCTGCTATAACTTCTAATCATGGAGTGTAAAACTTCCGGTTTTTGTTTGTTCGATCAACAAGCCATACAGACAGATATTCTTAGTTCAAGTATTGTAGATTATCATCCTCGAACAGCTGAGAATGCTGGCCCCATTGAATTTGTTATTCCTGGTGGTAGTGATGACTACATAGATTTGAGTTATGCGATGCTTGATTTGAGGTTTAGAATTCAGCAAGCAGATGGAACTGCTATTGACGATGCACATAAAGTTGGACTGAACAATTTACCATTGACTACATTACTTCGCGATGTTTCTCTAACGATTGGAGAGCAGCAGGTGGAAGGTGGTCAAAGCGATTATCCCTATAAATCATATTTCAATCATGTATCACAGTTTCATCCAGCAGCACAAAAAAGTCATATGGAAGCCATGGGATGGTACAGAGATGAAGCAGGAAAATTTGATGTTGAAACAAACAGTGGCTTTGTAAAGCGATCTGCTATGATTAAAGATAGTAGAGTATGTCAGCTATATGGTCCGCTGAATTTAGACTTCTTTAGACAGTCAAAGTTTTTACTCTGTAATACCAGCATGCGACTCAAGCTGACATTGAATAAGCCTGAATTTGCGCTGAATGCATTTGCTAAAGTTGACAATTTTAGAATTCATGTGGAAGATATTGCACTTTACATTCGTCGAGTAGTACCGAATCCAAGTGTCATTAGAGGGCATGCTGAAGGCCTTAACCGCCAAAATGCCATTTACCCCGTTCAGCATACAAAGCTTCTCACCTTTACAATTCCGAAAGATCAAAAGAGTTTCATGAAAGATGGCCTCTTTCCATCGGAAGCACCGAAGCTCCTCATGGTGGCAATGGTTGAAAATGATGCATTTAATGGTAATATAAAGAAGAATCCTTTCAATTTTAAACACAATCAGTTAAGTGAAATTGCTTTACGTGTAAATGGTGTGAGTCATCCTGGTCCACCCTACAAACCAGATTTTGCTTCGGATCAATTTATGCGCAGTTATGTTGATTTTATGGATGTCTTTGGCTTTTACAATACGGATGACACCAACGGACTGACTATGAAAGAGTTTAAGAGTGGATATACTATTTATGCATTTGATTTGACTGCTGACAGCGATATTAGTGCACCCTATCGTCAAGCGAACGTGCCTCATAATATTCGTTTGGATTTGACGTTCAAAAGAACACTAGCTGAGACGATCAATGTATTAATTTATGCAGTTTTCGATTCAAATATTGAAATTACAAAGTATCGTGACGTGATTCTTCAGTATAATCGTTAATGAGTTGGTTGACTGCTGACGATATTAAGACTAAAGTGCAGCGTAATGCAGACGAAGCGACGTTGAAAGCTTTCGATAATGTCTATTCACTCGATACCTTACCACCTGCAGTAAATCACTATCCCATCTTTATTGTGCTAAACACTCATTCACAGAATTTAGGCGGTGAGCATTGGAAAGCGATCTTTATTGGAGAAGACCGACGTGGTGAACTATTTGACTCTCTTGCTCAACCTCCAAATATACCAACACAGCAGTGGTTGAGAAAACATACGCGTCAATATCAGCGAAATGAACGCATACTACAACATCCACTTTCATCAACGTGTGGTGCTTTTGTACTGTACTTCATCTTAAGACGTTTACATGTATCTCGATTTGCATCTGTTATTCAAAACTTTTCATGTAATCCATCCTCTAATGAAAAAATGATTTGTAAGTTCTATCATGATTTGAAATAAAAACATCATGTTGGAAAAATTGTTTTTTATTTTACAATCCGCTGGGTACGTACATACTCAATGAGATAGTCTAGGATCATATTTGCTTGTACATGAGATTTTAGTCCAGTAATGATCACTTTACTATTATGAAAGATTGCCACATGCACAGGTAACCAACAACTAATGAGAGCTGCAGGAAAAAGTTCGGGTTCATAACACAAACTGTAACTGCTGGTACGAATCTTCAAAAATGATAGACTGTCACTCAATTGAGTAGAGATCACCATATTGTCCACAGTCAGATTCGACATCACACACCTCTCCCTCTTCCATATCCGACGTAGTAGTCTTTGTAGCTCTAAGCGCATTGACTGCGCCGATGAATGAGAAAGGGCGCCGAGAATCTGTACAGTCCCATTTGGGAAGAGTTGAAGATTCCGTGAATTGTTCATCTTCACCACTAACATTTGAGGACGGCCCGGGTAATACTTGCTGTTTGGAAGCTGTTGGTGTAATGTTGTGAGATCGATTTTGGTGTAGAGTCTGAAGCGACGGAGAATGTTGACGATGGTGTAGTGATGGCGCTTCATGATGAAAGAATGAGTAAATTGAGCGATGTACCTTCCTTTTATACTTTTCCCAACTACCTTGATGAAATGTGAAGTTAGTATGAAGTTGGGAATGATAGAGTTGAATTCGCCGATTGTTGACGCGCAGCCAGATGCGATTTCCAATACGTGAATGTCTTTTCATATAGAAGTATTTCAAGTCCTTCATGATATGATGTAGAGATTGAAAATGACGATAAGATAAAGCAAACTCTCTTCTCACATTTCCAGTTGAATCTTTGAAATAGACGTTTCGATCATGATCCGTTTCAATACGTTGTAGGGAATCTAATTTCCAACTCATGATGTGTAGTAGTCATGTCTGATTAAGATTTGCATAGTAGGGCGATGAACTCACGACGAATAAATGTCATGATGGAGCGATGTATATATCTTCTATACTTCTCCCAATTGTATTTGCGAAATGAGAAACAGTTTGCGGAATGAGAATGGTAGATTTGAATTTCATTTCTGTAATGTTGAAGCCAAACTTGATCACCCAAGGAGATGAATCTTAATGTTTCAAAATATTCCAAATCCCTCATGATATCATTGAGGTTGACAAATTGTCGCCATGTTAATGTAATTCCTCTTGATGTATGACCATGAGAATTTTTGAAATGTACGTTTCCATCACGATCAACTCTGATATATTGTAGAGAGTCCAAAATCCAAGTCTTCATGATGTTATGCAAAGTTGCAGATTAGCAATATAAAAATGTCGTTTTATCATATTTTGCTTAGCAATGCGGCTACAAAGAGATTTACTAGTAATCGAGCTGCACTCTTTTCTACTCCCATTGATCATGCACAACAGCTAAATGGGAATTGGGAAGTGGGTGTCACTCAACTTGTTTATAGCAACTGTGTCTATACTTTTGATCATGAGGTGATGACTATTAATATGAGGCGTACAGCTGCTTATCAATGTGAAAAGGGGTGCCGAGTATACATTCCACAGTGGCCAAAGAAAGATCTCTTATCATGTAAAAAGTTTATATATGATTTCTTGAATAAAGCGAGTAAACATATTGTCCAATTTACTCCGCACAATGATGATTATAATTATGTACATCATGTAGTTGAGAAAGATTGGATTGTTGGTTTAAGTCCAAGTTTAAGAAATGATTTAGGTTACCTCGCTAGCGCCTTGACAAGCTATGATAATTTTAACGTTAATTACCACATAAGTGGCCATAAACAGTTAATATATCGAGAGGAAGCTTATTATGTAGATCTTATTCCAAGAAATGAGAAGACGTTGGTGAAGAAGATTGTGATTAAGCCAAGAAAGACAAACATGACTCCTGAAACATTATTGAAGAAATTTAATTATCTCCTTCGAGTTGATGGCAAGCAAGTGGCAACATTGACTTATATTAAATCATCTAATCATATTGCAATAAGTAAATTAAATGATGATGATCTAGTATTAGTTTGTTCAAAAGATTTTCATCAGTTCTTACGACATCGTTCTGCAGCTGTTCATGGAAAATCTGATATGCAACATTTACCATGTGAAAGGTCAAATCAATTTGATACAGAATGGACCGTATCTTTATACAGAAAGTGTGTAGAGCCTTTAGGTGGTATCTTACATGAAACAAGAGTGTTGATGCCTCGCATTATTACTTCAGTTAAATTGGTTGTAGATTATTTAAATGAAGTGATTAATGACCAACATATTTCATTTTCTGAAAAAGAAGGTACTTTGTCTCTCACTATAAGTGGAAAAGGTATTGAACTAATTATGGATAAAACTCTAATGGACATTTTGGGTTTTGACCAAAATATCTTTAAAAGTGGTACTGTAACCAAAGCTAGCGCAGACATGTCGCTATCGCGTCGTATTAACTATTTTCAGATATATTCCAATATTGGTGAAGATGTACGTGTGGGAGATGTTGAAGCTCCATTGCTAGCAATGATACCATACCAGCCAAAAAGCTGCAGTATTTTATCTGAGCATACTTTCAAGAAAGTGCATTATACAAAGCTGAAATCAAACTACATCCCACAAATTGATATTGCCATTTATGACGATGCTGGTGCGTTGATTCCTTTTCATAAAGATGCTGTGACAAGTATCACACTCCATTTCCGAATGAAGAGTTAATGCAAACGTATGCTAATATATTTTTCCAATGTGAATAATATGGAAAGTGAAAATAAGGACTCGTTTCTAATCTACTTGCCCAGTAATGCTTCTATGAATAAATTTCCCAAAAATAAACCATCAGACTATCGAGTAGAATTAAATCGCCCACTGCATTTAGAAGGTGAATGGGAGGTTGGCGTTTCTAGTATTTGCTATGATAGCAATATTCAGAATGTGAATGATTTGGAAGAAATGATATTGACTCCTCGCACCCATGATGGAATAACGATGAATAATGCATTTCAGTTCCCATACAATTTAACATCAGATGGAAAGTGGAACTATGAATGGATTCAGATAAAATCAGATTCTTATGAGCCATTTGGGAATGAGAAAATTATTAAGGCATTCAACAGTGGTAATACTTCCATCATGAAGAATAAAAATCAGAAAGCTTATGAGTTTACTATCTATCATTGGAGTGGGAGACAGTTCCTCCGCTTTCATTCTTTTACTAAAGGTCTTACGCTGAGGTTGGATAGTGAATTCTATCCACATCTTGGTTTTGGTCATGGACTACATCTAACGTCAATTGCTACTGCAAATGTTAAAAAAGTTTATTCAAATCGAATCAACAAATTTCATTATAGATTTAAAATATTTGATGAAGATGTTGTAGAATGCGAAGAACGCATCATTTTGAAAAAGCGTGGTGTTCAACCTTTATCACTTATTGAGTTAGTAAAACGATGGAATGAGACTGTGGGTAAGAAGTATGGAGAGAAAATTATGGCGGACAAAAATAAGTTGGTTATTCAGAAATATAATGACAAACTTACAGTTTATTTCTCTCCAACCTTGCGTCATTTTGTAAGACATTATACGCCTATTATTGGAAGCGGTGTGGTGTATGCTTCTCATGAATATCACACTAAAGCTGATTCAGTTAATGATGAATGGTGGGTGGACATCTATGGCGATCGCATCAAGAAAATTTACCAGTCTTATGAAGAATCTAAAGTTGCTATCAATATAATGCCGCGTCTATATCATACAGTTGAAAGCTTCATTCATGTAGTAAATCCTTATATACAACAGAAGTTGAAGCATGTGATGAAAAGTAAATATGATGCAAAGACACACCACATTTCGTTTTCAATTGAAAATCAACGCGTTGTTCTGAAACTGGGTGATGACATTCAATGTCAATTGAGTAAAAATTTGAAAAAACTCTTTGGCTTTTCAATGCTACAAACAGTGTTTGCTGCTGCGCATACGATTGGTATAGAAACACCAATGACACTTGATAAACATGAACAGCACCTTTACATTCAAAGTGATTTGATTTTACCTATTTCTGTTGGCGAGAAAAAAGAATACATTTTACGTGATTTCATTCATGATAAAGACGCTTCATATGGAATAGTCGAGAAGATGTTTGAATCTATTTTCTATCATCCCGTCATCAAACAAACTATACCCTCTATTGCTATCAAAATTACCAATGGTTTACAAGAGTGCATCCACGTGAAAGATACTAAATCCCTCGTAACTTTAGTGTTTCGGAAAACAAAGTGAAGTCATTGTGATATGTTTATTGAAATAAAAATATGTATATGAAAAAGTCTTTTCACAGATATAGGGGAATGGGCTGACTGTAGGCATATATTCACAAGGAAGAAACGATCTCATGCGATACATAAAACAACCATGTATATCTACAAAAAGCAACATCAAAATACTGAGTTAAAGTTGATTATGTCAATACATCTCCTGAATGTGGTAGCGTGAGTTTTATTCTTTTGGGTGGAGGTATGTTTGTGTCAGGATGTCCATGTGGAAGAGATGTGTTATGTCCTATCCAACACCTCTTATCCTCCCATGCTGAAAGTGCTCGTTTCTTAAATGTGTACGTTTTCACAGTATGAACTTGAGATTTTAAGATTGTCATATTGACAAACGTTATAGTTTTATTTTTATAGGCCTTCTTATAGGACCGATGTTTCATTTTATGAACAATGGATTTTGATATACCTTTAGCACGCTTAATACTATCTGCACATTCTTTTAGTTTCATGGAATACATTTTAGGACGGAGGAGAATCATTTCATCTATTTCCTTTCCTGCTGTTTCATCCTTAAAACAACCAAGTTTGGCTTTATTCTGTATGGAATAGAGTGGATGAGTGGGATTGTAGTTAGATGTGTCGAAATATTTTTCTAATGACTTACCTACTTCATTAAAATTTAAATCTTTTTGAGTGGTAATTCCTAAAAAGAAACTATCTGTATCACCACCCAGCAAGCGAACCTCTTTTACGAGAGGGCATGGTTTTAATATTTTGTAGAAGAGTTGATACATTTCAAGCTTGGAATAATCTAAAACGGCTTGCCCAATATAGATGGGTTTGCACAACTCAACTTCTGATTTAATCATTTTAACACCTACAAGATCCTCATCGATGATGTCTCTATCAATGAAAAGAGGTGATGAGGTCAATTTGTGATATTTTTGTTCATCAACGACTAGTTTGTAATTCATACGTTTTCTAACATCCTCCATGGTCTTTCCGAATAGACTGTTATTCTTATATTTATAAAAATCCTTTTCAAAATTATTTTGGGCGAGTGCACGTTTTTGACTGTTACTATCTATGTAGGGTTTGAGGAAGGCTTTCTGTCTAAATTTGATAATGCGGTGAACTGACTTTAGAAGCATGCCCATTTCTAAATAGAATTTTAATATGCAGAAGTGTACGAGATAATTTTTCTTATCATATTGGGTGAGTAAAAGTTTGCGGCATGGTTTGTACCTTGGCTGTCCACACTCTGTTAAGTTATTATGAAATTGTGACATGAATGGTGAAAACATATCTTCAGTCACTTCGCCAGATTCAGGTGCGAGTGGGAAATCAGCAGTTTTATTTTTAATGCTATTTGGATAAATCAAATCCACTTCAAAATAATATCCCCAATCACCTTCATCTGGAATATTCAGTATGTTTGAAGGGTTGGAGTAATACTCAAGCTCATCTTGATTTAACCAACTAAACTCGGAATGAGGTAGTGGTTTAGACAGTGAACTACCATATAAATTATTTTGGTCATAGTACTTTAGGTGGATATGATCATCACCTACTGTTTCAGATTTTATATGATGTTTATTTACAAATGTGAGACCACCGCGTATTCCGCGCTCAAATATATTATACATCTCCGGGTCTTGTAAGAGATGAATGGTCTCACCAGTCATTTTAAAGGCTGATTTAAAGGACATGGCTGGTAGACTGACAAAGTGGACAGGATCTAATTTGTCTTCTTCTAATGCCACTCGTCGAAATTCCTGAAAGACATCAGCCAGCAAAATGACATCTAATTCTAAGTAAGCGATCATATAATCGCCAAACGTTTTACAATCAAATTTTAACCATGCCTCTTGAGCATGTTCATAGTCCTCTACTGGACAATCTTCACCCGTCAAATCGTTTTTGAATTTGTCAATGGAAGGAAGGGTTGTTTCATTTAGTTTAGACATTGAGCTAAAATACGCATAAGGAAAGACTCCTTTGCGAGTGATTATTTCATCCGTTAAGTTTGGATAGTGTTTCTTCAAAGTTTGACTATGGGGAAGAAACTTGAGATTACGAACGAGAGAAGCTAGTGACGCTGACATGAATTGAAATGAATCTAAAAATTTTATTTCGAAGAAGACTGTCTTATTTTCTTTAGTTTTATCTACTGGTACTTTTGCTGTCATTGCCATGAATTTTTCTCTCGTTTGTGCTATTACATTAAACTGCCACGATTTCATCTGGCTCAACCCTCCTTTTATGAGCATATGACTGTCATAGCCCTTAAAGTTATGAAAAATGACGGGTAGTACACGACGTCTCAACCTAAGTGAAAAGTTACATTTGGAGCAGAGTGCGTTTCTAAATTTACCAGTGATGTGATCATGATCACGCACTTTCTTAATTTTATCGTCATCAAACGTTTTATGACATTTAGGACAGGATGTGCAACTTTCAAATTTTTGTTTGTCTTCATCTGACATATGTAGTGACTTACGCTGCAATTGGGAATCATATGATTGTTGAAATTTAGCAGCTTTATCGAGAAATTCTAGAAATTTTGAAATGCAATCTTCACCTTGCCAAGTATGCATTTTGTTTTGTCTATTCCTAAAGTGGTCATGCCATACTTCATAGCAGGATATGGCTGCTGGCTTGTGGATGATATCATCAATGTAGCATTCTATGTCTGCGTAAATGACACGCAGGGGACTTAATTCGTCACCATTATCCCTATGTGAAAATATTTTATCTTTGGGCATGCGTTCCATTTGTAATTTACCTCGCTTGCACCATTCATAGTGAGTTTCAAATTTATCTTTACTCCAAAAGGAGCGGATGCAGCGGTCGCATACAAAATGTTCACCTCTTTTAGAGTGCCCCAAGTGAGTGTACAAGCGAGAGATTTTGGGAATACCACAGTAGTGCCATTCCTCGCTATCATCTTGTTTTACTAATAAGAGGTTGACTACACGTTCATAACAAGTTGAACGTGAATTATAGCGGGCACCCTTCAACCCCTTCTCCCACACGTGAACGACAATTTTAATCTTATTATGTTTTTCGAACGTTTCTACATCTTTGATTTTCATGTTGTTACTATCACAACCTTCAAAGTCTAGTTCATCCTCCCACTGTCTATAGCTATAGGTATGATTTCGATTCGCGTTGATATCATTATAGTGAAGGATGGATAGGACTGCATATTTGAAACACTGTGATTTACAATCGACATTGATGACAGCTTTCTTATTATACAACGTTTTTGGTAGTTTAAATGTGCCTCGAGCTGCATGACTTTCTAATAGGGAAATTTTGAATATGGCTGAGTCCACACCATCAAAAATGAGAGCGCTGTCGCGTTCATTGAATTTATCTACATTTGATTTTAAACATTGAATGTGAAAATTTAGCCAAGACTCGCAGTCTACAACTTCGGTTGCGGAAGAGGAAGGAACATGAAACTGTATTCTCTCCGTCACTTGACCCGTTTGAAAATCTATCTTAATATATTTTAGTTTGAGGTAGATGAGGGCCTTCATTCTAAAATTGTCTAAATTGTTGAAGAGCGCTTCGATAATGTTAGAATTTTGAAGGAGCCACTCAGGAAAATCTACTATTTGAGTATTGGACTCCATGCAGTAGTCGCGTACTAAATTATTGTGTGAAACATTAATGAGGGAGATGGTAGAGGTACCGTTGGTGTAGTGATCATTTGCATGCGTGTGTTGAAGTCTGTGCGAAGATCGCTGAAAGTGACTATCAAAAGAAAGAGGGCACAAATCGCAAGGAAAGGAGATGTCATCGTCAGAATCAACTTCACCTCCGGAGATTGACGCCGCTTTGCGTTGACACACACGTTGTTTGATGTGTCGAAGGAGACTGTGCTTCCTTGTAAACATATGTCCGCAGTCGGCACATTCCCACTCGTTGCCTTGCCGCGAGAGTCCTGAGCTGGAACTCACATCACCTGAAAGAGAAATCATTCTTTCATCTCTGTTCAAGCCTCAGTGTAGTGTTACAACCTACCTTGACTCAATAACTCTAAACTTTCCTCGAGAAGAGAGGGCGTTGGTGATGAAGTTGATGCCTGAAATTGAGGAAGATGCTATTAGTCACACGTTTGAGGGAGATGAGAGAGGAAATCTTTAACTTACCATTTTAATGAAATATGATCAGACAGAATAATAGTCAAAGAGAGAGATCGTGCGTTCGTCACTTGTATGATTCACAGATTAAATGAAATGACCTGAATGTCACTTTGCTTATATACTTTCATTCTCTTCATTCATTGGATGTTCATTCTGATTGGCTGCTTGTGTATACTTAAGAATTAGAAAAATGTTAAAGTTATCATTATTCAAAGTCAGCATTTCAAAGACAACATGACAAGTCCTCCAACAACACCAAATACCGCATTGGAGTTCTCCTCTCCATGTACATCAGCAAAGGTGCTCGTTACACCAAATGCACCAAGAAAGGTGAAGGTGGAGAAGGTGTACCGACTGGACAATATACGAAAGTTATCATTATCGGAGGAGGATGAAGAGGAGTTGCCCGACCTAACAGGCATACGGTGGAAATATTTACAATATGATGCCGAAGGGGTGATGGAGATGACCAGCAAGTCGCACTTGCATCAAATATGGGAGTGGTACACCCCTAACTCCCAACCGCGAACCGTGGCGGAGTGGGCGTACATTGAGAAAGTGAGGGACGCTGCAGAAGAACGTTTAAAGCAGCTCAACTGTTTTTGTGATCTATGTGAAGCCAGACTCTGGGACGATATTGACGATGAAGACCTTTTGAAATACATGCCATAATAAATGTTTATTTCGTATTATCTTTGCTTTCATACTGACTGACTTGAATGGGGCTTTAGTGAATAATTTAACCATGTATACTTTTTCATTTGGAAATAGTAGCACGCTTAGTCTAACTTGTAAATCTTAAAACATTTCATATGGACGATGATGGTAGATGAAATAGTGTCAAATAAATTAAGATAGCTTACACTTCTGATACAGGGATAGCAATCGACTGCGATCCATGTGTAAAGAGCTTGTTAGACTACGGATGGGCTTAAGTGGATGATTTAACCATGTATACTTTTTCATTTGGAAATAGTAGCACGCTTAGTCTAACTTGTAAATCTTAAAACATTTCATATGGACGATGATGGTAGATGAAATAGTGTCAAATAAATTAAGATAGCTTACACTTCTGATACAGGGATAGCAATCGACTGCGATCCATGTGTAAAGAGCTTGTTAGACTACGGATGGGCTTAAGTGGATGATTTAACCATGTATACTTTTTCATTTGGAAATAGTAGCACGCTTAGTCTAACTTGTAAATCTTAAAACATTTCATATGGACGATGATGGTAGATGAAATAGTGTCAAATAAATTAAGATAGCTTACACTTCTGATACAGGGATAGCAATCGACTGCGATCCATGTGTAAAGAGCTTGTTAGACTACGGAAGAGAGAAGTGTGTTATGTTGCGTGTGGCGCGTGAGTGTCCTCCCATTTCATTCCATTCATCAATTCGTCTCATTGATAGAGACAGGTAGAACTCATGGTTCTCATAACGTATGCAATGGAAAGTTTTAGGCAACCTTCGACAGTTGGCTAAATGTCGCCCTGGCGCGAATGCATACTACGTTGAGACAGAGGCAATCACTTGCAAACATGACGCAGAGAGGTTTAACAAGATTGACCATTGCCGAATGTCCCTTGCGGTATACATAGCTACGGGTTTCACCGCCGCCCTTTACAGGAACGCCCGTCGAAAGGAAGTATTACACCGAACTGCATTTGCAACGTTCAAGTTCACTGATAGCAGATTCAACTTAATGATAGTATTCGCCAGTCCGAAGACTGCCCAGGGCAAACCGCGAGGAGGTTCTATCATGTCTTGCCCCATGGTGGCCCTTAAGAGAGCCGATGGTTCGTTCTCGGGGACGTGAATTTGACTATTGACTGGAATAGTCAATAGGTATGACGGTTAGGTTCTCGTATACCCTATACCGCCTAAGCCGTGGTGGTGCATCTGGCACCTTTCGGATGCGAGTGGTATTTGGAGTCCACACCTCATCCGTCCAAACGATCCTCTTGATCTTCCCCTTCTTCTCATCCTCCTCATCCCACTCGTCGAGGATGACGAACTCGGGAATGCCGTTGTCTTCATCAGTGAAGACGGGAATGTTGTGGGTAGATGTCGCTTCCATCGTGACTTCAAATTGAATGAGAAGCGCTACAATCTTCTAGCTTATATAGGGTTTTCAACAATGAATTGCTCAACAGCGAATCAGAATGCTTCAGGGATAGCAATCGACTGCATAATGTTCAAGTTGACTGATAGCAGATTCAACTTAATGATAGTATTCGCCAGTCCGAAGACTGCCCAGGGCAAACCGCGAGGAGGTTCTATCATGTCTTGCCCCATGGTGGCCCTTAAGAGAGCCGATGGTTCGTTCTCGTGAGTAACGTCATCTTACACCCTACCAATTCTGCTGAGAGAGTCTTTGACTCTCTCTTTGGTAGCACTGTCGACTTCCACACTAGCTGGCACATGGCTAAAAAGTGGAATGTAGCGCCATTCCGTTGGATTGACAGCAGTTGCTGTCATCGGATTGCCAATCCGAGCAAGATTATTAAAAACTCTGTCTTGCTCCTCTAGCCTGACAAACTCCTCAAATAAATTTCGCGGCCTTAACTGCGGTCCGCGAGGAGAGCTGACTTGACTGTTCGGCGTCTGCATGATTGAAATGAAATGAAATGAGAGGCAGTGGTTTATATACCCCTCTAACGCGACGCAACGTTCAAGTTGACTGATAGCAGATTCAACTTAATGATAGTATTCGCCAGTCCGAAGACTGCCCAGGGCAAACCGCGTGGAGGTTCTATCATGTCTTGCCCCATGGTGGCCCTTAAGAGAGCCGATGGTTCGTTCTCGGGAGTAAATTGATGGGGTGGTGAAGGCAGGCAAAGATCTGCAATGAAAATGATATGTATTAGAATAGGATATACTATCTTATTTGCTTTTCACTTACCAAGTTAGTCATCCTTAGGCAGTCTCGCGGGCTTCCTGATTGAAAATTTGTGCAGATGCCCGCGCATTCTTAGTGTGGCGTGGAGGCATTTCTTACTCGGATGTCCATGATAGCATACAATACTTTCGTCCAGACTTTTATTGACGAGGACTTCGCCGGCCAGATGGTTATCCCGAATAGGGATGTGGAACTCAAACAAACGATCCTCATTCACACGTTCCCACTCATCCCTCATGCGCTCCAACTTCTCACACGCCTGCCTCTCATCACCCCGCCGAGCCACAGTCCTCTCCAACTCAACATTCCTCGCTCTCAACACACTCATCTCCTTCATCATCTCCTCAAACTTCGCTTCTGCCTCTCCCATTCTCCTCTCCGCAGCACTCGCCCTCTTCTCACACTCATCATTCTTGTCTTCCAACACTCGCACATTCTCCTTCAACTCTTTCACAACACGCCTCATACGGATATTCTCATCTGCCACCTCCTTACATTTCACCTCCTTCATTTTCAGCTCACTCAACTCACTCAACGTTCTCTCATTCACCTTCTTCAAACTTTCGTAGCGATCTACCAACAAAGCATGTGCCGCTTGCTGCGACACATGCTTCTTTTCCATGTCCTCATCCCACCGCGCCGACTGCTTCCGTACCCCACCACCCTTCACTATTGGGGAAGATGAGCTCTTCGGGGGGTCGCTAATAACAATATTGGATACCTCCGACGATGAAGAGCTCAACTTCCTCACACACTTCCTCACTCGCTCCCTATCCAAATCCACATCATCCTCATCATCACTCTCAAACACTCTCTTCCGCCACTTGTCAGCCTTCAAACCGGCCACAGCATTCTCTACCTCATTCTCCACAGCATTCCCACTAGCATTCTCAACAACATTCCCACTAGCATTCTCAACAACATTCTTGGCCTCTTTCTCCAACATTCGCTCCTTCTCAGCATTCATCAACTCCACAAATCTCAAATCGGTCACCAACCCTCCTGTACACTCACCATGCCTCCGATAAAACTCGGCCTCCTGCCCAACAACCAACAGCACCCTGCACTTCACACAGGCAACCCTATTCAGGATAACCATGTGGTCGGCCCCTGCCTTCCTTATGTGGTCCCTGAGACCGTCTCGGCGGTTGATTCGACCGCATACACACATTTTAATGTGAAACTTCTTATTTCTATCATTGTTCACCATTTTTGCTGTCGGTACTCAGATTTCTCGTTAACTGTAAGATAATGAAATTAGTATAAGTTTTGAATCATGTAGTACAGTCATATTCCTAAAGCATTACACTTAGTCAGGAATGATAGATTTGAGTGTAGTGAGTGGCACTCGATCCCGTCGACAGCCCGAAGGCCTTGTACCGATCACTAGGGAATTCTCATACGATGATGAAAGTCATCCCAGTAGCCATTTATAATAGAATATAATGCTTACTAATTTAAATTATTAGTTAAAGTAGTCCTAAGGAGGACTGATGGCGTTCTCCAATCCGCAAGTGTACAAAGGCAATGCTGCTGTAACCATTGGATTAATCAGTTCTTAAAAGAACTCAATGTAGCTTTCTCGTGGCAACGAATTAAAATTGATCAGCTTTGGCCCAATATCTGGTAAAAATGGAAATCTTAAGACTTGTAATACTACTCATTCTTGCTGTTAATATACTAATACCATAGATTCCAAACACTGCCGTATACACGTTCAAAACAGACGTCTAATATACTGTACCGACTACAGATGCTGATAGTGGAAATAGAATAAGACAATGGTCACCATAGGTTAAGGAAATTAAAAATGGATATTATAAAACAACAGGAAACCGATGAATAAAAATTGGAAAAGTGGAGTTAAAATATGGAAATACAAAGATGCTACTACACTGATTACAAGTGAACTATATCTGACACTACACTAAGTGGATAAGTGGAAAGTGGATAATGGAGGTAAACAATAGAACTACAATGACACTCTACTACACCGAAAGCAATGAAACTATACACACTATACCTAAGACTACACATGGAAAATACTATTTCTTCACTTGAATTTGTTATCGCCAGTGAGAGATCTTCCCCGATACCCGCTCTTTACAGCTAAAGACATCATTGACACTGCCCCGAAGTGGTAACAGCAACGCCGAGTCAAAGGTAGTGATCAGTAGCTGGGATCTAACCCCTCAAAGCTGCCTTAGTTAAATTTCTGATAGCAGATTTGAATGTAGTATACAGCCTAGAACATAATATCATCATTCAACATTCAACTTAGTCAACATTCAACATAATATCAACACTTAGTGAGGAATGATAGATGTGAGTGTAGTGAGTGGCACTCGATCCCGTCGACAGCCCGAAGGCCTTGTACTGATCACTAGGGAAGTGAGAGATCTTCCCCGATACCCGCTCTTTACAGCTGAAGACATCATTGTCACTGCCCCGAAGTGGTAACAGGAACGCCGGGTCAAAGGTAGTGATCAGTAGCTGGGATCTAACCCCTCAAAGCTGCCTTAGACTTAGTTAAATTTCAAATCTGATAGCAGATTTAAACTCAGGATACTTGAAAACCTTAGTCTATATGCTAAAACTTTGAAAAAACTGAAAATTAAGAATTTTTAAAAAATTCCGCATTTTACTACTCATACTACTTTTAAAAAATTTTATCAGTAGTAAAGACACTATCAAACTCTATCATACAAACTTTGAAGTAGCAAGATAGCTTGCCTACTTCAAAAGATAGAGTCCTTTGCACCCGATATCGGGAGCTCAGGGCGACGACCGTCGCTTACCTCGTCTTTCGATGAAGTGATCAGACTTACGTTGTCGGGGGTTTATATATGCTCGGAAGAAAACTTAAAATGGCTCTATCTCCGAAAGTATTCATCGTAGCGACATGCGGTTTGTTGCAAACGATTCGTCTCATCATTTTTTACAATATGACACCTGAACCATTCTCATATGACCACGGGAAGTCGGTCCGTCAGCACATGTGCATGTAACATGCCACAAGTGAAAAAATTCCTAAGTGTGAGAGCTCCAGTGTGGTGAAAATTTTGAAAAATTTAAAACTTCCGAATTTCGACCTGGGACCTTTACCAAAACATTTTTCATCAAATTTCACTGACCTCCCCCCCTCATTCACAGAAATTTGATGAAAAATGTTTTGGTGACGGTCCCAGGTCGAAATTCCACACTTTGGAAAATTTTCAAAATTTTACCCATACAAAGTCACTCTGACACTTAGGATTTTTTCAGGTGAGCGAGCTCCGACCTAAAATCTTGTAACCGCTCAAACTTTTGAACGAAGACAGATAGGAACAAGCCGATTCTTTCACTGAATTTGTCTCACTCTTAGCTTTCAAACGAGCTATTGCACGACAAAATCCGTCCAGTAGAAGCCAAGATCGAAGCTAGCTGTCCAGAGGGGGGGGAGGTCAGTGAAATTTGATGAAAAATGTTTTGGTGACGGTCCCAGGTCGAAATTCCACACTTTGGAAAATTTTCAAAATTTTACCCATACAAAGTCACTCTGACACTTAGGATTTTTTCAGGTAAGCGAGCTCCGACCTAAAATCTTGTTACCGCTGTAACTTTTGAACGGTTGGTCCGATTGACTCGCAACAAAAAATGTTGTCGAGCAGTTTTTTCTCCTCTTTCAAACGAGTAACTGTAAGACAAAATCCGTCCACTAGAACCAAAGTTAGAAGATTGCTGTCGGGGGGGGGGAGGTCAGTGAAATTTGATGAAAAATGTTTTGGTGGCGGTCCCAGGTCGAAATTCCACACTTTGGAAAATTTTCAAAATTTTACCCATACAAAGCCACTCTGACACTTAGGATTTTTTCAGGTGAGCGAGCTCCGACCTAAAATCTTGTAACCGCTCTAACTTTTGAACGAAGACAGATAGGAACAAGCCGATTCTTTCACTGAATTTGTCTCACTCTTAGCTTTCAAACGAGCTATTGCACGACAAAATCCGTCCAGTAGAAGCCAAGATCGAAGCAAGCTGTCCAGGGGGGGGGACGTCAGCCGAAAATTTTTTCTCTCCGATTGACTTGAAACTCACCCTACCGATGCAGAATTTCACGCTGAATCCGAATCTGACCTCCGTTTTCTCATCCGATGCTTTGTTTTGACGCTACACACCAAAACGTCCCAAATTCTAACTCTGTCGTTTTTCGAAAAATGTTGAAAATTTTTTTTTCTCACCGATTGACTTGAAACTCACCCTACCGATGCAGAATTTCACGATGAATCCGAATCCGACCTCCGTTTTCTCATCCGACCACTCCTTCCACTCGAAACAACCCATTTTACAACCCAACATTCAGCAGATTGCACGAAAAACATCACACACTATAGCCTCAAGACTAATCCTGGCGGTCGCCCACGTCAACCAGGCGGTCGGACCAACTCACCCGAGTCTCACACTCTATCGTTGCAGAGGGGGGGGAGTCAGCGAACATGTTGTGAACGTGGACCCACCTGGCCGGCACACCACGACAGACCACAACCTCTGTCGTTCCAGAGGGGGGGGACTCAGACCCGAAGCACCACGGCGGCCGACCACGACACTCTGCCGTGCCAGAGGGGGGGGGACTCAGCGACGGCGGCCATCTTGCGCTATCCAGAAGTGGAGTTTTACTTACTACTATAATACGCTCGTCATTATATCCTTGCCGGTATTAGAAAGAAATCACATCGGATAAGCAAGTTTGAAGTTCAAAGGTAACGTGGATTGACTGTATGAGTTTATCGATTCACTAAGTAAAAGTGCACATGAATTGAGAAAGTTGAATATCGAGGAATATTAGGAACTCCGTCCTCGAGTAGTCTTGATGAAAAAATGGATTTTTGCTGAAATCGATTGGATAATGTTAATTGGTTGTGCAGGATGTGCTGAGTACTAATGATAACTTCTAATTAAAGAAATCGAATTGACCTCCATTTTAAATGACAATTGAAGAGAAAATTCAGTTAGTCTCAAAATGGATTTTTTTGCAATTTTTTCAAAATTGAATAGGATCATTTTATAATTGAGCTGTCAACTTTCGAATCGTACCTACCTTTGGCAAATATTAATGACCCTACAGATTTTCAAACCTATTTCTCGAAGATGAAATACTTGAAATCAGGGGTGTGGAAGCGGAAGCGATGGAAGCGGTCGTTTTCATTGGAAGCGGAAGCGGAAGCGGATGCCCGACGATCGCTTCCGCTTCCGAAAGTATCATGATACTAATGACTGACGCAATTCGCATGTTAGGGCGAGGTGAGGCACTTCTGACTTTTGAGATTAAGTCTTGATATGAGTTAAGTAATAGTTGTCACATATAGTGCTTACGCTATTACACCTAATTACAAATTGGCACCTGTACTAGTATATAGCTACTTCCAATTTTCTCATTATGATGAAAACGAAGGTGTATTATCTCAGAATACTGGCATTCGAAATCAGAAAACTTCAGTATCATCTTATCAATGACAACTATACACAATGCGGATTGGTGTGTCTTGAGGCAATTTCATTGTAGCATTCTCAAACACTCTTTTGGTAGTTTAATATTTTTTTACTACACACGTGTTGGGAAAATATGACGTTTTTATTTCACAATTTCCCAAAGGTCAAAATTTTCAGTAAATTTGAAAAATATTTGACGATTTGGCCAGTCAAGCTAGGGTTTGCGACAGAAAGTTCGTGGGGACTGCGAAGTGTCAACGTCAGAACCTATAACTCGTAAAAAAGTGGAAAATGAAGACAAAGGGGCTCGAAATAAGGTGTGTAGCCCATGTCCAGTCTCCAATAATTGGAAGCGCAAGTGAAAGCGGTTGAGTGGAAGCGGAAGCGGAAGCGAATAAAAATCAATCGCTTCCGCAGCCCTGCTTGAAATTGTTATATCTGAGACTAATGATTATGTACAAAGAATAGTCATGTTGAATCTGCGAACTCTACTTATTGCGGAATGATGAACATACCTCGCGGAATGATGAATATACCTCTACTTATTATATAAAACGTCTGATGCTTGTTTATCATGTATTAAACACTAATGACAAACAATGGAAAATGCGATGTGACAGGAGTCTGGATCCCAGGATTTCGCATTTAAGCTACGGAGTTCTTGCAGGAAAATTCAAGTAACTGATGATGATGACAGTCAAACGTGACTTCACACCGCCACTGGGAAAATCATAAACATGCAGGTACCTAAGGATTGATAAGAGCAAAACTTAGTGCTAAATTCTGCTTTTCACGATGTTGCATGCATGTCACTTACATCTTCACGAATTTCTGCCATCCATCAGTATCTCCGATGTTCACACTTTGATCCGTGTACAATACCAACTTGCACAATTCAGATCGTGCATGAAAGTAGAAACCAACGCACCAGTCATATTCTTCTCCTGAGCATTGGACTGCGCAATCATTGACACTCTTCATATTCAGAACGTCTCGTTTGCATCCTCCGTTACCTGCATAATCATCCAGGTCGGAGAATGCAACAAGTGGAACCTGACGGTATTGATGAGATCGTTGAGTCTGCCAAGTGGGATGCAATCCTTGTCTTGGTTGACACATAGGAATCGGCCACCAACGTGGCTCTGAGGCTTGCTTTGACACGTCTCCATATAAAAAATTATGTTTCATCTTGACTACATAATCTGGAGACTTACCAAAATTCCCTGGTTCACCACGACCCCATGCCAAATTGCATGAGCACGGTGTGGTACGACCATTCGTCCATCTCCAACCACGGGGATTCGTTCCTCTCTCACTGAGAAGGTCAGTCAATCCGATGAAGAAATGGTTTCCAACTGCAAGATCCTTGCGATTGAGGTTAATAGCATTCCGACCAGTTACCAATTCGCCATCGACCTTGCCGCAGAATCGTTGTGCTTCACACCAGTTGACTTTAACACTTGTGTTCCAATACAAGCACACTCCATGACGATTTATGAAAGGACTTGAACAAGGCTTTGATAAAGTGACATAAAGTAATGTCAAGAATATAACAAGTAACTTGATGGAAACGAGGTTTGACATGAATATTCAAATTAAACGAGACTTTTTGACTATTTGAAACAAGACAGCCGTTTATGCTACGACTGCATGTGGTGAAACATGTGATAGTTCTCAACACAGTTCTGTGATTTTATTAAGTTAATGTACTGTAATGTATACCTATTTTATTCAGAGACGCCATTTTTTGTCATAGGCGACGCAACGGTTCACGCCTCAAATTAACAGAAGAACATGGAGAGTATCTCTCCGCTTGCACCGTTGATTGATGTGACAATTTGAAGTAATAAACGCACGGTAGAACTTGCTGATGGCTCAGAAAATGTGTTCACTATTCCAGACTCAATTTTGCATTTATGAATTAGGATTGACAATAATGTATCATGATTATGATAATGTGATGAGCTTTATTGCATTGCAGAATTGATTGCGAACATGACTGATATACAGTAATGCAACTTAACATTCCTGTCGGAATACTAAATTGAACATATATAAAGCGAGACACAATAGAGAGACAATATTCCATTTGTCTATAGGAATTTTGTGTCTGAAATCCATCAAGTCAACATTTGGAAAAATATTCTTCTGATACCAGAAATGGGAATGTCTTTAAGACATATTACTTTACTGACATTGCTTCCAGCACTGATCATTGTAAAGCAATTGCAAAAGAAAACTAAGAAACTACAAATGCAAAAATTGCTATGCAATCATGAAAACGAAGGTCCGATATTCAATTTCATTACCGCTGATTGTGTTATCGGCGTGACAGCTAGTGTGTATTTCCCATTTTTGCACCCGCACCTGCAAGTTGCAAAACTACTGCATGTGTACAATCAAGTAAACAATGTAATTCAAATTTAACTGACGCAAGCAATAGAATGCTGATAGAAGATGCAATAGAAGATGTCTTCGAACCCGCACAGTAGGCCTACGAAGCTGAGACGCGGAAAATCGTGAAGTAAACAATGGATTGTATTATTGAGAATAATGAAGATAATTTCTTACAAAAAGAATTCAAACACTAATATAATAATTTACAATGTATCCTTGCTGATAATTCTTGAATAAAGTTATTTAAATTAACATTACTTTTGTTTATTCACAGCAATAATGGCTACGTTGGAATATCTTGATGCGCAGCCTATTGACAAATGTCTCGTAAATGCTGCTTAAATTGCTGGTCAATTATTTGATTTCAAAATGTACTTGCTGATTAATAGATGGATGTAATCTTGACAAATTTTTAATCTCGGCATTGGCCTGCAATTCATTAACAGAGGAACATGTTTTGAATAGTATTGAAGAGTTTTTGGTTGGAACATGGCTGATGAAAAGTCGAACTGTTAATTAATTGTAGGAGTAACATAACAACTATGTATATTGAATGGAATATAATTCCACGCTTGAAATTCTATTTTGCATTCTTTAACACGCTCGCTGCCAATGACGAGCTAGGCATGCAAATGTCTCATAAATACATTTTTCAATGCTGGTATGTGCCTTACTAACATAAGCTTCATTGGGTCAACATAACCTCCAAGGTCGCCATGATGGTTATATATTACATGCACATTTTTGAGAAAACATCAATGTAATTGACTATTCTCAATATCGATTACACAAATCAACTTGTAAAGTCCAATTGCATGTTTGCAAATCACATTTAATTTATATTTATATTTTCAAAATGATTTGTATGATCTCATGAACTCAGCTTTGAAAAGGAATAGAAAGGCCAGTAGACACTACAAGTGTTCATGCTACGAAAAAGCTTAGGAGGTAATTTCCTTGATTGTAAACATCTTTCGTTATCTAACGTGTGCATTGTGGATGAAAGATGAACAGATAAGTTATCTATGGACAATTCTAGCACCGTCACATGTGTAAGTGTAGCACATGTTATTGATGCCTCGACTGTATTTACATAGCCTACACATGGGCTTATAAGTAGTCGTAAAGATAAATATATTGAAAGATGTCAATGATAATCTCTATATATCAAATGTCTGATTATAAGAATAGGGACTAAAGGTGCACTAACCTAGACAATAAAATCAAAATTAAATGATAATACACACCATGGCTGAACAAAGATTTACTCAAAAGTTCAGTACCGCTCAAAATTCTTTCATGGGGACCTTCACATAACTCATCTAAGTACTCTAAGACGGTTTTCAAAAAAATCGTGGGAACCGTTTTTTAAATGGCATCAATTTTTCAAAATGGCCGCCAAAAATAGGCAAAAATTGTATGCCGACTGAAAGTGATTAATAAGATACTGCATACCACTCAAAATTCTTTCATGGGGACCTTCACACAACTCATCTAAGTACTCTAAGACGTGTTTCAAAAAAATCGTGGGGACCGTTTTTTTAAATGGCACCAATTTTTAAAATGGTCGCCAAAAATTGGCAATTTCCGAGAAGTTCTCGGAAAGAACATCGCCGTTCCCCAGCCTTTCCAATTTTTGATGCGCAATTAAATTAACACTTCATTTACTGATGATAATTCATTAAATAGCCAGCAAATAGAATACTTTTGATTAACTATTCCTCACATTGTCATCATAAGCTATATATGGTTCAGTTACCTCATAGTGTAGGCCCCTACCATTGACGAGACTTGAATTAGTGAACCAGGAAACTGAATTCTGACTTCGAATTCTCTGTTTCTCTCATGACGCGCGCGCGAAATTGACAACGTGTGAGGCAGTGTGTGACCAGTTACCTCTTACCATAGAAATATATTGTTTATCTGTATCTGAAGTTGACTAGAATGGAATTTGGCTCAAGGTTGCGGCACAATCGGGGGAACTAAGTTGGGGCATGAATAACCATGTTATGCTTAGAATTTTGCATGTGACTGATACTAAGCCAATCATACAGTGATTGACAAATGTATCTAAGCTAAAATGTGTGCGATTCTTGTGCCACTATTATGCATTGCATGAAGCTACATTTCTATTCTAGAGATTTCGTTATTATCAATTTCTATGCCTCTAACTAAGTTACCTCGTGTAAACCCGCCTTAACTGCCGACAACTGTTTGACTGAGGCCCCATTGATATCTGTTTAGCGTTCATCGCGATATTGATCCGGAACAAAGCGCACACTGTTCACACACATTTCAATTCAGTGAGACGCAGAGTGGTGACAACTTACACAATCATTGAAAAAAATGTCCCGTCTACAGAGCGCAAGAGCTCATGATGAGGCAAGAACAGTTGTGTGTCTTATTTGTTTAAAGAAAACCAAAAACATGCGATTAATTGATGAGAAGCACCGCCAAATTATAGATGAACATGTCATCACAGGATATAATCATGACGACGATCGGTTGCCCTTGGCCTTGTGTTGTGCGTGCCGTCTAGTGTTGGATCGATATGGACGAAATGATTTTTCAAAGACTCTGGACGTTTACGACTACAGCAAAATTAGTTCGCGTCGTATGATTCACAATTTTGTGATTGCCTCGTGCGTGAGGTTGTGAGAACTTCTGCCCTCAATAAGCCAAAGTCATCACTGTGATCTGCCTGAAAACCTGTCTACATTCACAACAAAATCCGGGCATCTGTCTTACGTTGATTCGTCGCATTCCGATAGAAGAAAGCCAACCGCACTGCGTATTTGCAGCTACTGTCTCACTGTTCTTCGTCGTGGTAAACCACATGATTGTAGAAAATCACCAAGACACGAAAATATCAGAGCTGGCTGCCGGTGGATCACCGAAATCAGGCCAAAAAATCGCTGCTGCTTTGATTTGAGCTACTGCCATGATGATCCAGTTGTATCTTTGTCATCGATTGACAGTAAGCCATTGCGAATCGTGCTCTCACCTCCTCGTTCCGATGTGAATACAAAAGGATTATTTTCCCACGACGATATCAAGAACATGCAAAATGACCTGAATCTTAGTTCATCTCAAACATTGCGTCTTGCCTCTCACATGAGAACTGGTGCACGCAGCCGTGAACTAATCCAACCCAATCTGAAAGAAAGTCTACTCAAGTTGAACCATAAAGTTGAGGAATTTTTTTCTGTTACGACGAGTGACTTTATTGTTAAAGTTGGTGAGCGAATTACGCCATCCCCAAAACCAGTCATATTTTGTCACAATATCGATGGCTTTCTGGATTACATAAAAATGGAGCGCAGTGTCACTTCCTAACATGATGTGAAGATCAGTTTAGATGGTGGAGGTGGATTCCTCAAGATTTGCTTGAGTATAATGGAAAATACATCCCATGATTCTGTTCCTTGTGCGCGATCAAGATACAGCGAAGGAATTGCAGCTCGTGCGCTAAGAGACACTGGTGTCAAAAAAATCCTTATTCTATCTATCGCTCCAGAAACGCAAGAGAACTACAACATTCTACGACTTTGGAGTCTCATACAGCTGACTGATCCAACTAAAATGGCATCGAAAGTGATTTCTACTGACCTTAAACTTGCCAACATTCTTTTCGGAATGATGGCTCACGGTTTGTCACAACCTTGCTGCTGGTGTGATATCGCCCAACCAAATCTGCATCGTGAAGGCAGGAGCCGGAATATTTTAGACAAGTTTTGGTCCTGGTATGATGCAGGAGCAGATCCAAAACGTGCAAAACAATATGGTAATGTTATTCACGCGCCAATTATCAAAGGAGATAGTGACCTTGAGGTAATTGATATATTACCTACCCCTGAATTGCACTTGATGATGGATGTTGTGAATACCCTGTTCAACGAAATAAAGAAAAGATGGCCTAGTGTTAGTGAAGAGTGGGCCAAGGAATGCCACGTGGAACGTGATGCAATTCACGGTGGCACGTTTTGCGGAAATGCGTGTCACACTATTCTATCGAACTTGGACATTTTGCAAGCGCTTTGTCCTTTAGAGTGCTTGCCCTTTTTTAAAGGTTCTCCGCATCTTTCGAAGAGCAGTGAGTAGACCTACCTGTTTTAGCAGTAAATTAGACCCAAAGTACATTGATGAAATTTCGAATTTCAGACCAGCCTTCGTTGATCTGCCAGCTGTACGCATCACTCCCAAAGTCCACGTCTTTATGTTTCATGTGCAAGAGTAGTGAAAACTGTGCCCTACTTGCCACGGATAGGTACATGGATAGGTACATGTAAAGTTTAGTGTTATCAATAGGTACATGGATAGGTACATGTAAAGTTTAGTGTTATCAATAGGAACATGGATAGGTACATGGATAGGTACATGTATACTTTAGTTATCGATAGGCACATGGATAGGTACATGTATAATTCAGTGTTATCAATAGGAACTTGTATGAGATCTGTTTTATTGGATAGGTACATGTGTTTGGTACACTCAGTTGAGTACACTGTGTTTGGGAACGTCTATGATCGAACTTGTGTGGTTTGGTTCTGAGCACTTGGGTACGTACCGATAGACGTCCGTTGTTTGATTTTGAATGGGTTTGCTCAATTGCGACTATTGTGACAATTATTTTTAATGTAGCACTATTTAGATGTGAAACTTTACTGTGCAGTTATGATTTAGTTGCTCCCCAATAAGAAAACCAATTCCAGAACTATGTTTAAAATGAAAAGACAAGAGATTTACAATGTAAGTTTAATTTATGCGTGAAAAATAAATGACGGGTGCAAATCACGTCCCTCAGGCGACTCCATGATCTTCAAGAAGTCATCACACCACTCATGGAATGTCGGATTTTTACTAAAGTCATGGTCACATTCGTGTACCGGACACTTCACCGGTAGTCCATTCCGCCTTTGAAGTGCAGAGACAGTCAAGGTCTTCCACAGGGCCACTTTGCAGCCGCAAGACAGATGCATGGTCATGTCCAACTGACCTCCCATAATGACTTGGCTGTCATTTTGAAAATAAAATAGTGGTTTTGAGGACATGCTTCTTGTTATGGAACGTTGAGGATAAGTACTTAACAGTTTGGAACAATGTCATCCTTTATATAGTTATATATATTCTTTAGGGAAGTTCGGTACCTCTCTGATTGGCTGTTAGGATTTCCTTTGTTTAAAAAGTATATAAGTCCGAGGTTTGTACCAATTCTTATCAAAGGTTCTAATCCTCACGTTTACAAGTTACAATTATTTTAAATCTACAAGTCATAATGGATCGCAAACAGAAAGCCGCAGTTGAGAACGGTACTGCTGATCGTACCACTTCGCCAGTGGAACGTACCAGTACACCTCCCCAATCTCCGATGGAGCGATCGACAACACCAAACGAGCCGGTGGTGTTCACCCAAGCCCCTGCATCGCCCGACTACTCGAGTGATGAGGATAGTGACGTATCAATTGAGACGATGCGTCACATGAATAAGAAGTCCATGCGAACGCCACTTTATGGACGGGTCACGGTCAAAGTCAAGAACGCCCCGAAAAAGTATCACACCAAACGGGTGTTCATGAGGATGGACCCGAACGAGCGGAACCTCACAACCGCTCTCGAATTTTCGGTCATCGACCTTGACACACCACGTCGCTGTCCCTGTGCGCCCAAGAAGACCAGGATCCATGTGCAAGTGGACTTGAAAAAACTTGTACCCTTTCCTTACCTTGATGACATTTAGTGTGTTTTTTCTTAATCTCTTTATTTAATATTTATTTGTATATATGAACAGACTTGTTTTATCATTTCACAAATCGGTCTTCAATTAAGGTCTGAATGGGAAAGGGGAATAACTATCTACAATTAATGATGTTCAATAACTGAATTGAAACAAAAAATCAAGTATGAAGACTTCAACTTGAAATAAATAGGAACATATAACTTTTAAAGAAACAGTTATGTTGTTAATTTTAAAATGCTTGTAGCAGTCCAGGATGATATCATACATGTGTCATACACGACACCATAAGAATGAGAATGAAAAGACCTTTAGAATGATATAAGGTATGTACCTATTCGATGGGAAAATCCTAGTTGTATGCAACTGTATGCAAGCAGACAAATGTTAGATTTTTAAATTCACTAAGTTTTTAGCCCATTCTTTAAAGACATGTAGCTCTCTAGTTATATGTCATACATGTGTCATACAATACACCATTAGAATCAGCATGAAAAGAGCATTCGAATGATATATTGTATGTACCCATTTGATGAAAAAATCCTAGTTGTATGCATCTGTATGCAACTTGAAAAATTCCAAGTTTTTTTACAAAAATGACTAAGTTTACAAATTTTCAAAGTTAAAGTTTTACAACCAAAAATGACCATAATATACAAACCTCTACACTTGACCTTGACCTTAGACCTGACCTTGACCTTTGACCTTCATACACTTCATACACTTCATACACTTCATACACGTAGTTGTGTTATGGTTTTTGTGTTGGGTTATTTCGGGCGGGGGGGGGCCTAAAAATTTCTCGGGCGCTTCGCGCCCTCGAAATTTTTCGGATTATAGGGTAAATAAATTTTCGAGTGCGCTTCGCGCACTCGAAAATTTATTTACCCATGGGTTCCGGGTGCCATAGATACTCTTCTTGCTTCCCTAACCCTAACCCTAACCTTAACCCTAACCCTAGCCTTAACCCTAACCCTAACCCTAACCCTAACCTTAACCCTAACGCTAACCCTAACCCTTAACCCTAACCTAGTATTTTAATTTGATTATTTGAATTTTGGCGCGAAATTCAAATTTTCGAAAAAATCTTTAAATTTGATTATTCGAATTTTGGCGCGAAATTTGAATTTTTGAAATTTAGCGCTTAATTCAAATTTTAATGTTCTATTCAAACCACACGTTTTATAACTTCAAATATGAATCATTATATGACTATTAATAATAACATGTATATCAAATAATACATCAGTCCATCAGTTCATATTACTTTGAATTCACTCTACTGTTTACATGTAGAAATCTTTCAACACATATGATGGCACTTCCATTTCTAAGGTTAAAAATAAACCAGCTGTTCCAATTCTTGTTTGAGTTATCAATTTTGTTTAACCGTACCAATTCCAAGATGTGATGTCATAAGGTCTTTGTTCATAGTTGCTTTGTCAATTTCATATATAAAGAAGTTGCACACAACGAATTTTCACTCATTTTCAAATTATTTAGTGTCCATAACAGACGTCGTTCTTCGTTCCTCCGTTCTCCGGTTCTTATTACAATTCTAAAGTGAGTTTCATTGTCATGTTCTGCTACTTTATAGGATATTCGGGAGTAGGAACATTATTAAGTTTTTATAACCAAATAGCTTTAAATATAGAAGCTTGGGTTTTTAGGATAGGAACACTTTATGTTATATTATTAACCATGTTTTTTATTTTAATTTTTCATCCTATATTAAGTCACTGAGCGAGAGACATGAATATATCAGTTTAAATGTAAATGTATTTGAATCAACAAGATTTTCACAGTTCGTAAATAAATAAAAAGATACCTAAATAAAGCCTTCATCCATTTTAAATATTCAGTCTGTCATCTGCTAACAGATGTATAAAATTCAAGCTTGTTTAATTAAACAAATTGAGGATTGGTTGAAATTTTCGAAATTTCACTTTCATTTCATTAAATTAATTTCGAAATTAAATAATAGTAAATCAGCTGTTTCCAAATTTCAACTCTTCTTATGAGCTAACCCTTTTCGAATAAATATCTAATTTTCGACTTTCGGTTTCAATTTCAACTTCAAATTTTATTTCTTCTTAAGATTTGTCAAATATTAATCTAGTACTTAATAAAGGTTTGAAGATGGTACATAAATGATTTCTCATTTAAAAAGAGATTAAATTATAATAAAATTTTTTTATCCTCTACAGAAATGGTTCGACAAGAAAGCATCGCACGGCAACGTCTCATCTTCCACTTCTGTGAGACTTGCCAACTGCCCGTTCGACATGCGAACAAAAGCGGGCATAAGGAATGCTCCTTCCGAGAGGACTGCACGTACCTCTACTGCCTCACGTGTAAGAGGTATGAAAGGAGCGATGCAAAGGTGAATAGTGACTCCGCGAAAGCATTTATTACCAAGCACACCCCTTGTGCTCAACTAAATGGGAGAAAGGGGATTAACTTAACCTCCAAAGTTGAGCAGAAGAAGTTGGAGCGTCTTTTTGGGAAGGATCGACCGACTGAAGGCGTGCTTTCCCAGTTGGATGAACTGCTCCAAAGGATAAGCCTCAAAAGTCGCGAGTTCCTAAGAGGAAAGTTCCTAAGTCTCGGGAGTTCATCGATGAGACTTTTAGTGATTGTGAGGTGAGTGCCATCAATTCTACATGCTAGTTTCAACGGATAACTGGCTCACAGCAGAAAAATAAAAAAATACTACTTCATTATGTATGAAATGATTATATGTTGTAAAACATTTCAGGATGTACTGATGCCCCCACCGAAGAGAGCTAAGGTGTTGGTTCAGAAGAAACTGTTCGCTAAAGATGTAAGTATTTATTGACTAATTTAATTATTTCTATACATAAAGTAAATCAACATTGCTTAAACATTTCAGAGTGAGCTACCTCACCCCACAAAGACTAATGAGGATGTAGTGGCCGAAAAATTGCGAAATGTAAGCATTTCAGTTATTTATTAGTTCTCAATGTGAAATTAAACATGAATTTTTCCTACTTTCAGCTGTTTCCCAGTGTTCAAGGCTGCCCGAAAATTCCGCGCTTATCTTCACCGAGGAGCAGACTACCTTCGAGTCCCGTAAGTGTCATTACATAGGTCTCAGCCAACAATAACTGAAAATGCATCAAGTATTTTTAAAAACATACATACTTCGTCAATGAGTTGCGAGCATGTTATATTATTTTTCTCTGCAGGTTGTGCGATCGCTGTCCCTCAGGAAGCATCGCAGTTTCCTTTCGACGCCAGCGACAAGTACATCGGTGGAAGACAATGAAGAAAAGCCCTATTCGATTCGGGAGTCTTCATCAGAGGACGATGAAACCTCGTCAGCGACTTCATCTGATGAGGAAACGTCGTCAGCGACTTCTTCCCCGACATCTTCTTCCGATGAGGATGATGATCCTGTTACAAATGTAAGTATCAAAGTTGGTCAACTGCATGAGTACAGAATTTTCTATTAAAATATGTTTTTTGTTTGTAATAGATTGATTTATCTTTTAGAATGACTCGTTGCCCCGTGAGACAGAGGTTGGAACCGATCAGAAGGTCACAATCCAGCCGGAGGTAAGAGAAATTCACTTTTATATCTCATCAATGGTAAAATGCTAAATAGATGATAAACAATTGTTTCTTTCGATTACAGGACTCCGCGATGTGTGCATCTCAGGAGGAGGTCTCGTTCAGCCACATCCGGGCTTCTCCGAGCTGGAGTGTGCGCCTTCCTTTATCGCCCATGATGACACTGGCTCCGTTATCTCCACTGCGTCCTTCCTCTTCGATCCCAGCCGCAGCTCCTTCCTCTCCGATCCCAGCCGCAGCTCCTTCCTCTCCGATCCCAGCCGCAGATCCTTCCTCTCCGATCCTAGCCGCAGATCCTTCCCCTCACGCTGCTGCGCCCGCACCTCCAGCTGCTCTCCCTGTCCGGCAGTTTAATGTGGATCTCGACGCGACAGCAGAAGAGGTACAAGACGTTGAGGTGCAACTCCGTCGTTGCCAAGAGCGCCTAAAGGAGGCTGAGGCCCGCGAGGCTAAGTTGAAGGAGGACAATAGAGGTTTGATTGAGTCTCTAAGAAATATTACTCAATCAAACCTCCTGTTGGCCTCCCAAGTTACCACCAGCCAACAGCACCATAAAGAGACACTTGTCCACCTCGACTGTTCCCAAAATGGGATCAGAAAAGTGCGCCTTACGAGGATGGACGATTTGGGTGGCTGTAGTGACAGCTGCAGTCACCTAAAACTATATCATAGTGGTATTGTCAAATGCGTTAGACTGTAACTTTAACTTCTATTTTCTTCTATTTTGAAAAAAATTATTGTTAAAATTGTATGTGTTTTCTCTTTACAACAGATCGGAACATATGGTATTGGCTGGTGATGACGCTGACGTCAGTAGATGGTAGATGTATATAAGGGCTTGCTAATTTCAATCCTCATCAATAATCATGGTTGTCTGTACCAAGTGTGGAAAAGTGTTCACTCTCATAGGCAATTTGCAACGACATGAAAAATTTTGTAAGTTAGGAAAAACATATCAATGTAGCAAGTGTCCATATAAGACGAATAGGATGGATAATCTTAAGAGGCATAAACTTGTATGCAATAATAAACCGAATGATAGCATAACAGAGTCAAATTCAAATAATCAAAATAGATCTACTTCTAAGCCAACAACCAGCGCTTCAACTAACATACAAAACTTTATGCAATACTGCTCTCGGTGTGGCAAAGCGTATAACTCTATAAGTAGATTTCGACAGCATATGAATGTACATAACACAAATAGTGAGATGAATATGCATAATAACTATGGAACTGTTAGTCTCAGTGAAAGCGCACTCAATGGCCATGCACGTGTGTATGATATCACGCCAACAACACCTACTGTGGACATAACATCATTCTTAGAAAGCATGCGTTCCATGTTAGGGAATTTAGTGTCTGACTTACTAAGGAGCTATCAATTGCGCGGTCGTCTGATTGCACAAATTCGTTATGTCCGTTCTAATCCTCAAGAAGAAGAAACTTTTCTCGCACACTTTACCTCATCATCCTCAAACTATATTTATGACTATGATGCTTGGTTTCAGGATCATCTAAATAGTCTAATAAATCATATTGAAGCCTTCTCAAAAAAGGGTAGCAATTGGATTATAGATGATGTACAAAATATAGAGTTCAATGTAATAACAAGTCCAATACTGTCAGGTGGACAATCATTTCCTCTACCAAAGAAGTTAAAAAACTCTAAAGCTGTCATTAATGTTAATTCAAATGCAAATGATTGCTTCCTATATGCAGTTTTATCAATATTGCATTATAATGAAGTACCTTATTCAAGGAATGAAGAAAAATCATATAGTGAGTGGACATCTGAGCTAAATATGGAAGGCATTTCCACACCAGTATCAATCAAAGATATTCCAAAATTTGAGAAAAATAATGATATTAAAATTAACATTCACTTTTATGAAAATGGACTCAAAGGTGTTCGTTACAATAGTAACTTTACTGGTAGGCAAACGGTTAATATTTTGCTAATTCTAAACAATGGAGCAGCACACTATTGTGGAATTCCAAAGCTGTCAAGATTGTATAGGAGAACTTTAAAAAGACATAAATACTTCTGCGAAAGATGCACTCAGTCATTCACATATAAGACAACACTAGAACGACATTTCCAGTTTTGCATTCGAGGAAAAGCACAAATAGAAAAAATGCCGACAGATCTAAAAGTACTAACAAGTAGCATGGAATATCAACTAAGTCCTCCTTTAGTAATTTATGCAGATATAGAGTGCTACATTGATAATAAAATACATAAACCTGCGGCTATTGGAGCTTATCATGTCTGGCATAATGCCCTTCAATCAAAATTTGAAAACAAGTATTACCTCTTTGAGGGAGAAAATTGCATTATTAGTTTCTTGCACCACTTAGAAACTGTAGCCCAAGACTTATATGACAACCAATGTGCAACAACTAGGCAGCCAATGTCACTGTCAGCGGATGAAAAAGCACGCCACGAGAATGCAGAATGTTGCAACAAATGTAAATCAAAATTCAGCGATGAAGTCATAAAAGTTCGTGATCATGATCATATCACCGGACGATATAGGCAAACATTATGTAGGAAATGCAATCTCCGGTTAAGACTTAACAGACGGGAGCTCCCCATATTTTTCCACAATTTTAAAAATTATGATAGCCACATCGTTTGCTATAAAGCGATTGGAAGAATGAAGTCTTTGAAATTAGATGTTGTAGCAGCAACTGCTGAAAAATATATAACTTTATCCGCCAGTGTCCCTGTAAATGAATACAAAGGGAAGACAGTATACTTTAAACTAAAATTCTTAGACTCATATCAATTTCTAAGTGCATCCTTGAGTGAATTAGCCAAGGGCTTGCAAACGTATGAGCATGTAGAGACATTAAGGGTAGAACTTCCACAATTAAGTGATAATGTTTTATATCAGAAGGGAGTGTTTCCATATTCATACTTCAAAAACTTAAACACGTTGACGGAAGACTGTCTACCACCACAATTTGAATTCTATAATGATCTTACTCGTGAGCACTGTTCCGATAGTGAATATGAACACGCTAACAAGGCGTGGATTGAATTTAATTGTAGCACATTTGGTGATTACATGCTGGCATATCTGAAGTTAGATGTTTTATTGTTGGCAGACATATTTGAAGTGTTTAGAGCATTGAGTCAACGTGAGGATGAAGTCGACCCTGTACATTTTGTCAGTCTCCCACATCTTAGCTTTACCTCAGCACTAAATTTCTCTTCCAATGATCCCCCACACTACATACAAGATGAAAATATGTACAATCTATTTGAACGAGGAATTAGAGGGGGTATGACTTTCACCAACATTCACCGAGCGCGTGCACGCATTGAAGAATTAGGAAATAATACACATGAAAGTCGACATTTGACCTACTTAGATGTTAATAACCTTTATGGTTCTTCACTCAGTAGAAATCTACCCCACTCAAATTTCAAATGGTTGAATGAAAGTGACTTAGATAATTTTTTAAATGAAGAAAATGTTCAAAATATAGATGATGATGGTGAAATCGGCTACATTTTTTATTTAGATTTAGAGTATCCTGCAGCCATTCATGATGACACTGCCGATTTCCCATTAGCTCCAGAAATGCAAATGATTGAAAAGAGAATGTTTTCACACTATATGAAAAATCTATATGAAAAAGTAAGACCAAATACACATTTTTCTTCTATCAAGAAACTTCTGCTCCATCAATTTGATAGGGAAAATTATGTAGTCCACTATTCAATTTAAAATTTTACTTGAGCATGGGCATGAGAATCAAGAAGATTCATAGTGGCATAAAATTCACACAAAAGCCTTGGTTAAAAACATACATTGATATGAACTCTCAAAAGAGGGCTCAATCAAACACTGACTTCGAAAAGTCATTCTACAAATTGAAAAATAATTCTTTATATGGTAAAACAATGGAAAATGTAAGGAGAAGGAAAAAATTTAAACTAGTCAACAATGAGAAACAACTACTGAAATTGTCAAATCATCCTCTCTATGTTCAACACAAAATATTTGATGAAGATCTGGTTGGTATGGAAATGTACAAACCTTCAATAGTTTTAAATAAATTAATATATGTTGGTCAAGCAGTACTTGACTATAGTAAGTTGGAAATGTATCAATTATATTACAATGATCTAAAAGGATGTCCACTGATAAATAGAACGCGACTTTGTGGAGGTGATACCGATAGTTTCTTCCTATGTTTATACACATCACCATCTGTCCGTCTGGAAGATATACTTCTATACTTCGGTGAAAAGTTTGACTCTTCAAACTATGACAGTCATCACCGACTATACTCAACTACAAACAAAGCTAGATTAGGTTGTTTTAAGGATGAGTGTGCTGGAAAGTTGCTTGAGGAAATGATCCTACTAAAACCGAAAATGTATTCCATGAAATATCTAGACTCTACGAATCATAGCATCAAACGTGCAAAAGGAATTCAGAGAGCAGCAGTTAAAAATTGAAACATGATGACTATAGGAGTGTCTATTATAGTGAGAATGATACAACTGAAGATATGACAATTATAAATTCAAAAAATCACATAGTTAGCACAAAATCATTTAGGAAGCGAGGTCTTTCACTTTGGGAGGATAAGCGCTGTTGGCTGGATAAAAATTTATCATTACCATATGGACACTATAGCCTAGGTCTTCCCCCACCGTCGAAGAGAAGGAGATGCCTTCCTGTCACAGGTGATGTAGAATAAGTCTAAATAAAAACAATATAATATTCCACTTGCAATAGATCTTGCGATTGCTGCATCTTCTGACATGTAGCAACACTTACTAATACATAAGTAGTCTTACTAAAATTGAAATTTCTACATCTTTCCGATATGTAGAAATGATTACTAATAAATAGGTAGTCCTAATGTGAATGAATATGTGAAGAATTTGTACTCAACATCATTCCGATATGTTGAGCTAATAAAATAACAAACTTTAGGCAAACATTAAACTTAAATTTGAAACATAGCTTTCGGAACATGCCTCATTACATTAGAACATGGAAACTTAGTGACGTTCAAAACGTTCACATAACAAATTCTAAAAGAATAGCATTTCGTCATTCAATAGCAAATAGTGATCGAAAACATCGTGGCGTTTGCATTAGTATTGACTCATTGCCTTCACTGAAAGACTTTGCGGATCTCATTGACAACCATAAGACTCGGATCAAGATTCCTCTCGATGACAAGGTATGGATAAAGTGTGATTCATCAGTCAAACTATACGTCTGTTCACCAAAACGTGAAGATGTTGAATATCGATTTTTTCGTTTCAGTGACGTCACATGGGAAACCTTTACAAGGGAGATACTACCACAGATAACGTCATTCATTAAAGATGGAGGACATCAAACGGTTGGAAGTTGTAAATCGGATGTTAACTACAAAAGCAAAGTCAAAACTCAATCTACAAGAGATCGAGAGGAATATACACAACCGAAAACAATGGTTACTGATAAAACGCAAATTGAAGCCGACAACGAGCTTACATCTTGGAAGACCCTCAATGTTAACATGGAGGATTCAGAGGAAGGATAGATCTCTCACTATCCTATTCTTTCCAAATGGAACAATCCAATGTATTGGAAGGGTCATGGAGGGTGATCTCTGATATCTACACTTAACTTTGGAACATTTACTTGGTGATTCATTATCTGATTGGAAAGTGAAGACAATGACCGTGTTATGTGAATTACACTATCACTATGATTTCCGTAAAGTTACATCATCACATAATCTAACTTATGAAGTGGAGCTATTTCCAGCAGCTCAATTGACTAACTGGCATCCATATCATGCTCATGTGTTCCATAATGGAAAGATTGTGATAACCGGCATTAAAGACATAAGTGATGTGCCTCCCATCATATGTGATTTGAAAAAATGTTTCATGAAAACCAAATTGTAGATTTTGTATATATGTGGATAGATAATGAAATGTGAACCTGTTGTTTGTATATATGTGAATAGATAATGAAATATGAGCATGTTTTTGTTTTCCTTATAAACCCTTGTTTTGGAAAAAAGAGAGCAAGTTAATGAAACAACATAAAACTTTATTTCAAAACTGTTTCAACATATTTAGTAAGAATTACATCATTTTTATCACAGTTTTTTGAAAATAGTTCTAAAGCACTTTTACAGTTATTTTTCAATGGTCTCTCGTTGACAAAATAGAGTACATAGCCACCGCACATTAGAGATGTATTACTTTGAAGTGGGAACGATGTCACTTTCCTAACAGTCCAGGAAAACCTGTTCATCCATAATGCGATATCATGTAAACGAGGTTGATTAAGAGAGTCAAAATATTCGGCAACTTTATAACGATTGATGTATACAGCAATCCAATGTTTTCCGGGAAGATTGTTGGTATCCGTATTGATGATAAGTGAACAAGGATAGAAAGGAATTGAATCAGGTAAATTATCTCTAGAAAAGACATTGAGAAATATTGTCTTGGAGTAGGGATGAGCTTTCCTCATTTTCCTCAAGATTTCTATGTTGCTTAAGTTACTCATCTCTGATAGCTGACAGTCACGTCTCTCATTCTTGTTATCTCAACTTTGCTATCATAGATAGCATAAATGAGACAAGTAATTGTTTTCTTCAAAGGTGACTCAAATGATACCTCCAGTCGTAGATTTCCAGGCTTTGTAACTCCTACGCTTTCACCACCTAGATCTGCATCTGCTGTGAGGTTGTACATAATGAAGAAGTAGCCATTCTTGTACATATCCATTGTAATTCCATTTGAATCGTCTGTATTAAACATGTTGAGGGCGGTGAAAATAGAACCATATTCACGTGCGAATTTACCATCTTTGAAATTAGGCTCATATGCTTTGCAAGATACAAATTTCCCATCCTGATAGAGTGCTAGTTTGCTAACATTAAAGTGTTGGAAATTGAATGGATTCTTTTCAAAAGCACCAATGAATGCCTCATTTTCCACAAATGTGATATACACCGCCTTTGGCATTGCAGTGGGAAAAAGATTTGGGTAGGCATGTGAGGATGATCCCGCACCAATTGTGAACTTTGTCAACACACTGTGATTAACTGGATATATTGCATTGTTTTTCCTCAATCCTGTCGCATGCTCGTTGATGACTGACGGGTTCATTGTTACTCGCCTTACATTGAGCACGGCATTACTTATGTTGACTTGATAGTTTGTAGCTCCAAAAGCCATTAACGCGAACTCAGGATTTGCACGAATAAATTTTATTTGCATTTTAACCTGTGATAGCAGATATCTAGATTGACGAAGGAAATCAAGATAGACGGGTCCTTTCAAGTATAATTCCTTTGAGTCCGCTGTTAAATCCATTCGTCTTTTCAACCCTGTATTTGAGACATCATCAAATTTCCCTTGCTGATCATCATACCACCCAGAAACTTGCAAGTGTGACTGTTTAGCTTGCTTTTGAAATTGAGTCATTGTATGTATATATGCTCCATATGGATATGCTCGATCCCCTCCTTCAATCTGTTTGTCATTCAATATTAGATACACATCTGAGAACAGACTGGCAATAGGAAGATTTGCTAATCCCACTTTATCCTTGGATGAATCGATATTTGTACCATCAGTCTTCTTAATTTGTATACACAACTCTAAATCAATGGATTGACAGTCAATATAATCTTGAGGATTGGCAGGTATATCAAACTGAATAGGCTGCTGGTTACCATCGATATTTGTTGTGGGGACTATGTCTACAATTGTTGAGGAGATGATGTCTGTCTGATGAGGGGGAGAATCGAAGAAACACAAAGCCGAATTGATACTCTGCATCGTATTAGCTCTACAAATATGTTGTCTTCCTTCGTTTTGACTTGTTTCTAGTAGCTGTGGAATTTCGTTTGCGCTTTCTTGTTTTCACTCGACGTCTAGATTTAGAACGTGCTGCTCTAGTCGGCTTTTTACTTTTCCTGCGTCTTTGCTTAGTAACTCGGCCTGATCCAACTTGTCTTGACTTCCTACGCTTCTTCCGAACTGTACGTCTCGTCTTTGTTAAATCATCTAATGCGTCTATGGCAGATTGCTGCGCGCGCATTTTCATAGATTCACCGATATCCTCACCTTGAAGCGCATCAGCTGCAACATTTGCACCAAAATCTAAAGCCCTGCTTCCAACACGCTTCATGATTGGTACGCCATACTTTTTGAGTGTTGGAAGAACCATACGTCTTAGTGCACCAAATATGCCTCCTCCAACTTGTCGTCTACCTCCAACAAACACGGGATAACCGCTCTGATATGATGGTCTACTGTAAATGCCTGTCATTATGACTATTGAATAACTATGGAAGTCACAATAGCGTAATGCCTTATTCTCGTGACCTAATATGTAGGGTCAAAACAGTAACACCACCACAGAACGGTACTACTTCTCCTGCATCATCATGAATTGATATGTCAATTCTATTGATGAAATTTCGGCTGATTGGTAGATACATTGTGTTAAAAAATTCTCGATTGATTAGTTGCTTCCTTACGGATGAGAGAGGAAATGTGCGCAGAAGTGGGGCCTCAATGTCGCCAACCCTTGTATATTCAATAATGTTACAATAGACGTATAAGTTACTTATATCACGCTCTAGTGATGGGGCTGTATCGCCTATTGATGTACCTTCATAAATAGTTGATTTTGAGAATCCCAATGTGGTCGTTAACACGCTATCCAGCTTGATAAGAGAGTTCTTCCCTACCTTTAGAATCATGCGTTTCTTATGTGGGTCATAAGAAAAGTGATATTCATCTGCATGAAGGTAATCTACACCAAACTCATTTAACTTTGTACACAATTCAGATGGCGTTTTCAAGCTTTCAATGTTCAAATTAACTCTTTTTACAAGTTCACTGGAAGTAGACAATTCATCACCCGATATGTCTTCGCTGTATACGTGGATATCCCATGAAGCATTTGTTGATGCTTTGAGTTTAGAAGAGGACAATTGAACCTTGAATGTATCATTTAATTCTGTCAACCAAGGTGCGCTTTCAAGGCCCTTAAACATCCCAATCATTTCAGATCCAAATTCAATAACAGCGGACTCAGACTTTTCCAATGGTGTCTTTTTAGTAAAAACAATAAATTCTGCCTCCGTTTCAACAGTAAATAAAGTTACTTTCTCTTTCTTATATTCACAAGTCATTAACGTTTCTGGCACTGATCCTTGAAACTTTCTTGCAAAGTCTTCAACACTTCTAATGACCTCAAATTTATTTTTTACTCGGATGCTCCTTTTTTGTAATGCATACAATGGCACAATTCTACATTGAAAATCAGTGACTTTCCTCTCCGAATTCCACCCACGTCCATTGTACCAATACCTTGATGAGAAAGTTGTTCTGGAATACCCAAAAGTATGACTCAAATCCTTACCTAATACAAGAAGAACATGCTTCCCTTCCTTCATCAATTTTGTTGACCCCTTTATGACTGGTTTGTAGAATTTATTCAAAGTCAGCTTGAAGAGATCATTTATTCGTTCAAACATTCTACCGATTTCCTTTTCTGTATCTTGCAAGCTCATTGTGGGAACCTTAGAATTAAAAGTTGACGTTGCAAATGCCTTTTGAATATTAATCATGTTTTGGACAGATGGTAAAGATGTTGAAAAAGGATGTAAAGTTAGATGATGAAAAGCCCATGTACCATGTAGACTATTTTGAAATATGCGAAAGCAATCATCCTTCTCTCGCACTTCTTTATGTAATTCAAAATAGTTGTTCTTTAGCAAACTGATATCGTTGTAATAAGTAATTTCAGTTAGAGCAACTTCATGGGGTCCATGCAGAGTAATTGGATTAGCGAATTCAACAGAGTATAGAGATGGTTTGTTACTTGGGAATATCTTGGGGTTGCTATTGCTTGGAAGAATGATATTGAAGTTAGTAGACATGTTAAACTCATATATGGAAGAAGTCACATGCTATATTAGCTTAAAAGTTACGAGTGTCTCCCATCTCCACATTTTGTAGATCCTGGTGCGTTATCCAGCTATTGAATGAATCAGGATATCCTTTCCATTTAACTAGATATTTCCTTTGATTGCCATGACCTTTCCTCCTAATTATTTTATCAATCATATACACCTCTTCACTTCTGTCTACTACTTGCAATTCATAAGAGTAAAATTTTCCTTCAATTGGATTGCCATGGTAATCTATTAATTTATACATGGTGGGTCTAAATTTTGTATTTACTTCATCCACAAAAAACTCTTCTTCAGTCCAATTAGGTAGATACCCCGTCTCAAATGTAGACTTAACCTTTGAAATCCGAACTCTATCACCAACATTAATTTTCTTTTCATTGGAAATGTTTTTCGCTTTCTTATCATACAATCGAAGCCATACATCCATCGCATTATCTGGGGTAACATCAACTGGTTTCATCTTAATGATTCGATGGTAGCTTTCATTGTAATTCTTAACAAATTTCTGCAGCTCACCTACCCAAACATGTGTATTTTTTGCAGTGAAATAGCGCCATATTTTTGTCTTCAGTGTGCGATTGAACCTCTCAACCATGGCAGCTTTATAAGCACTTTTGACACTAAAACAATTCCACATTATGACTTTTAAGGAGACTTCGAACATGAGAGTTTTCGAATTCCTTCCCTTGATCGGTCTGTATTCTTTGCGGAACACGCCCCTCATCGAAAATGCTCTGAAAAGCCGCTTCAACTTCTGGTCCTCGTTTAGATTTCAGCGCACGTGCCCAAGCATAGCGAGATAAAATATCTATTACGGTTAAGATGTATTTATAGCCATCATTGTACTGTGATATCTGTTGCATGTCAGCCAAGTCCGCTTGCCATTGACTATCTATATTGTTAACAACATATTTTCTTGTTGGAAACCGCTTTCTCGCATTTTTGTGAAGAGTGTAAGTCGGTTGACTCCTCAACCACTTCTTGACTTTCTCTATTCCCACACCTGCTGCACGAGCTAGAACCTCCGGACGACTGAAACCTGCGGGATGATTTAAGTCGTAATAAATCTTTCTGAGTTTCACTGCTGTACTCATCGTCTTTGTTCTGATTTGCACGCGTATTACTCGCACAGCAACTGCTAACACAATTGATATCAACCTCTATGCCCTCTTCTCCTTTGCCTTCGAGCGCAGATTTCAAACAACAGCAAAATTTTTGTAATGACATGATATGAGAGAGGCAAGGCTTAATTCATATTTGCTTAATATTTACTATACTCCTTCGCAACACGCATTGAGCGCCTAGTAGCTCTTTTTGGTTGCAGATCATCGGGATCTGCAAGCTCTCGCTTGACCGCCATCGTGGGTGTTTTACTCTTTGATCCATCTTGTAAGTGACCCTTATCCAATTCATTCACAGTCGGTCCTCCAATAATATTGTGAGGTACATTTTGATCAGATAAAATTTTCTGAAAATATGACCACCCTTGTGGTGCACCTAGTTTTCGCCTTACATCTCTGACAGCATATTGTAGAAGGTCATCTATGTGACTATTTCTAATAACATCACCAGTTGTTTCATCTATTATCTCCCCTCTCTCATTGAACTTCACATGTGGATCAATGAAGTCAAATAATCGCTCAGCGCGCACACGATATGGTCGAGGTGTTGACAAGGTTATAAATCGTCGCAACTTGTCACGAATCTGTCGCCTCTCGTCAATGTTTTCAGCTGCTAACTGCATTCGTCGATAGGGATCCTTAATCTTCTGAATTTCCATATCCTTTTGTGTTAGTTCCTTAAGTTGATTCGTAATAGGTTGATCTATATTTTTGACTTCGTGTGCACTTTGTAATGTAGTCAATTGTACATACTCCTCTTGAGGAATGACTACCATCTTTGAATACGACATGTTTGAAAATAATAAGGCAACAAAGTACATTGCTTAAAACAAACTGTGAACCGAGAAAACTGTCATTGGTTCAGCGGAATTAGGTATGATATTTGTTCGAAATCGAAGTCGTTCCGAACATTCCTGGGTTAGATCAATAAATAGATAACCATGTGGTTTCTTTGTTACATCTTCATATATTTTTGAAAGTACTTTAGGTTGTTGAGGTAATATCTGTCTACTGAGATGATGTATCTGACTGCTATCTCTTGGATTTTTAAATATTGCCAAATAATGTGTATTCAAACTTCTAGTTCTTTGCTCTTTCCCTCCATCGAAGATGTTTTGGGTGATGTAGATAATAAAAGCTTCCCTATGATGTGCAGTTTGAATGAACATTTCAGTTACATCCTTTGAAGATTTGCTTTCTCGTAATAGATCATCTAATACTAGTAAGTCACCTGCTTTGATATCCTCAGTTGATGGCAACCCTTGCTTCACCTCATAACCTTTCTGGCGAAGTGCAGAATGTAGTTGTGGTTGAAATATTCCATAATACCATTTGACTCTCTTAATTTCCTTGTTAAACATTTCATTTCTATATTGTAGCAATTCAGTTACAAATGTAGTTTTACCGGACTGACTTGGTCCAGCGACACACATTGTGCGATCAGTGAATAGACGAATATCTGTCATCTTATAATTCCATTAACATTAAACTCATCATCCCGCTAATTTTGCTTAGAACAACAAAACAGACACATGTTCCAGATCAAGTTTATTTACATTCAGAATAGAAACTTTCAAGTTACATTTACAAATTAAAACATTTACAAATTAAAACATTTGTGTTTCCTCATCACAATTAGGATTATAGAAAGTTTTCAAGTCAGCATCTTGGCGCTTCAACTTCAATTTAGGATTCCCATCTTTAGATTTCCGACTCGCTTTTTGCTCTCTTCCTTCCATCACTTGAAGCAGTCTTATCAATGTTAATTAAACATTTATCAATTGGTAGTGGTTCATAGACTAGTTGAAGAACCTTCATTTGTAAAGATGCGACTTTACCAGTCGAACCATGTGAGCCAATATAAAGTCCGGTAACGTGCACTAAGCCCATATAGCGGCCCCGTTTGAGATCCTCACATTCCATCGCGTTTGTAAAGAGATCGAATGCTTGAAAATGATCCGATAGTTTTAAAAACAGTGTATCGAATTCCGGTAATTCCTTATAACCAACTCCTTCCTCTAATGCCTTTCTCCAATGAGTGGGAGCACTTTCAGGCAGCTCAACACATTCTTTCGCGAAAGAGTCAATAGTTTTAAGAATCACCTGTTGCCATTTTGGAAAAGTCACTCGCATTTGTCTCATATTGCTATACCCTGATGTAGACATACCATTACTGTGGAAGAATGGAACTTGAAGATAAAAGCCATCATCACCATAATTCAAGGTTTGAAAGTAGAACGTATTTCCAATCCCTTGCACCTTTCGTGTCGGACGAAGCTTCAAGAGATCTTGCTCAAAAGCGTCACCTTCCTCTCTGATTGTATACATTTTCTGAGTCATGTTTCAACAAGTACTAATTCGGAGCTTTCAACCAGCGCAAATGAATTGTCACTTGAAAGTGGTAAAATATCATTAAAGCGTCTTCCTTATATACACCTATATATGACTCATCAATCAAAGTGATGACGTGTCACTTTATGATTCGCTAACCTTATATTAACATTGCAGCAGTTGCTGCAATCCTTCCAAGTGGACTATTGATTACACCATTAATACTGTTTCCAATATCATTTAACATACTTAGAAACCCACCACCACCGCGCTGAATTAAGTTTCGCCTTTTCTTATCACTACTCCTTGGATTTGAAAACTTTTTAATGCTATTCAAAGAGCCAGCATTCAATAGAGGCTTGTAAATAGGTAGACATTTGTGTATTGCAAAAGCTAAATCACGAATGAAATCATCACTTGAATTTTGA